>JARFIW010001225.1:0-600000 GCA_036346225.1 Platerodrilus igneus | reverse complement strand
AGTGCCATGGAAGGGCAGTTATGAAGTCACAGAGGATGACACGGGGTTTAGTATTAATGTAGTAGAGGTAGAGGATGATGAAGTAAAACAGATCAACACAATAAGATGTCCAGAGGATAGGAGAGTAGAGGTTCAAGCTTTAGTACAAGAAAATGCAGAATTAGTGGGGGTAGAAGCAACAGCAGCATATCGGGAGCAGGTGAAGGCAGAATTATTTTTGACGAGGTTAAGTGGCAAGTTTGTTTTTAATCAAGTAGATTTATGGGATTCATTCTGGCGGATTCCATTACATAAGAATTCTAGAAGGTACACAGGATTTTCCGTAGAGGGAAAAATCGAGAATTGTAAAGTAGTATCGTTTGGTTTGTCGGCAGAAAGGGAAACAATAATAAATGAGAAACAGACAAGTGTAGGGACTGAAGAAGAAGTAATATTTAAGAGTAAGGATAATAGGGATGATAAGTTTATTGTATGTGAGAGAACAGGGATGTTAAGTATAGATATAGAAGGGGGAGAAATAGGGATGAAGAGTATTAGGATAGTTAGACGAAAGACTTGGAGGGTCAAGAAGAGAGTTAGATTTAAATAACTTGATGAACAAAGGATAGAGATAGGTAAATTTTAGTATAGATATAGGAATAAGAATAGATAAGAATAGAGATAGGTGTATATAGAAAAGTAGAAGTAAGTGTTTATAGAAAATAAAGCTAGGTATAGGATAAATATGGGAGATAATTAGGAATAGGTTTAGGATGAGAATAAAGAGTAAATGTAGGAAGAAAATAAGATAGGTTAAGTATAGATATTTCATATAAGATTAGTGGAGAGTTAGGAATAGAGTAAGAGTAGGATAGGTATATAGGATTAGGTCGAGGGAAGTAAAGGATAGTGAAGATTAGTTAAAAGTTAGGAATAGGATAGGGATATAGGTAGGTGTAAATATTTTCTTTTTGATTGGAGACAAAGTAGGTAAGTTAGATAGATAAGGGTAGAGAGAGATAGGCAATTTTTTTTGTAATTTTTTGTCTAAATGCTTAATATTTGCATTCAAATAAGTGGGATTATTTGTATTCAAATAGGGGGAAAATACTCATATTTAGACCAGGGTAGAAAATTAAATAATCATATCAAATAATTTTAATCACCGTGTATAAGGAATATTATTGGATAATACGCGTTATTAAAACCGTGAAGCATGAAAATTTATTAGTTTCATTAAACATAAGAGATTTAAATCATGTACAAGACGCTTTATATCAAAAGAAGCAGTATTAAAAAGCTCTGCGGGTAATGTAATTATTCCTAAACAAATGGAAATTGCGTGCAAGGTTTATCTTGATTAACTCTATTTCAAGTAACCGGTATTGAACAAAACGTACAGATAATATCTATAGAAACTTGTAAAAACCCAATAAAATGCAAATCCTAGAAGTGTTAGTTAGAAGTAGGATGTTTGAACACACCTGCGTATTTTAAAAGGCAATTGCAGTTTAATTTGTTTAGATAAACATGTCGATTCTAAGGATATTGGAAACGGTCAGATGCTTTAGCACGAAATACAAAACAGGGTTTATTTAAAAATCTCTGAGAATTAATATTATTTTGAACACCTGCGTAGTTTAAATATCACGTACGGCGAAAATTGTGTAGATAACAAATGGTTTCAAAGAATCTTGGAGAAACCGGGGCTTAATATTCACGAGAATGTGCGATACGGGGTTATTTAACCCAGATTGTCCACATGGACTAAAATATAATCGATAATAAAGAATATCAATTTGCACCAATACGAACAGGTTAGAAAAGGAAAGAGAAAATGCGTCAAGCAAAGACACATATAGTAAAAGGCGTAATTTAAGCAACGTCACGAGGGTCACAATTGGTTGAAAATAGGATGCAAATATCAGAGGTAGAAACAACAATTTCTGTACAAAATTAATTAGTTTTTCTCGGACATGTTTGCGTGCCGTGTGAGAATTTCTGAGATTTAAATGGGGCGAGTAAAAATTTCGTAAAAACCAACGCGCGAGCGACGGACTTGGAACATAGAATGAGAAATTCTTAAGAATTGTCTGTTTTGGGGAACAGACCGACAGACAGGCTTTTTGCTATATATACCAGTGGTAATATGAATTTCGGCCTCTTAGACTTTTGACTATTCGATGCGTTAAAAGCTCTTACATCCGCGACTTGATTCAAGATGTTAAACAGTGCATTTTAGTTTGATAAAATAATTTAAAATTTTGCTCGTATATTTTAGTGATTCAAAATAGTTTGTTATTTACGTGCTAACATGAATGTACTTCAGTGCACTTAGATACAAGGTAATAAAATTTAGTATCACTGTACCAATTAGCAAAATTTACAACGACAAATGTATACACAAAAGTAGGCAGTTTTGGCGTATATTGGTGAAAGACGCATGAATTTCTTTGCTATTTTTCGGGGGTGTTAATAATTAAATGGTTCAAATACGTGTCTGGATCCACGAAACAAGGGTCAGAATATACACAGATGAATTCCGGAAAAGCCCAGAAACAACTTTAAATAAATGGTGATGGAGAAAATTTTAAAAGCGTTGAGAATTAGAAGCCGTAAATATAATCCTGTTGGAATGGTGTGATTAACTAAAGGGACGATGTACATTGAAGCTTCGAGGACGGTAACCTTCAGGTAAATTATACTATTTTGTTTGACATTTTTGTGTGTGTTGAATAACTTTATAATTGATTTACTTTAAATGGACATTAGTGAAATTGTACTAACCATAAAATTTTAATTTTAAGATGAAATTTGCTTGTTTAAGTAGAAAGGGTATTTAGTATTGATGTTCGGGAATATTATGAAAACTTTGGGTATGTCTTTGAGCTCAATTAGACGAACCTGGTTAATTAACGTAAAGGGTGGTAGATGCTCCTTTATACTCAGACTCCGGTCTGCTTATATTGTTATATTAATTAGTAGGCATCCAACAAGGACTTTAATTCTGGATGCACGTTAAAGTGATAATAAAATTAATCTTGAAATTCTTTTTAAAACTGAATTTTATGCTGAAATTTAATTTGAAAATTTAATGTATTCTGAATATTGATGTAAATAGAGTTAACGTTGATGTTTGTGGTAGGAATGTGTTGTTTAATTTTATAATTGAGGATGAAAGCTATCTAGAGGAGCAGCCGAGGCGATTAACAGAAGAAAATCAACAGACTAGGTAATTCAAGAGGTTTCACAGCAATATATATATATATATATATATATATACTACTGCGACATGCCCCACGACTTGGGCAACATTAATTACTGCGAAGAGCCTGTTGGGTGCTTATAATTACTGCAATCGCCTGTTGTTCCTCGTCTTGAAACCTTTGCTTATAAAAGGTGCCACGGTTTTTTGCTCACTTTTTTGAAAATAAATTATCTACTCAAAAAATTCTGCTACGGGAAATAGACAACATTTATTTACACTCCGACTAGATTAAATATATAACACAAAACAAAATTAGTCTCCTCTTCTCTCTCTCTCTCTCTCTCTCTCTCTCTCTCTCGCTTCTTTTACAAATTATATACATCCCCTTTAATATACGCCTTTAACAGTACATTTCGATATCAATATTTACACCATATAATATCTAATTAATTCAAAAAATAGTAATAGGGCTTCAACATACTTTTTACTCTAACGCTGTTTCAATACGAGCTCATAGTAAAACCTTGACTTCTTAGTACTAAAATTTGTATACCAATATACAAACAGACTTTTTTACTTTGTACATAATATAAAATACTTTCAATACCATAAATTGTTCACACAAACATATTAAAATTAACCCAAATTAAAATATTCTATCAGAAATCTTGCACATGTACAACAATAAAGCACAGTTACCTGAGATACATATTTACACAAGGAGTCTGCTGCCTGGAACTGCTGCATGCATCAAAAACTCTAACTCGGATTGCTTCATCCAATTTCTGCTGTACCCAGATCTACCACGAGGTCCTCTATCGCCACCAAACTACTACGGTACCTCAAATCTCTTTTTCTATAACCATAGTTTTTGATAATAAACCAATTTGATTAGGCGCCGACATTTACTCCATACTAATTGCATTATTTTTACAATAAGTGCAAAATTAAATCAAGTAGCTTTTACTTAAAAGCATTTATCGTAATTCACAGGATTATGCAATCGTATAAGTATATCGGAGTCTCAAAGTTGTAGTATACTAATAGACTGAAAGCGTAAGAACGTTGAAAATTAAGAGAGCGTCTAATGCAAACTCTGCGGCTTATATCCAAATGCCTCACCTCAAAAGACTGCTACAATTCTTAAATTCAACAAGGCCAACTTCTTGCTCTCCACAAACCACCCCACACTCACAAGTCACGTTGACAACAATTCAGCGTATCCTTTCCAACCGCAATGGACAACAACCCGTACGTGTATTAAAGTTTTCGTAGTAATTTTTATAAATCGATACTCAAAACAGTCTTGACATTTACCCCAAGTTAACAACAACTAACATTTAAGCTACGCTTCTAACGAACACGTATTATCTCCACCTCACTTCTAGCTACGCACTCAAATCACCCTTCTCTGTTACCTAGTTTGCAATATTTGTATAACGAACGATCGCTAACCCCATCGCGTTATTAAACATTCCTTCCCGACTATTTGAAAGTGTAAGAACATACTACTCAATGTTACTTTACAAAGAAACAAGTATTTGCACAAATTCCGTTCTACGCTTATCCTTCTGATTCTTCCTTTTTGAAATACAGCACGGAGTATACAAGCATTGGATTATACCCGTGCTTTGTTTACCGTCTGTTATTTTTACCGCCAATTACTTGGTTTCCTTCTGCTGCCTATATTATTGGTTTACTCCCTGATTTTTATTTGCTGTCCGCTGATTCCGAGGAACTGTATGGGTTGCTGCCATACTCTTTAATTACACCCCACCTTGGTTGTTCCACCTCTGGCACGGATTAATTTTGGTGAGATTAGTATAAGACGTTATGAGTACTAATGTAATTTAACTGGATGTGTACTAAATTCCTATCCTATTTATTCTAATATATACACACATATTTGCAATTGCCTGAAGCGCAACCTTTGATGTATCTGTTTAGTTCTGACACACATTAGTAAACCATTCCCTGCCACGCAAACATGATGTGGATTACATTTTAGTAAGTGAAATATCTTTAACTGTTTAATAGCAAGCAATTTTATTCTAACAACAATATTTTGTTTATTGCTTTAGGTTTGCAGTATACTTTGTAAAGCAATGCTCTTTGAAAACGTTTTCATTTGTGCATTAGGTTACAGTTCTAGTCATTAAACGTATGTCTCAATATTACATATTTGCTTTGATCCACTTGATTACCTAAAAGTTACTGAAAGTGTTTAGCGTTGTGGTAAACTGTGAATATATAAGTCTATACTATAGAGTTTTATTCCTTGCGTGGAGTTATTAAAATGTTTACTAGACAGGCTAACGCTCTATCTAAATCATTTCTTTACTAATTATTACATTGTTGTTTTTATTTCAGCACAGCGATGTTGTCTTGCTCGATTTATCGTATACTACCCACCCCAATCTCCGATTGGTGGCAAATCCTTTCGGTAGCGTTACCAGAAACTAAGGTAATAATTTTGGTAACATACTTTCAAATGAACAAGTTGAAACTTAATGCAAGCAAAACTGTGGCAATGGTTGTTGGAAATACTAATAAATTAAATAAACTCGATAAAAGTGTTCATCATTAGGTCTTCAGTCCTGGAACTGGTTAGACGCGTACCATCATTGTTTCTTATTCTGAACTAACCTACAGATTTCCCTGAAATTTGCACAGCCTGCATCTATCACTATTTGATCTAGGTCTACATCTACCATTTTTTCCTATCTCTGCTTGTAATTTATCCCATACTATTCCCCAAAAATGCCTTAGAACGTATTCTACCCTTCTATTTCTCTTATCTTTTTCCCCAGATATCCTTGTTCCCCTACTATTTCTATAACCTATTTGTTATTATCTTTGTCTGTCCATGCTATTGTCCTCATACATCTGAAGCACAGCGTTTCAAAAAACTGCTACCGTTTTTCTGTCTGCGTTTCAGACTGCCCGTATTTCATAGGCATACTGTGCTGTGCTCCACACATATGCTTTCAGAAATTTTCTTCTTGTTCTATGTTTGTCGTCTTTCCTCATAGGCGCTGTTCTTTTTTGTTAGATGCAGTTCGGTCACTTTCTATTGTTTTACAATTATATACCCTATTTCTTTGACCTTCAGTGGTTGTGAAGGGAGGTAAGCAGCCTGTGGCTGCAAAGTTCCCCCAACACTTAACCATGTACCGATTTAATATATTTTTCAATATATCTTTTGGCACAGTCAACATTAGTTGCAGATATTTTGCATCCAACAACTAGTTGTTTATACTAATCATCAGATTTATCTGCGCTTATTTTTTCGTCATTTGGTTTTTTGTCTCAAAACTGGTTGGACACGTACTTATTTATATTCTGAGCTAGCCTACATAGTTCCCTGAAATTCTCACACAGCATGTGTATACAGCTCTTTCCCTTGTATTGTTTTCTAATTTTATGCCCTATTTCACCGAGATTCAGTGAAGGGGGTTAAGCAACATGTAGCTACCAAGATCCCCCAACACTTAGAAATTTGCCCAAATAATGGTTTACCAGTAAATACTTTCACACACTTAGCATTATTCGAGAATATTGCCCAACCAATTCTTGTAGTTACTTATAATAATCATCATGTTTAAGCACAGTTATTTTTTCGTCATTCGTTTATCCATCTTGGGATTGGTTCGATGCGTACCTCCGTTAATATCTATTTTGGGCTAGCCTACACATCTCCCTGAAACCCCTACAGCCTATGTCTTTTACTATCTGTGTGCACTAGTCTAATTTAGGCCTGCCTCTTCTACTCTTCTTTCCTATATGTGCTTCTAATATATTCCGCACTATTCCCTCATGCCGTAGTATGTGGCCTATTATCCTATCTCTTCTATTTTTTACCGTTTTCCACATATTTCTTTCTTCCCCTACCAATTTTTAGTACCTCTTCGTTCTTAACTTTGTCTGTCCTTGATATCTTCATCATAATACGTCTCTAGCACCACATTTCAAAGGCTTCAACCTTTTTCTTGTCCGCTTCTTTTACTGACCAGGCTTCACAGCCGTACAGTGCTTTGCTCCACACGTATGCTTTAAGCAATCTTTTCCTTGTTTCTATGTTTGTGGTCTTTGAGCACAGTAGTTGCTTTTTCTTGTTAAATGTAGCACGACCTTGTGCTAATCTTTGTTTTATATCTTTTGTGATTATTCCATCTTGCGTTATTTGGCTTCCTAGGTAGCAGAAATCCTTAACCTCTTGTAAGTTCGTGTTACATACTTGTATTCTTGTTTTTGATTTATTTTCCCCACCTTTGCATATTAGAGCTTTAGTTTTAGCTTTGTTAATTTTTATACAGTATCTCTCTATTAGGACCGTTTCCATTTCATTAAGAGCAGCTTCTAACTCTTCCTTGCTAGACGCTAATACCGGTATATCATCTGCAAATCTAAGCATATCAATTTTTTGTCCCTGCATAGTAATTCCAAATGTCTTCCTGTATTTGACAGTATTCATTGTCTCTTTTATGTACAAGTTAAAAATCAATGGGATAGAGCACATCCCTGTCTCACCCCTTTCCTAATGTTTACTTCTCTACGTTCCTGCTCTAATTCTATTACTGCTGTTTGCTCTTTGTATAAGCTACGTACTATTCGTCTATCCCTATAACTCATTCCAATCTTTTTAGTATTTCAAACATTTTTTTTCCATTTTACATTGTCGAATGCTTTTTCTAGATCTACAAACCCTATGTGGCTTTTTCCGGTTCTTTTTTTCACATTCTTAAATTTAAGTGCGGCCTTCATAATTACGATGTTGTGGTCAGTATCTATATCTGCTTCCGAGTAGCTTCTACAGTCTTTTACTTGATTCCTAAACCACTGTCTAACAAGAATGTAATCTATTTGATATCTTCCTATATCTCCTGGCATCTTCCACGTATATCGTCTTCTAGCATGATGTTGAAATAATGTGTTTGTGATGATTAAATTGTTCTTGTCGCAAAATTCTACCAACCTATTTCCCCTGTCGTTTCTCGTGCCTAAACCAAATAAACTTACTACCTCTCCTTCCCTACTCTCACCTACCACGACAGTAAAATCCCCCGTAATTATTAAATTTTCATGTCCTTTTACGTATCTTATTATGTCTTCGATATCTTTGTAGATGGTTTCTACCTCTTCGTCACTGTAGCTAAAGGTGGGAATGTATTCTTGTATATTACTGTGTTTACCGGGTTAGATTCTAATCTAACCATGAGTACTCTTTCGTTCTTTTGTAAATAATTTTCTACACAGTATCCTATCTTTTCCCGCATAGCTATTCCCACACCCAAATTTCCTTCCTCTGCTCCTGTATGAATTACCCTAAAGTCTCCACTCCAAAAATTCCCCGCCTCTGGCCACCGAACTTCGCTGATCCCTACTATGTCTAGTGATAACCTATTCATTTCGATTTTTAGGTTCTGTAGCTTACCTACTTGCTTCATACTTCTAACATTTCACGTTTCGACTCGCAGAATGTTCCCGACACTTATTTTTAACTTTCCGATCGCATCCCCCGAAGTAGTCCCCTCCCGGAGATCCGAATGGGTGACTATTTTAACTCCGGAATTTTTTGCCCCAGAGAATGCCATTATGTTTGATACAATTTAAGTACGTTGTGTACTTGGGAGATAATGTGGTGGTTTCCTGTTGCCTTCCACATCGCGGTAGCGTGTCTTAGACTGCCATACCGACCCCTATGGTCTCTGCCAATCTAAGTACCGAAAGAGCCGCTGCCCTCTTTCGGGAACCTGTCTTAGTCTGGTTCCTCACTAATGACCCTACTACTTTGGTTGGACCTGTAGTTTGGCTCTTTAGCTTATTAGAACACGCAAGCCATTTCACCTGTTCTAGTAATTTAGAACTTCGACAAAGTGTAGGTCCATTCAAAATGGATAAAAATGTTATTACGTTGAAAATTGGTGATGAAATATTACAAATTGTTAAACAAACTAAGTATTTAGGTGTTATGTTGGATAGAACTTTAACATTTAAAAATCACTTTGATTATGTTAAAAATAAAATTACAAAAAAACTTTATTTCTTCTCAAGATTAGCAATTAAATTGTCTTTAAGCACTAAAATTACAGTCTACAAAACAATCATTCAACCACATTTTGACTACTGCGCAACAATACTATATTTATTTGACCAAAATAAGTTAGGTAGGTACCTACTCTTCAAAAACTTCAGAGCAAAAGTTTAAGAATCATACTGCAATGTAGCAAAAGCACTAACATTCAAAAATGTTAAGCAACCTAGAATGGCTATCGGTTACTGAAAAAATTGAATATTTAACAATGATAATTATTTTTAAAATTATCTATGGAGTAATGCCAAGTTATTTACATGAGTTTATTGTTTATGCTAACCAAATACATAACCATGAAACTAGGTCACAAGGCAATTTATATGTTGCAAGAACCAAATTGAAAGAGACTATGAATTGAATATTCTTTAAAGGTCTGATTAGATATAATACTTTACCAAAAGATATTCGAGACTTTAATACATTGATATCTTTTAAATGGAAATTAATAAAAAAAACTAAAACCTAACTAAAATGTAAGTACTTTATAAAATAAACCAAATGACCTACACTTGGTAGGAGTAATTATAATTTTCAAACTTCTAGTTAAGTAATAGTTGCTTTTATGGATACTTAATTTTTTTTTTGTTCATGAGTAACTTCTAAGTAACACTAAATGTAGTTGTATTTATATCTACTTAAATTAAGAAAGCATGTTTCTTTTATTTTCTATTCTAATGTATTGTAATATTAGGATTACCTACTTTAAACAAATATTATTATTATTGTTATGTAATAAGTAATTCGGAAATTTTCAACTATTAATAAACTGACCTGCAAATAAAAACATAAATTTCAATACAACAATACCCCATAAATTACAATTGTTTAATAAGAAATGTTATTAATTTTCCAAATGCACACTCAGAATTAGCAACCATTTCTTACTGTATCCACCGCAACAGGATATACAAATAAAGTAAATTATTTGTATTTCTTGCTTCGTACGAATGCAAGCTAGTCTTGTACAAGTTTGCTGGTGAGCCTCCCTTGTTCGACACTTAAGAATGCAGTTACTCTACCTAAAAGTCAACAATTCCCTCGCACCAAAGTTAAAGAATTTATCATCAAACACCCTTATGTTAACCTGTAAACAATAATAGTACATATTTGAAGAACAATGGATAAGAGAGATGTAAGGATAATGTAAACGATGCAGTACCCATATGCAAAGTGTTAATAAAATTTAAATCTGGTTTGCATTTTCTGCGAAGAACTTCATGAATAATCCTTAGATCATTTAATCCAAAAATAAGGCAATACTACCTAAAAATATACTTTATGAACTGTGTATTCATAAATTATTGTAAATTTGTTGTGAAGTTTTGTCATCAAAAAATTCAAATGAAGGCAACATTTGTAAATTAAATCTGTATACCACATTTCCATACAATACAGAAATAAAAACGAACTAATGAAAATATAGAATGTATAACGATGCTACATATACATTGAGTAGTATAAGGCATTAGTGCTTTGGAGGTATTTACCTATAAATAAATGAGAAACACACTTTAATGTAAGAATGCATAATAAATAATAATTTTACGATAAGGAACCATGTTAACTTTTAAAATTTGTATTCACGATTAGCAACCACTTCCTGGAAATATTTACCTTAAATCGTCGCGATTTTGGTTTATGCATTTGTTGTTGAATATCTTAGTCACTGTAACAGCATGTATTTCAATTTCCAAAGCTTAATTGAAAGTATCCCAGATAGCAAGCACTCGTCACAACGACTCATTTTCTAGTCAGGGGTTACGTCTCCGTTACCAGAAGTATAACGTGATTTTGACGTGAAAAATGATGTTAAATATCACAGCCCAGAGACGTCATTTTAGGACGTCATTATATTATATTTTAATGTCAATCTCATGTCACATAATAACGACATTACGTCGCATTATAACGTCAATCTTACGCCGCATTATAACGTCAATCTTACGTCACATTACGACGTTAAACTTACGTCGCATTATAACGTCAATATTACGTCGCATTATATCGTCGCATTATATGTTATGACGTAGTAATGAATCAAACATTTATTGGTGTCCAAAACGGATGGAATTCAACATAGTTAATTTTAAATTCCTCCTTGACAACATAAACATTCAGTTACAGTAATATGTGCAAATATTATAAATAAATAATACATGAAAACTCAATGTCACTATGCATTATAAACGTCAATATTATTTTGATAATATGCATATACTTACACTGTTTTGTTACTAAGAAATTTTTGATGCTATAATTAAAGGGAATATAACCTTTCGAAAACATCAAAATCAACATAGGTAAATGTTTATTTGTAATATAATATTCTCAAAATAGGAAAGCTAAAACAAACAACTTTTTACAAACTAAATACAGAAAATGTTATAAATATAGTCTGACATGCTTCAGCAAAATTTAAACTCTTTTTCAAAAGGCAAAGTACATGTATTATATTTGGAATGAGTCTTGAAGAACTCCACATACCCATTTTGAGTTGTTTGCGAAAAAATGTCATATATGACCATTAGACAAGAACAATCTCACTTAATTGCGTCATACAACACCATTGGCAAATTTGTACTAATATACCTATTTAGAATATTGTGTTATTAAAATTCACAAGGGATTTGAAATAAATAAGCAATTTTTCTGTATAAACCAAAAACTTTAATTGATCTGGATCTGAAAATAGACGATGACAGCAAAGGTGTAGTTACAGAAAACAAAGCTTAAGTTTTTCTACTTTAGTTAAAACAATATATTTTTACATTACTATTCGTGTTGTATATTTCTCAGTTTTAGTGAATATTGACCATTTATTAAAAAATCAATAAAAGCATACCTATTGTTATAATGTTAAAACAAATGTTTTAAAGCCTAGATATGCACTTGAATAATATATTTTTGTAATTTCTAAAAACTATTTAAAGGTTGCACATTTTGATTTCACACTATTAATTTTACAACAGATTTTAGGATTTCTGAGGGAAAAAACAATCAAGTGCTAAATAATGTAATGCAGTTTTATCAAAATGTAGAGAATTTCATTAAATTTGTTTAAATATTACAATGATCAAATGAATTTTTGTCTAAATTTACTCACCCCGTGTATTAAAAAATAATTGGCACTATTTAATGATAATATGGCATGTTCCTTAAGTAGCTCGATATTCAGTTAAAGCGTTAAATAGAATATATCAATATTTAGATATAGAAGTCATAGTCAAACTGTATGTAATAATGAAAAGCAGACATAAGTATCATTATCTTTAAGAAACATCAAAACCTTTGAAATAATATTTGATACGCACCATGATTTGAATGTATGTGAAAGGGTTTTGACCAACCGAATATTTAGTTCTTTGGAATCTAAGGGATAATCATAGAAACCGTCATAAAGTTGAAACTCCTTTCCAATAATAACAGGAACCTTGTATGTTATGCCAATATTATAAATTTGAATAACTGTACGGATTAAACTCGTACAGCAACTGAAAAATTAAAAATAGCAATATAAAAACTTGCTGTTAACATTTTCTTATTGAGACAAACTTAAGATTAGGAGGTATGGGCCCAGAATTGTGTTCAATTAAAAACGCGGGGATAGTTGAATTAACAGCTGTAAATTGATTCAGTTCTTTCAACCTACGTATAACTTGTTGCCGTGGCTGATCTGGTTTTTAATAAGTTTTTTTAGTTGTCCGAGGTAACTTTCGAAGCAAAATACAGAAAATTTTCCAACGGTCCATACTTAGCAGCATCCGAACTTAAGTAGCACGTAGAATGAACATTGTACACATAAAATACTGTACCATAAATTTTCTCAGAATGAATTACAACCAGTGTTAATAAATTATTCACAAAATCTAATCCAAATTTATTAATGTAATTTTGATTCAATGGTTGTTTTCTTTTAAGTGCGCATAGCACCAGGGTGTGAAGCTCCGGAACAGTTCGGAGCTATTCCTAAAAGAAACTGGTATTTTTCGTTTAAGGTCAGTTGCACCGCTTCTTGAGCTTGAAGCACGAACAAAATTGTTGGTGTTTAAGAGGGCAGGTGGAAAGTAAATTAGCAGATCCTGAGTTTGAAACACTTTGTAAAAGCAACGCAAAGTCTAATGCATCGGAGCTGTTCCGAACTACTCATTCACGTGAAAGGAAAATGACTATTAGTATAGTTATTCCAGAATGTAGCAGAAAGAAATATTCATATAAAGTAAGTGAAAGTATATTCTTTAAAACTACAGGCCCTAAATAAATTAAAAACATTCTTAATTTGCTGGCCTTTCAACGACCCAGTTATGATAACTATCTGGGTTTTCTTTTTATTTCAATAGGAATATACGATTTTAAAGACAACAGTCGTTTTGAAATTGATTTGGCATTGTAAGAACTTAATCGAATAGACAAAGGTCCACTTATCCAAGCATTTAAAAGTTTCTTCACAACTCCCAAACAGACAGAATGCATTAGTCATTTGGAAATTGGGATACCAAACCTAAAAGTAACTTTGTAAGATGTGATATGCCCACATGATGAGATTCATCTATTTGATCAATAAATGCCTTATCTGTTCGCTTTGTTGCCCCTAACCCTCGAAGAATTACTCTATCGTCTACATAATCTCCTTCTTTGATACACTTTTCGCAAGAATTATAACCTCCATATGATTTTACATACTTAATATAGGCTCTTGCTGGTGCATCACAAGTAAACTTATCTATAACAATTTTATATTGTTCACCTTCAAAAGTAATCCCATTTGATGTAAGTTTTAATAATTCATTAACAAAATCCTCTAAATATGCATTTAACGATAACGATTTTGTTCTGCCACAAAAATACCAATAGCAAATGGACTTGTTTTTAGTGTTTCATTACTAATATGTCCAAGTATTGGCCAAAACTGTAATGATGAACTACGAAACAAAGTCCATCTATGTTAAAACTAACGTTTATTATTTTATCTGAAAAGTGCATTTCACTATTTGCACGTACCATTAATCTATTCATAATGCCATTTAATACACCAATTGTCTAATTTTTTAATATGCAAATTGGAAAGAGTACCTAATACGGTGCGTGATTCTAAAGGTAGTATTGAGAAAAAGTTTTTTAAAATGGATAACAATTTATTAAACGCAATTCTGGATACATTGTGTGATAAAACCCAATTTCTTAATTCACATTGCAAATCCAAATTGCTTTCATTACTAGAGTCTTCTAAATTATTGCTTTTTGTAACTAAATCACATTCATCACACTTTATAGAACTATTTGAAGGATTATTCGGAAAATGTAATAGCACATTGTCAATTAAATTATCTTTATATTCTATTAAAGCCTTACTTAAATTTATATTCGATTCTATATGACTACCTGCAATTCCAACACCACTCCAGATATAAGAGTTCTTAGAAGTTTCGTCACAATTGTTATTTGAAAGGGGTTCAGATGTTTGTAAAGAAGGTAACATTTTTAAAGTGTTGTCAACATTTTACTTTACAATAAATTTGCCTTTGCATAATACTTTTAGTTTTGCAGTTTTAGACATTCCATACAATTGTTTTTAATCATTATTGCTGGAGATGACTGAAGCAGGCTAAGTGATAATAATAAGTAAACGTAGATTAATAAAGAATAATTAAATTAAAAAGCACACATTACACTTAAATTAAATATATATTGCTGTGCCATTGGATACTCGAGCCCCTTCTTTGGGTAGACATTTTTAATTGCTATGATATTAAATTATTGTACCACCATTTTAACATTCACTATTAAATATAGTTATCTCCTCCTCCAGCTGTTTTCTTAATATCACTATCAAACTGGACGTTATCTTTAAACAACTCTTTAACAACCAATGACAAAATTCAATATGTTACCGCCTTGCGCGTTATCTCTTCTCTATTCAATTTGTGACTCCGCCTTTCTACTATTTAAATCTTTGACCTCGGCTAGCATTTATTTGCAATTATAAAATTCAGTAAATTTAGATGTTGTATAATGAAACTAATACGTTATATACAGCTTTTGAAATTATTTGTAATACCTTTCTTATAAATTTGATTTATTAACAACTATCTAATTGGTACTCAAAAATCCCCAAAGTCACCAAAGAACATTTACTACCCTTTAGGAACAAAGCGTGGAATATTCCAAACCTGTTTTCTCATTATTCATTCATATAGTATGCAACCTTTCTTGTTGACTTGTTCACAAACCTATAGTAATTTAGCAAATTCAATATAAAAATAAAATAATACTCCATATAGAAAAAACAAATATCTTATAACTAAAAATCTCT
Organism: Platerodrilus igneus; assembly: GCA_036346225.1. Taxonomy (NCBI): domain Eukaryota; kingdom Metazoa; phylum Arthropoda; class Insecta; order Coleoptera; family Lycidae; genus Platerodrilus; species Platerodrilus igneus. The sequence goes on along the minus strand of JARFIW010001225.1, from coordinate 584,409 downwards.
GACCTGGTTTTATCTTTTCACATCGACGCTCCCACTAAAATTGATCTTTCCCAATTCGGGATTCCATTCAAATTATTACGCTATTGATCAGCACCATTAAATTATATCCCCAATTTGCTTCAATTCTTAAACTTTCATCATTCTTGCCCCAGACTTAAAATTGCAGCTCGTTTCACCCCTGTACTTCAAGATTATTATTATTCTTCTTTTCCCCTTTGACATTTAAATTGCATTACTGTATTTTTCTTAACATCAGGCCTCTAATTTGTATTACAGTTTCCCCAGACATCAGAATCAGAACCAGAAATCGAAGCCCTATTATTTCTATGTCTTAGTTTACAATAAATTCATTAAAAACATACTCACGTTTAAACGGCAATTGTAATCATATTTTCACTTATTTAATTTTCACTCTTATACGTATCGCGTACTACTCTGTTTCATGGCAATGCACTTCGGCCTTGATTGAGTTTAAAACTGACTTCCCCATCACGGAGCTTGCTAATATCATCTCGAATTCCCACTCCAACCGTGGGTGTGATCTAGAACTTGTCGTTGTCCCGGACCAATCAAATAATTTTATTACGAGCCGTTTCTGATGCAATGCTCGACATTTTCCCATGATCACAACTTGCCTGCAGCTGTCTTCGATTGTCAACATATTGTATTTTGATAGATTACTTGCTTTTCTATAAACAACTGATGTAACCCGACTTTATATTTCCATGTTTACATATGTTTCACGCAATTTTTAATCGTTTCCCTTATCACATGGTTAGATCTTTGTACGCATTTATATTAGCTACCTGAAATTCTATTTCTATATCCGCATTACTTTAATCGTCTGGAACTCTTCTTCTCAATGCGTGTCTAATTACACTTTATCAAATATACGCGTGCTTCCACTGAAAAATATTCTTATTTGTCTTACCGAAATTAACTAAACTTTATTTACAGGGTATTCAATACTTACTATCCACTTAATACATTTATTTCACATTCCTACGCCAACTATGCGTCTTCCTAAGTTTACCTGCGTCGCCCAAAATTATCTCTACTCTATATACAGGGTGTTGACTACTTACTATCCACAAACTATGTCTATTTCTTAATTATCTCCTTAAATAAGTGTAGTTTTCTGCTGACTATCTTAATTACTCATTCCCGAACTATCTTTGCTATAACGTGCACCCTTAAGCAACCCCTTATCACAGCAATATATATATATATTGCTATGATAAGAGGGTAGTTTAAAGGTAGATTAAGTCATAGGGGTCGTAGGATAGATATAAATAATTTTAACTTTAAGAAAACCAAATAATTCCATCTATTATAGGAGTAAATCGACTAATGTCAATTGCCAGCACACTGTATATATAGTATATTTGATTTAATGCATAAGAAAGAAGCACATTTTGCAATGATCCGACACCATTTAGCTAAAATAATAATGTGTACGTCGTGTAATAGGTTTTAAGATAAAGTTTTAAACGCAACTAATTGCATCAATATAAATACAGTATCGGCAAAGATAGCTAAATTGGCATTCTGGATATTTAATAATTTCGTCGAAAATATCAACGCATGTATAAGAAAACACATTCTAATACGTTATTAAATATGTGACTAGAAATAGTACATTTGTTTAGAAAACCAACATATTTTAATAACAAATAAACACCAGACGGTTAATTGTACGATAAGTTTTGGACTTTCAAACGACAAATAGAAATACGTGACAGAATTGCAATGGATATTTGGAAATTCTAAGAAGATGCTATGATATATTGAATGTAGACGTGAGGAATAGGACGAAAGTACAACAATTGAAACCAGGGAAATTGAGAAATCCCAAGGACTACAGAGATTATCAATAAATACGCAACGCGCACCAAATAAAGCATTGATAGGATGGCTTATAAATACAATGGGGAATGAATAAACATTTAGTTCATCTATAACAAGGCAAGAATCACGTCAGTCTGCAGTAGAAATTTACGTGACAGTATTAATTAGTGAAAAATTTATAATTTAGTATAAGTAAAAATTTGAAAGTGCCAAATTTGTGCAACGAATAATAGCCGATTTACACATAGACGTAGGTTAAACTATTAAATAAAATTTATTCTAATATTTTACAATTCAGGGCTCTAAATCGATATCCTGATACTGATCTAAATCAATATCTTGATACAGATCTAAATCAATCTCTGGATTAAATATCTAAATATATTTCTAAAATTACCTCTAAAAGAAAAATATAAAAATACGTCTGAAAATACGACCAATTAAACAAAAGTAAGGATACTCATGGAATCCGAGGGAAACTACAAGCAATAAGTAGAACGAGTGTAGCAAGGATGCTGAACACAGATACTCTGAGGCAATTCCAGTGACAAGGAAAGAAAAGCGCAGGTTAGCGATCTTAAATATTTTATTAGTTAAAGACTGTTTTAATTTTAATATTTGCTATATGCTGTATGTCTATAAGAGTCAGCAAAAAGGTCATTTGGGAATTTGAAAACAGGGAAAGCATCTTAGAACGTTTGAAGGTACTTAAAGGTAATTAAAAATGTATTTTCGCTGGCTTTCAGGAAATTATAAATTTGGTAAATGTTAATGTTCTATTCAGAGGCTAAATTTTCAATTTATATAAAATTGTACATATTACTATCAATCATTATATTGTGCAATCTTTGGATTGGTTTATTTAAATTCATTTAAATTTATTTAAACAGTAGAAAGAGTAAGGGTTAAACAATTTTTATCGTCGTACAATAGGAATATCATATCGAATAAAAATAACACCCAACGTAAAGCGATTTCATATTAATTATAATGACACCCAAAGTAGGGGATTTTCACAGCAATTAAAATCGCGCACACACGTAGGGCATAATAAGGGATATTACAGCAATTTATATATATATATATATATATATATATTATATATATATATATTGCTGTGTTATCGGGGACAGTCTCTGGAAAACTCAAACCTTTTCCTAACAACCATTCAAGCACCACGAATTGGGCGTCATAAGATTGCAGTGGAACCGAGGATTAATCTTTTTAAGATCGAGCCAGTGTCATCAAATACTTTTCAAAAATGCACAACTTTAAAAAAAATTTCTTACCTTGTTACTTTCTGCTTCCAAATCTTTAGCAGCTTCCCTGGCTAGCTCAGCTGTGCCTCTTCTCGGATACCTAAATATACAACCATCCTTCCTTCACACTCGCACACCATTCAATAAAATCACCAAATAATACAACAATCATACAATCTTTTATTTACCGCTATTTACAGACAAATTATTCACATGTATAAAAACCGTTTAGTACACTAATTACAAACTCAAAGTGTGATATGTTTTTAAAGTCCTTGATTTTCTAATTATTTGCACACAAATTTAATGAGGTATGAGTAGTAGGGCCCCACATATTACCCTAAATTGATTGTACACTGGAGTATGGTGAGCTTATAATAACCCAGTTTATTTAGTATATGCCTTTAACTTGCATAAATTAATACAAAAGTTATAGACCCGTTTACCCTTTACAAACCATTTTATATTCATATGTATGTACATCATTCTCTTGCATTTGTTGATCGAGGATACAAAACCATATACGAAATGTGGAGATCAATAAATGGATTATTAATTTTGAAACTCTATCAAACGAAATTATTATAAATATCAATATCAAATCCTTTATACACATATAGGGTTAATTATTATTCATTTGTAATAATATAACAATAATCATCTACAAGTACAGACTTAAAAAGCAGTTAATTGCATGGTTTCTTGCTTCTCTGTCCAAGAAAATTGAGCTTTGATGTTAAATCGCCTGATATAAGGCTTTCAAGTGTTTATTTACTTTAGCGACAACATATTTTCCACCCAATCGTTCTAGGAATGACAACTAAAAATAGACAGTGTTATTTCTCAACAGATTGAAAAATTTGTTCCTCACCAATAGTTTACAATGTTCCTTATCTTGAATCTGTTTTTCCAGAGGTTCTAAATCGTTTTCAGTTATTAATAGAAGTTGCGGAAATAGGTTTTTCTGGTAGCACAATACCAACTTGTTGTTCTTGTATAATTTTCAATATTTGGTTATTTTGATCTTTTATAGTATACAATAACGAAAAGAAAGTTTGATCTCGCTTGTTATTCTTTGTACTGCAACAAGAAATGACGACACTGGTGTTGTATCTATAGAGGAGACACCTATTGATGTAGATAACGGTTCATTTTTACAAGCTCTTGAATAGGTTTTGAAACAATATAAATATGTTGTAAGCTAAGGTCTTTTTATAAAGTTGTGTCTGCCTGTATGGAGGTCAAAAACCTTCATTTTCCCCGGAGTTATCCATGAATTACGTACAATGGCTATGCCCCCACCTTCAGCTTCGTCAAAGTCCACCACAACGAATATCTATAAAAAAATTTTAAGCCATTAACTTGCAGCAATATATGTTAGCAGAATATAATTGAGGAAAGGTGGCGATAGACCTCCCCATGTTAACAAAAATTTTATTCGCAAATTTATCAACGATTGAATTTAATGTTCAATAAGCAAATTTACATACTACCACGGCACAATTTATCTATAGTCAAAATCAGGAAAGGATGAATGCACGTCATCAACCGTATTCGTATGCATCAAAATTAATCAATTGACTGTTTAATAAAGATTTCAAGAAATATTCCCATTGAAAACACATAAGTTAATATAGTTAGGACATGCGACAGTTTACTGTTCCCATTCTTTACGTATCATAAACTCCACAGCGTAAGTCGTTACTAAGCTACTTTGCTCGAAACACGTGCTACTTGTATTCTTTCTTTCTTTTACATGTTAAATACGCCCATTGTATATACGGAAGTATATCCTGGATTTAATCAGAAATTAATGACGTGCATTCATTCTTTCCTGATTTCGACTATACATACTAAGCATCTACTATAAGTAAAACAAAATTTACTTCTATATAAAGTGCCTACAATTTAATAATTTGGTGGGAATATCTGTATGCCATCTGAATACATTCTAGGATTATTTAACACGATTAAAAGAAATTACAATTGCTTACGATTTCTACACTCACAAATGAATTATTCAATTAAAGCTCATATTACATTTTCATTATTAATAAAATAAGACTGCAAAATACGTGGCAGTCCCTTAGTTGAATGGAAAATATACAACTACCCAAAAACATAATATATAGTTTCAAATAAAAGGAATTTGTATAAAATACCAAATACCTTTTGTGTTATACAAAATGCAAATGGTATCGAAAGTGTGTGATATAATCATAATTTAATATTAAGACAAGAACGCTTTATAAATAGTACAATATCTGTGAGTACCTACCAATGGTTGATGGTTGTATCTTATAGTCAGGATGTGCGCACAACGTCAACGAACAGTTTGAACAGTTCAGGTTATAACATTTATTTACACTAATTTCATAATGTCGTCCTTCAGACGTCAAATTCACTGCATTCTTTATGTCGTATACAAGAATGCCTAAGAGAAGTTCACCGCAGTCCCGTCCATGACGTCCCAAAATATCAATCTCGGCTGTTGCATGCTTAAAATTGAGAGTGATGCCTCGATTATGTAATTATAAATTTTGTTTGAAACAGTTTTTATTTTAACTAAGGAATAATTTAAATATAATATAAAAATTATGGAAATATGGAAACCACTTCAGTTGGTGAGAGTTATAAAATTCAGAATTTAAGCATTCTACCTATTTTAGTAGGTATTATCCATATCGACATTTACTTTTTATGTGGATAAAAGCTCGGTATTATTTGATTTCCTATAAATATTTATTTTGTGACGTTATGGACAGCACTACGGTAAACGTCTCTTGAATGCCGTCAAAAAGACGTCATTTTGATGACATGTTACCTAACATGTCAGCAGCGACCTGATTATGACGTCATAATGACGAGTGCTTGCTAGTTGGGTATAGTATGGGTTATGTATATTTATGGTTTTGTATTAATGGTACCTATTCTTAGAAAAGTTCGTTGCCGTACCTCTTTGTGTGGAGCTTAATAATAATCACCTCACCTTTAAAAAAACAAATTCCTAGCGCAATAGTGAAAAAATGTATTATAAGACTCACTGTTGTGGTAATTATGTACTTTCAAATAATTTTTAATGGCGTTAAATTAATATAATGTTCTGTAAGGGAGCTTCATACACCAGTCCCAATCTATTTGATGTAAAAAATGAATGTAAAGTCACCTAAAAAACTTATTAGCGATGCACTTTAAGAACCACTTAAATACAAACCTGAAATGTCATGACAAAGGTTTCACGACAGTAAAATTGAAATAGTAATTTTCTTTTTTACATATTACAGGCACACAAAGATGTTGTTTTAAGCAAGCATAACATTTCTCGAAATCACTAATCAACAATCGACAAGAGTTATTGAATGCAGCCATCATTATTTAACTAGTGATAGACAACACACTTGTTTTACTGTCATATTTTATTTTAAGTTGGAATGTGAATGCAACACATTCATGATTATTTGAAGATGAACACATTTTGATTGTTAATCAAACTAGATGTATTATTTTTTGTATGTGTCGTCTTATCATTAGATATAACGACCGGTGCCATATGCCGGCCTGTTCTTGAATATTCGTTAATGTGCAAATACACACTTTAGGGAGGTTAGCCTGTTTCTTGGTGGTGTGAACCATAAATTTCAAGATTTACTACATAAAGTATTTGTGGGCAATCCTTCTGTACTAAAAAGAATACTATATTGAGTACTTGTTGAAAAAGTAGTTCTCCTGATAATTATCTTGGCTTGTGTGAGATTAGCACATGGTGAGTAAGTCCTTCAATAGATTTGATATTACCATGTATTACATTTTAGATTAATAGTAATTCTTCTGTGAATCATATTTGCATTAAATTTGTTGTGAAACAGGTTTAAATTAGAAACCGCTAGGTAAAGCGTAAGTACCTTGTTACGCACTTGTAACATAACTTAATTATTGTTGTGTACAGGGTTTTTTTCTTTCTTCATTTCTTTCCTGCTTCTCTTATTTTTTTTTAGTGTTGCTGTTACTCACCTACAAAGCAGAGGGCCATCCCGTTATCAGAACTGTCATCGTGTCGTCACATTGCTACTCAGGACTGGCATCGAGAGAATATCGTGAATTGTATTACAAGTAACGATTACAATTTAGCGGTGGTTTACTAACCTTTGAATCTGATTAACATAAGTAAATTGTTTAATTCAATTTATTATTTAATCTTGACATTTATGATATGTATTAAGAGAGGAAAATATCTATGAGCAGTTTTGTCCTAGCTGCCGTATTAAATGTTTCTGTAAATTGCAGAACGGAAAGTGCACTACCTTGTCTACAATAGTAAAGGGGGGATTGTATATAGTTATTTTAATAAATTATGGTGGAGTAATAAGACCACTTAGGTCCATTTACTTTGACAATTCATAGTGTTGACAATAAATGATTTAAATAAGGTAAGAGTTCTAATATCTAACCAAAAGCTAGGACAGCCTACAAGGCCTGTTGTACTAATATTTTCCTATCAATATAATCTTATCATTTTGGGTATATTGAAGTTTTCATTAGTTGTGGGTGTAAAATATTATGAGTAAATTAAGGTAATGTGGACATGTTTATTTGATTACAGGAATTGATGTGTCTTTTCTTAAAGGTGGTGCAAAATGGGCTTTTCTGTAATTGGCGCCCTATAATTATTATCAACATCTTGTGAGAAGTCACCGCCGACGGTCCATCCTGACTAGTCTGGGAATTGCACCATATTCGACGATTCAGATTAGGGTACCATTTTAATTAGTTACCTTAATTAATCTGAACGTGAACAGAATATCATTTAGTACTTTACTCTCATGTAGCGTTACATTGTTATAGGTAGAAATATAAAATTCCGAACATTAACAGTGTAGTCAATATTCAATAGAATTCTCCTTGCGCCTGGCGTCTTTCAGTATTTAAAACTAATTTAGAACAGGAAATCGAAAGAGAAATTTCTAAATTCATGAATCATGACGCATTCACCATCTGTATACAACCTTTCGTAAATAATCGCCCGTCCTCATCTGCCTGTACACAAATAAATGAACTTGAGGCATTTTCTAACGATTCCAAAGTTTAAACGTTCTCAGTTTAGGTTCATTGCATACGTCGTGTGCTCTTCACTATCGTGTATTGTTGAAAGCCGATGATATTAGCAGAGCTGGAAGCGCTGCATACTGGAACTTCTTGCAATATCGTATACGTACTCCTACCCATAGTGCGTCAAAAGTAAAACATCAGTTGTTACGTGATGGTAAAGCGTATACATATTTAGAATTCGCATATTTTAATAATAGCACGGCTTCATAAGTAAAGTATTAGTCAATCTTATGTGTAATAATAATTATTTTTAAAACTACTGCACTTCATCCACATTTTAGATCATTTTTTATTGGAATTACGAAATTACAAAATATTTGATAGTAACCCATAATTAGGTAGTGTTTGTTTTTGTTATCAGTGCTATTTAAGAATAACTTGTGTTACAATGGAGCAAACCAATGAACCTTTTTGTTTCTCAGTGTCGGTAAATAGACAAATAAAAGCCAACAAGAATAATAATAGTGGTTGCGTGTATGTGGTGTGTAAAATTTTAGAAAAACGATTTTCTCAGTACAGTTTTCAAAAAATATATAACATAATTTCTTCAGGTAGACCTACCCCGCCTATCAATTTAGAAACTAAAGTTGAACACTTCGGTAAACAATTTATTAGACACCTTAAAATGGACTTTTATGATAAATATAAGTGGTTAACGGAATGGGACACACTGAAAAAATTATTTTGTTGGCCTTGTTTGCTGTTTAATATTTTTGAAAACACCTCTTGGAACTCAAACGGCTTTTTGGATTTAAACAACTTTCATAAAAATGTTAAAAGACACACTTATAGCAAAGGACATTTAACTTCGTTACTGAAAGAAAAGATATTTGGTAAGTCTCGTATTAAATATAGTTTGGACAATCAGTCAATACTTAGTCATAAGCAACATAATGATCTAGTGAGTAAAAATAGGAACATCTTAAAATGGTTAATTGACATTACGTGTTTTCTTGGAAATCATGAACTAAATTTTAGGGGTCACCAAGAAGATAAAGAATCCAATAATCGTGGAAAATATATCCACTTGGTGGAGTTCCTTGTTAAGTATGACGAAACCTTAAAAACCCATTTAAGGGATTCAACTGTTTTTCGTGGTACATCTAACCGAATGCAGAATGATTTAATAAAATTCGTATCCGATATTGCACTAGATAGCATTAAAGTAGAAGTATAGGATGCATCTTTTGTATCCATTGTCTTAGACGAAATAACCGACATACCTAATTTTAGCCAGCTAACTGTGGTAATACGTTACGTAAAATTGAGCAAAGATGTTCAAGAACAGTTTTCGAAATTTTTGGATAACCGCCGACAGAACAGCAGATGCCAGGACATTTGGGCGGTCTTCAAGCAAAAGTAAGACAAAAGTTTCAAAATGCCATTTTTGTTCATTGTTTGGCATATAGATTAAATTTAGTATTATCACAAAGTGTTGGACTTAAAAAAGATTGTAAAGTGTTTTTTCGACGTTAAATGGAATGGCTGCATTTTTTCAAAATCCACTAAAAGAACTCGCGCTTTATATACACATGTTCAAAAAAGATTTCCTAGAGTTGCTCCCACACGCTGGAATTACAGCGCACTACTGGTACGGACGGTGTCGCAATATCGTGAAGCTTTAATAGAAATGTTTAAAAATATTTTAGCGCATAAAGAAATGTGGGAACTTGAAACGGTAAATTCTTCTAGAGGCTACTTACAGCTGATGGAAACTGATTTTAATTTTAATTTTGTGCTCAATGTGTTTTCAAAAATTTTTCCTTACACGAACCTTTTGTTTGATATTTTGCAAACTAAATCGAATGATATCAGTTTCTGTGTTCAAAATATCAATAATTTTGAAAAACAAATCAAAAAAGAGAAAACTTTCAAGAAATTTGGGACAAAACACTAAATTTGAGTTTAGAACCACAAAGTAAACGTATTAGAGTTGACAATATAGGTGATATGGTAACTTCCTATTCCTATCGTAGATTATATTTAGAAATTTTTGATAATATTTCTCAACAACTCAGAAGCAAATTTCAGAACTTTAGTGAATTAAAATTCGTCGAATTATGTAATTATAACAACTATAATAAAGCCCGTTTTCCTGAAGAAGTCTTTAATAGTTTAAAATTTAATTATGCAAATTTTCTGACATTTGGCATTAAATTCACAGCTAAGTGTTTTATACAACACTCCAGAAATCAATAATCAAAAAACACCTTTAAATATGTTACTCTTTCTTAAAGAAATTGATTTGGCAGAGTCCTATAGTGAAGTCTTTAAATTGTGTCAACTTGTTTTAACAATTCCGGCAACAAGTGCTTCGGTTGAACGCAGTTTTTCTACATTAAAGCGCATTAAAACCTTTATCAGAAATTCAACTGGTGAAGAAAGACTATCCCATTTAGCTATGTTGTCTATAGAAAAAGAATGTATTAGTAACTTGCTACAGAATCCAAGATTTTATTATGATGTAATAGACAGGTTTGTACAGTTTAATAGAACAATAGAATTGTATTATAAATAAAATATTGAATAACAGCCACTGAAAAAGGTGCGTCGTCAACACTGTATATAATGTTTAAGTGTGTGTATATTCGTGTCTTATTGTTTATATTAATACTTAGTTTTTTTAGTGCTTAGAGCATAAGTAAATTTAACTACATAAATTGTTTATATATACGAATTGTGCAGAAATATTAGGTAGTTAAATCTTTTTATAAGTATTGTGCATTGTGCATCACAAATGACTGATGATATAAGTAATATTTTTACTAACAGATAAGTAAATTGAAAAATACAGTTACATTAATTTGAATTTTTACGTCCTTAGGTTTATTACTTTTTTAACCAAAAATGCCTTTTTAATATTTCTAAAATGAGATTTAGTTTTAATTCGAATAATAAATAGGTTTTAAAGAATTTTCTTTGCTAGTGTGAGAGCAATTTTTAAAATTTGAAAAATAAAAAAGCAATATGGCCTTTCTCACATTTTAACAGCTGGCTTTTAATGCAAAATTCGCAGAATAATTTATTAGTTATATTTTAGCATCTTTTTTAAACAGGTTGGTTCAATTCTAAATGGAAGTTTATTGGCTTCAAAGGTTTTGAATAACTTTTTAGGTAATTTGAAAATTTAAAATAATACAAACATTAACAATACATAAATCGCAAAACTAATTATTTCAGATCCAAAGAAATCAAGCAATATGCTGTTATACGCCTCCAAAACAACACATACTTTCTACCTTTTTTGCTTCTAAATACAAAGCTCAAGCTTTTTAAGTTACACATAGTCACACACGCACGCTTGTCACACGCACACGTACGCAACACACACACGCGCACACGCACACACACACACACACACACACACACACCCATACTGGATGTCTTTCAAAATGCGGAAAATGGAATTTACTTATGTTAAAAAAAGAGAAGTATTAAAAATCTAAGATTCAAAAAGAGAGAATTATGTAGTATAAGTGACAACTTGAAGCGCTTCCCCATTAGAAAATCTCGGCACGCCACTGCTAAGCAATAAATTCTTCAATGGACATCAGTGATTGATCACCCACGATAACAGTTCCTTCACCTAAAAACAAATAAGTTGCCGGTGCTATAGTTTGAAAGTGTAGCATAAAATTCTCATTTTTAAATATGTGTTAGCAATCAAAACATAAGTATGAAGGACTTAACGGAGCTTCGAAATCATTTTCTTTGGCATGAAGTTGATGCAATATTCTGCAATGCAATTGCATTAAACGATTTAATACAAATTTTGAAATAGACCCATATAGAAATTATATTTCAATAAAAATGAAATACGAAGTAACCGAAATTTAACCCCAAATGTTATGATAAAAAATGTGTCATAGTAAAAATGTAAATAGAAACGAGGTTTTTAAGTTTCGGTAGGTATGTTCAGTTGATGAGATGTTTGAAAGTTGTCATGAACAGGTTTTTTTGAATATCCTAGGTTATTAGTGATTTGTGTCACTTAGTAAATAAATCTCATGTCGTCAAATTAGAAAATTACGATAATAGTAGCTACAACATACAAATTTCTTAATATCCAGTTAAAGAAAACGTTAAATTACTAACCGTAGGTATAAATTTTGTAATTGAACTTCTCCAATAATTATAATAAATTATAGAAATTCGCAGTAAGCACATGTGAAGTAATGTAAAAATATTACATAAACATGTTCCATCTACAGTGACAATCAGTTAAAAAATTTAGAACTAACTTATATGAAATGAAATAAAAGAAAAGTTTTAAGTTTATTTTAAAAAAGATGTATCTTTTGAATTGTTCTGTTCTATAAATAAATGTTGACAGTCACTCCATGGATACTATTAATCCTGGTAACCTTTTGCCTTAAAAAAAACGTTATGTTGAACGTAAAAAATTTTGTAACTTTTTTAGTGTTTGTAGAAAAAAATAAAAAACAAATTTTATGTACCCCTTTTAAGGGGCTGTATCTTAACATGGGATGCTCCAATGAAGTGCTTTTATATGAAAGACCCTATCTCTTTTACGATGAGGAATCACTCTCTGAAATGCTTTACACTTATTTTGTTACACCCGGTATATATATATATATATATATATATATATATATATATATATATTGTAACGTATCTAGTTACCAAAAGTTTTAAAAACAGTTGTTATTACCAGGAGGCCAAGTCCACACACAAAAATAAAAACAAGTCTTATAAGAAACATTTATTCATATTAACTACAAGTATACTTAAAGCTAAGAAGGAATGTATTCAATAATGCAATTACAAGGTTTATTAAGCTCTAGAATAAGTAAAGGTACACTGTCCAACCATGGTAAGAATCCGAGCAGAACTTTGATGATGCCAGTAGTTGCGTTAATAAAGTTGAGATGATCGTGCAATACCAAATTAAATAGTTAAATTAAAATTAAGGGTCGAAAACATCTGTAAAATGTCTGTATATATTTGTTAGATATAGTATTTTTAGAAGTAGTTTTAGAATTATTAGATAGAAAATAAAGCTTAAATTATGTTTGTCATAATGCCAGATATCAACAACGTTATCAATGACAGGATTTACAAATGCAAACAACTTTGGCGTTTTTCTAAAAATGTGCAATTATATTTGAGTGTAAAATACCGAATTAAGGTAGTTTTGAAGTAGTGTGTTTAGAGAATGAACAAAACATGAAATTTAATATTTAAGAGTGCTTTAAAAAAGTTTTTAAGTATCTAGGTGATAAGTTTGTTTATGATTTGAAGGATTGATGAAAATAATAAAGAAAAGAAGTTGTTCTATCAAGCTCTGTCGTTTTAATTTAAAAGGTTTCCTAAAATTATAAAAGTAAATAAGTTACAAGTATTTAAAAGGCCAAAGAGCATACTACAGTTTATTTAAAAGAGAAACGCAGAACCTCACAATTAATTTAAAAAGGTAACGACAAAGCGGAGCCAAAGTCATTATAGGAGCATCCAGGTATTTAGACGCAGCACTAATAACCACCAAGGAGGACCCATACATATAAACAAGCCGGCGGTAGGACGTGCAGCCAACACCAAGCGAAGCAAGCTTTCACAACAGCGTGAAACCCATTCAAGGAACAGCAGGATAGTATAAAAAGGAGTATCCACCATTTATTTATATACATTTCGTTATAGTAGTAATTCAATTCTAAAACATTTCAAAGCACAATATTTATTCCATAGCTTACTTACATCAATTGGCATTTCATGAGCATTTATCATCACCGCAAGGAAGCTACCATCAGTCGGATTGAATATCAGGTACCAAATTTCATTTAAAGTAAAAGCATATTGTGGGATGATAAGGTGATCTAGATATGTTAATTATAGGGAAAGACCAATTGCTTTTTGTAGCAATACCGATGGCAGTGTAGCGGTTATGTAATAAATAAAGCAACAACGACAAACTACTTAATAAAGGATATAAATACCTTAAAGCCTGTGCCGCTCTGGGTAAGAAAAGTCACACACAACAGGTAGCGGACACCAAAGAACATGCACGCTCGGTGTGGTGTCGCCTTCAAAAGCTCTCGTACAACAACTGTCTTCTGTAACCGTCCGAGTACGACTCATTGTTACTTCGCGCACTTCCACTACCGGCATAAGACTTCACTAAAAAGTGTAGAGTACCCGCACTGATGGTATTTATTGTCACCACCACCAAATTGTTCAATGATGACGTAACATACCGCCCACCAGATTCATAGAATTTTGAAAAGGAGGGAAGTAGGTTGGGTGAAGGAAATCACACGGGATATGACCTTGCTAAGAAAACAGGTAACGAAAGATAGGGTGGTACACTACAGCGAGCGATATCATTAACTATGCAAAATAAAAAAATATATATGTAAATAAACAAATATTTAAAAATAATATACTACCATACATGTAAGAAATGTGTATATACATCTAAACATAAAACAAAATTAAAAATAACGGTAGCGGTGCTAGTTTGACCAAAGGTCGTTTTAATGTGCCATGTGCAGTTTTGATCTCAGCGACACGTATAATACCGTCCGCACCGGGAAAGGTATTAATAATACGACCAAACTCCCATTGAAGTGGAGAAAGCTGGTCGTCCTTGATGAGGACAATAGTGTCCTTTTCAACTTGTCGCACACCTACCTTAGAGTGCCATTTAACCTTCTGATTGAGAGTATGTAAGTACTCATGGCTCCAGCAAGCCCAATAATCTTGGTGGAGTTTTTGCAAGAGTTTCCACCTACTCTTTAATGATAAAACGTTGTTTGAATGGTCCTCATCTGGTGGTGCAGAAAGAGGTTCCATAGTTAGGAAATGACGTGGTGTTAAGCAACGCAAGTCATTTGGATCCGAACTCAAAGCGCAGAGTGGCCTTGAATTTAGAACAGATTCAATTTGTGTAAGAACTGTGTAAAGTTCCTCAAAGGTAAGTTTTTGTTCGCCGATTACGCGAGCTAGGTGTGTCTTTATCGACTTAACACCGCTTTCCCACAAGCCACCGAAGTGAGGGGCGCTAGGTGGATTAAACGACCACTTTATCTTTTCTGAGGTTACTGCACTATGCAGATAACTCATAAGCTGATGATAGGCACCTACAAAATTAGTTCCGCAATCACTAAATATTTGAGAACAGCGTTCTCGACGTGCTATAAATCGTCGCAAAGCAGCAAGAAACGCGTCTGCCGACAAATCCGAAACAAGTTCAATATGTGCTGCCTTAGTGGCAAAACAAACAAAAATACAAATATAGGCTTTAAGAGTTTTAGAATCTCGTAGGCGGTTGGCCTTTATTAAAGGAGGGCCAGCAAAATCAACACCGACAATACTGAACGGTTTGATTTGGGTAATACGTGCTGCCGGTAGGTCTCCCATAGGAGGAGTTACCAGGACCGGTCTGGTACGAAAACATCTATGACATGATGATAAATAATTTCGGATTGAATTTTTAATGGAAAGGATCCAGAAATTCTGTCGGATAAGGTATGCTGTGGTATTAACACCGTGATGGTAATACCTTTCATTGAAATGTGCTTAATTGGAGCTACTTTTGTTTTAGCGGTTACAAATTGTACAGTTATTTCTCCAGTAGTTTGATTTATGAACTGGAAATATATTACCGCTGCAAACCCTACCTCGCTAGAATCGCAATACCCATACAAATGACAAGTAAAAGGATCCGAAGAGGGTAAACAACGTGGTAACTTTAATGACGATAATAACGGCAACTCTTCTTGATATTGCTGCCATTGAGACGAAATGTCTGCTGGTGGGATGTCATCCCAATTTAAACCAAACCTCCACAGATGCTGGATTAGGCGTTTCGCAAAAAGTGTTAGTGGGGCTAAAAATCCTAATGGATCATATATTCTGGCAACTTGCGAAAGTATGTTGCGCTTTGTACATATTGGGTTTAATGGTTTAACCCAAAATGAGAAAATATCTTCTGTAGGTGATCATTGAAGGCCTAATATTTTTATTGATTCGTCAGAATCGAAATTGAGTGAAGTATATTGGCAAAAATCTGACGGAATACCTTCCAAAATGGAAGCTGAATTAGAACTCCATTTTTGAAGTTCAAAACCAGCCAAATGTAAAAGTCGAATAAGTTGATTTTTGATTTCGCGGGCCGATTGTATAGAATCTCCACCGCCGACGAAATCGTCAATATAAAGATTTGACCGTATAGCCTCAGCGGCTAACGGAAACCTTTTGCCTTCGTCAATGGTTAATTGCTGAAGGGTTTTAATGCTAGATAAGGCGATGACTTAATACCATAGGTCACTGTATTAAGCTGATAAGTCTGAATGGGTTCTTCTGCAGAGAACCTCCAAACAATTAATTGAAATTTTCGATGTTCTTCGGTAACCAAAATTTGTCGATACATTTGGCGAACATCACAAGTAAAAACGAAACGATGAGTCGAAATTTAAGTAAGATTGACGAAATGTCGTTTTGGAGACTAGGTCCAGCCAATTGAGTGTCATTAAGTGACACGTTGCTTTTAGCCTTTGCAGAGGCGTCAAAAACCACACGAATTTTAGAAGTATGACCTTCCTCTTTAAACACAAGGTGATGGGGTAAAAAATAATTATCGTTCCCAACGGGCGGAGAATCGAGTAATGCCATATGACCCGCATCAAGATAGTCCTGCATGAAATTGTTGTACTGTGCGCGTAGCTCCGGTTGAGCATGCAATTTGCGCTCTAACGAAAATAGTCTTTTTTTAGCCATGTCAAAGCAATTATCAAAAATAGGCAAAGTATCGTTGAACGGTGGTGCAACAATAAAACGACCACTAGGGTCACGAGAAAACGTGTTTTCAAAAATCAAATTTGCCCTTTGTTCTTGTAGAGAAGTATAAGGCTTGGATGGCATCTCCTCTATCTCCCAAAAACGCCTTAGGGTCTGGTCGATAGGATCTTCTACAGAAGTAAAAAATGCTTGGACAGTATCTGACTGCAAGCTTTTTGTGTGACCAATAATAGTCCAATCAAAAATTGTATTTATGGCGGCAGGCTGAAGAAATTTGCCACGTATAACACCGCCATTGATGATGAACGGATAAACATCTGCTCCAAGGAGCATGTCAATGGTTCCTGAAGAGTTCCAGGTCGGGTCTGTAAAGTGCAGGTCGCATAAGTGTTCCCAATTATTAGGAACTTCAACGCTAGATAATTTACCAGATATTGATGACAGCACAAAAGTTGTGACTTCTAGAGATTTTTCAGAGTCTAAAATAGAGCGAATGGTGCAGCTGACGGCACTCCTATTGACCGCTGAAGCTGTTTGCCCAAGTCCATAAATCGGAACCTAAGAACGTATGCGTGGAAGCCAAAGTTTGCTAACGCAATCGTCTCGAATAAAGCTAGCTTGGGAGTCAGGGTCTAAAAGTACCCTGATCGGTTTGTATCTACCAGAACGCTCTTGAACTTCCACAACAGCAGTGGAAAGTAAGACAGTAACCCCAAGATTTAAATTCGTCTGTGAAGACAAAACATTTGCCGGAATAGGAGAGGCTGACTGCGTCCTATTGGCATTTTTATGCATATGTGTAGCGGTCAGTTCCGCTGAACGGCTAGAAGCAGGTTGCGCTTCAAAATGTAGCTAGGTATGGTGCGGCTTGGCGCAAGTTCGACAAGAGTTATAAGATTTGCATTGCATAGACGCATGGTCTGTACGTAAGTAATTTAAACTGAGGCGTAAGCGTTTGACAATGTCAAAACGTTCCGTCGGAGTTTTCTTTAGAAACGATTGACATCTATAAATTAAGTGATTGCCTTTGCAAGAAGGACAATGGTGCAAAAAAGAATTCTTTGATTAAAAATTCAATCCGAAATTATTTATCATCATGTCATAGATGTTTTCGTACCAGACCGGTCCTGGTAACTCCTCCTATGGGAGACCTACCGGCAGCACGTATTACCCAAATCAAACCGTTCAGTATTGTTGGTGTTGATTTTGCTGGCCCTCTTTAATAAAGGCCAACCGCCTACGAGGCTCTAAAACTCTTAAAGCCTATATTTGTATTTTTGTTTGTTTCTTGCTGCTTTGCGACGATTTATAGCACGTCGAGGACGCTGTTCTCAAATATTTAGTGATTGCGGAACTAATTTTGTAAGTGCCTGTTATCAGCTTACGAGTTATCTGCATAGTGCAGTAACCTCAGAAAAGATAAAATGCTCGTTTAATCCACCTAGCGCCCCTCACTTCGGTGGCTTGTGGGAAAGCGGTGTTAAGTCGATAAAGACACACCTAGCTCGCGTAATCGGCGAACAAAAACTTACCTTTGAGGAATTTTACACAGCTCTTACTAAAATTGAATTTGTTTTAAATTCAAGGCCACTCTGCGCTTTGAGTTCGGATCCAAATGACTTGTGTTGCTTAACACCAGGTCATTTCCTAACTATGGAGACTCTTTTTGCACCACCGGATGAGGACCATTCAAACAACGTTTTATTATTAAAGAGCAGGGTGAAACTCCTGCAAAAACTCCATCAAGATTTTTGGGCTCGCTGGAGCCATGAGTACTTACTAGGGATTGCCACGGGTCCGGGCTTTGGCCCGGCCCGGCCCGAATATCAAGCCGGGCTTCGGGCCGGGCCGGCAAAATTTTTTTCGGGCTCAAGCCGGGCCAAGCACGTGTCGGGCCCGGGCCGGGCCGGGCCAGACTGCTTAAGCTTTTCGGGCTTTTGGGGCTATTCGGGCCTGCCCGAAGTTTATATAATGAAATATACAATTTATTGATTTTGTAAAAAATTTTATTTAATGATTTCTTTAGGTGCCTCTTAAACAAAATTATAAGAGGTAAAATTATTATGTATATATAATAAATAAAAGTCAAAAGTTTGATGGAAGTTGTTATTAAAAGACAACCTTAAAAAATGTTTATTATAATTATTCTGTGTATGTTCCTGCGTGTAACACTGAATGTATGTCTGTATATATATATATATATATATATATATATATATATATATATATATTACTCATATTTAGACCAGGGTAGAAAATTAATGGATTACATCAAATAATTTTAATCACCGTGTATGAGGAAGTTTATTAGATAATACGCTTTATTAAAAACCCGTGGAGAATAAAAATTCATTCGTTTTATTAAAAATAAGAGATTAAAATTATTTACAAGACGCTTTATATAAAAATAAGCAGTTTTAAAATACTCAACGTGTAATTTAATTATTCCAAAGTAAAGAATCAAATGGAAATTACGTGCAAGATTTATATTAATTGATTCAAGTTTGGGCAACGAGTATTAAACGAAATGTACAAATAATAATTGAATATTTAATTAGGATTCACTAAAAATTAAAGAGTATTAATTTTAATTGAAGTTAATTGAACCGTTAGTAACAGATAATATCTAAAGAAACTTGTAAAAACCCAAGATTATAATACCAGAAAATAAAGCTCTGAGAATTAATATTATGTTGAACACCTGCGTAGTTTAAATGTCACATACGGCGAAAAGTTTGCAGATAACAAATGGTTTCAGAGAATCTTGGGAAAACGTCGCATAATAGTTACAAGAAATGCTAAAGGTGGGTTATTTCACACTCCATGTGGACTAAAATAATCGATAATAAGGAATATCACTTTGCATCAATAAGAGCAGGTTAGATAGAGACAGATAATATGCGCAAGAACGAGACACATATAGTAAAAGGCGTGAGTAGCGCAACGTCATGGGGTTGCGATTGGTTAAAAGTAAAAGGCAAACTCGAGAGGTAAAATAACAGCTCTGTATAAAATTTAATCGGTTATTTCCAGACGTTGCGTGCCGTGTTGAAATTTCTGAGATTTAACTGGGACGAGTGAAAATTCGTAAAAACCGACGCGCGAGCGACGGACTGGGAACATAGAATAAGGAATTCTTTAGAATTACCCGTTTTGAGGACAAAAGCGACGTGCCGGCTTTTTGCTATATATACCGAGATGAATATAAACAAGCCCTCTTAGACTTTTGACTATTCGATGCGTTAAAAGCTCTTACATCCGCGACTTGATTGAAGATGTTAAACAGTGCATTTTAGTTTGATAAAATAATTTAAAATTTTGCTCGTATATTTTAGTGATTCAAAATAGTTGGTTATTTACGTGCTAACATGAATGTACTTCAGTGCACTTAGATACAAGGTAATACAATTTAGTTTCACTGTACCAATTAGCAAAATTTACAACGACAAATGTATACACAAAAGTAGGCAGTTTTGGCGTATATTGGTGAAAGAAGTATGAAGTTATTTGCTATTTTCGGGGTGTTAATAATTAAATGGTTCAAATACGTGTCTGGATCCACGAAACAAGGGTCAGATATACACAGATGAGTTCCGGAAAAGCCCAGAAACAACTTTAAATAAATGGTGATGGAGAAAATTTTAAAAGCGTTGAGAATTAGAAGCCGTAAATATAATCCTGTTGGAATGGTGTGATTAACTAAAGGGACGATGTACTTTGAAGCTACGAGGACAGTAACCTTCAGGTAAATTATATTATTTTGTTTGACATTTTTGTGTGTGTTGAATAACTTTATAATTGATTTACTTTAAATGGACATTAGTGAAATTGTACTAACCATAAAATTTTAATTTTAAGATGAAATTTGCTTGTTTAAGTAGAAAGGGGTATTTAGTTTTGATGTTCGGTAATATGATGAAAATTTGGGTATGTCTTTGAGCTCAATTAGACGAACCTGGTTAATTAACGTAAAGGGTGGTAGATGCTCCTTTATACTCAGACTCCGGTCTGCTTATATTGTTATATTAATTAGTAGGCATCCAACAAGGACTTTAATTTTGGATGCACATTAAAATGATAATAAAATTAATCTTGAAATTCTTTTAAAACTGAAATTTATGCTGAGTTTTAATTTTGAAATTTTAATGTATTCTGAATATTGATGTAAATAGAGTTAACGTTGATGTTTTGGTAGGAATGTGTTTTTTTTTATGAATGAGGAGGTTTATAACATTAGGTGAGCAGCCGAGGCGAAAAGAGGATCACAGCCGTTTATGACGCCCAATCTGTGGGACTAGAATTTTTTG
Source organism: Platerodrilus igneus (assembly GCA_036346225.1). Taxonomy (NCBI): domain Eukaryota; kingdom Metazoa; phylum Arthropoda; class Insecta; order Coleoptera; family Lycidae; genus Platerodrilus; species Platerodrilus igneus. The sequence goes on along the minus strand of JARFIW010001225.1, from coordinate 563,132 downwards.
TTGAAAGGACCCAGTTCCCGCATTCAAAGGAGTATATCACAGCAAATTTTGGCGACCACAACGTGAGGGCTCGAGTTCCAAATAAAATTTTGTTATTTTATTCCAGGAAACTGGCGATCTGAGAAAGAGTTTCTGTTTGTGTATAAATTTAAGAGTATTTTATAGTGTGTGTGAGTGATTAGAACGTATGCAGAGAAAAGAGTGGTTAAGGAGTCAAGGAGTGGAAATTGGAAGTGACGATAGTGCATTGTGTGAGAAAATTCTAAAATGGAAGAAGCTGGAGGCAGTAGAGATCAGTCGAGGACGGAATCAGGGATCAAGGAAATGAGTTAATGATGAGAATGTTAGAGGAAATGCGATTAGCTAGGAAGAATCTAACAGAGCTAGAGAAGAATCGAATAGAGCGAGGGAGGAGTCCAACCAAAAATTAGAGCAGATTAGCGGGAAAATTGAACAAAATACTAAAGAATTTACAGAATTTAAAAATAGTCTTACCGTGAAACTGGGGGAAGTAGAAAATAGGGTTGAAAAAAATGAGCGTGATATTACAGGTCTTCGACAGGAAATAGGACATTTAAGGTCCGAAGTACGCATTTTTTGTGAAGAAGAGATTAATATAAAAATGACTGAAGTGACGGACTCATGTAGGGATCAGTTAGGCAGGGTAGAACGCGAAGTTAGTAGTATCAAATACAACATGTCAAATTTAACGGGGGATGGTCCCAGATTTTCTACAGGTGGAGTATCATTGGATCAACACATGAAGTTTTATGGCGATAACAGGGTAAATCCACAAATTTTTATTAATAGTGTAAGAAATCTAGTGGGAAATTTATTTGACGAACAGACTAAACTAAATACGATAAAGGCTTTATTAAAGGACAATGCGGAGGCATGGTACAATTTAGTAGGACAGGACATAGACACGTATCAGGACTTTGAAAACAAATTTTACAACATTACTGGAGTGATCACAAACAAGACCAGGTACGAGACGACTTAATTACAGGAAAATTTAAGGAGAGTTTGCAGGATCTAGGAGCAATATGCCATCCGCAAATACAGTGTGGCCAAACAACTGAATCCACCATTGACGGACAGACAGATAATCAAGTACCTATCACGACATTTTGAACTGGAAATTAGACAACACGTGGCCTTACAAAACATCACAGAACGGGAGACGTTTTGGAATACTTACAGAGATATGACGATGTATGTGTTGGACGGACAAGAGAGATACGAGAACGAAACGTTAACACAGTTAGGTTTGACAACAGGACACCGAATTATCCGAGACGGCCTGACTACAACAGAAATTTTCGACCGAATTGGGAACGACGAGGACAGGAATACAGGAGCAATAGTGCGACTAGGGGACCGACGCCAAGACCTAGTTACACGCGACAGAACAGTTTACCGGAGGTAAACAGGACTGTGACCAGCACGCCGAATAGAGACAGGGACACGGATATTAACACGAGGAGGACGTACGCACAGGTTGTAGAAGGACAACCAGGACCAAGCACGGAAAACAGGATGGGACAGGATTTTTAGAACGCGACAGACCACTAGATTTCTGTGTAAATGTATATGAACATCCACGTGAATTTTTCAAAATTGAGGAAGAAGTAGAGCCAGAAACTGAGGAAAAATTATGTTTGCCAATTATTAATTTAGAAATTTTTGAGAATAATGTAGAAGTATTACTTGATACAGGGGCAGAGGCGAGTTTAATATCGGAGGAATTCGTCAGCAAAATTAGGGATAAGGTTTGTCATAGGATTATGCCTATAAAACGTAGCCATTTAGTAGCTCCAAATAAAAAGAAGTTTGCTGTAGTAAATAGTGTTGTGGTGCTTAGGATAGATATAGGAGGTTTAAGCTGTGAACAGGAGTTTGTAATTGTACCTGGACTGAAGTTTCAGAGCATTTTAGGTGTTGACTGTATGATGAAGTTAGGGGTGTTGATAGATATGGAACGGAAGGTAATAAGGATTAAAGATAGGGTAGTGCCATGGAAGGGCAGTTATGAAGTCACAGAGGATGACACGGGGTTTAGTATTAATGTAGTAGAGGTAGAGGATGATGAAGGTAAACAGATCAACACAATAAGATGTCCAGAGGATAGGATAGTAGAGGTTCAAGCTTTAGTACAAAAACATGCAGAAGTAGTGGGGGTAGAAGCAGCATATCAGGAGCAGGTGAAGGCAGAATTATTTTTGATGAGGTTAAGTGGCAAGTTTGTTTTTAATAAAGTAGATTTAAGGAATTCATTCTGGCGGATTCCATTGCATAAGAATTCTAGAAGGTACATAGGATTTTCCATAGAGGGAAAAATCGATAATTTTAAAGTAGTATCGTTTGGTTTGTCGGCAGAAAGGGAAACAAGAATAAATGAGAAACAGACAAGTGTAGGGACTGAAGAAGAAGTAATATTTAAGAGTCAGGTAAGAGGGATGATAAGTTTATTGTATGTGAGATAATAGAGATGCTAAGTATAGATATAGAAGGGGGAGAGATAGGGATGAAGAGTATTAGGATGGTAAGAAGGAAGACTTGGAGGGTCAAGAAGAGAGTTAGATTTAAATAACTTAATGAACAAAGGATAGAGATAGGTGAACTTTAGTATAGATATAGAACAAGGGATAGAATAGGTGTATATAGAAAAGTAGAAGTAAGTGTTTATAGAAAATAAAGCTAGGTATAGGATAAATATGGGAGATAATTAGGAATAGGTTTAGGATGAGAATAAAGAGTAAAGGTAGGAAGAAAATAAGATAGGTTAAGTATAGATATTTCATATAAGATTAGTGGAGAGTTAGGAATAAAGTTAGAAATAGGATAGGTATATAGGATTAGGTAGGATGAAGTAAAGTATAGTGAAGATTAGTTAAAAGTTAGAAATAGGATAGGTATATAGGATGTATATAGGATTAGATGGATGAGTAGGATGAAGTTAGGGATAATTTCAGTTTATAGAATTAGGTGAAAGTTAGGAATAGGATAGGGATATAGGATAGGTGTAAATATTTTTTTCGATTGGAGACAAAGTAGGTAAGTTAGATAGATAAGGGTAGAGAGAGATAGGCAGTTTTTTGTAATTTTTTGTCTAAATGTTTTATATTTGAATTCAAATAAGTGGGATTATTTGTATTCAAATAGGGGGAAAATACTCATATTTAGACCAGGGTAGAAAATTAATGGATTACATCAAATAATTTTAATCACCGTGTATGAGGAAGTTTATTAGATAATACGCTTTATTAAAACCCGTGGAGAATAAAAATTCATTCGTTTTATTAAAAATAAGAGATTAAAATTATTTACAAGACGCTTTATATAAAAATAAGCAGTTTTAAAATACTCAACGTGTAATTTAATTATTCCAAAGTAAAGAATCAAATGGAAATTACGTGCAAGATTTATATTAATTGATTCAAGTTTGGGCAACGAGTATTAAACGAAATGTACAAATAATAATTGAATATTTAATTAGGATTCACTAAAAATTAAAGAGTATTAATTTTAATTGAAGTTAATTGAACCGTTAGTAACAGATAATATCTAAAGAAACTTGTAAAAACCCAAGATTATAATACCAGAAAATAAAGCTCTGAGAATTAATATTATGTTGAACACCTGCGTAGTTTAAATGTCACATACGGCGAAAAGTTTGCAGATAACAAATGGTTTCAGAGAATCTTGGGAAAACGTCGCATAATAGTTACAAGAAATGCTAAAGGTGGGTTATTTCACACTCCATGTGGACTAAAATAATCGATAATAAGGAATATCACTTTGCATCAATAAGAGCAGGTTAGATAGAGACAGATAATATGCGCAAGAACGAGACACATATAGTAAAGGCGTGAGTAGCGCAACGTCATGGGGTTGCGATTGGTTAAAAGTAAAAGGCAAACTCGAGAGGTAAAAATAACAGCTCTGTATAAAATTTAATCGGTTATTTCCAGACGTTGCGTGCCGTGTTGAAATTTCTGAGATTTAACTGGGACGAGTGAAAATTCGTAAAAACCGACGCGCGAGCGACGGACTGGGAACATAGAATAAGGAATTCTTTAGAATTACCCGTTTTGAGGACAAAAGCGACGTGCCGGCTTTTTGCTATATATACCGAGATGAATATAAACAAGCCCTCTTAGACTTTTGACTATTCGATGCGTTAAAAGCTCTTACATCCGCGACTTGATTGAAGATGTTAAACAGTGCATTTTAGTTTGATAAAATAATTTAAAATTTTGCTCGTATATTTTAGTGATTCAAAATAGTTGGTTATTTACGTGCTAACATGAATGTACTTCAGTGCACTTAGATACAAGGTAATAAAATTTAGTTTCACTGTACCAATTAGCAAAATTTACAACGACAAATGTATACACAAAAGTAGGCAGTTTTGGCGTATATTGGTGAAAGAAGTATGAAGTTATTTGCTATTTTTCGGGGTGTTAATAATTAAATGGTTCAAATACGTGTCTGGATCCACGAAACAAGGGTCAGATATACACAGATGAGTTCCGGAAAAGCCCAGAAACAACTTTAAATAAATGGTGATGGAGAAAATTTTAAAAGCGTTGAGAATTAGAAGCCGTAAATATAATCCTGTTGGAATGGTGTGATTAACTAAAGGGACGATGTACTTTGAAGCTACGAGGACAGTAACCTTCAGGTAAATTATATTATTTTGTTTGACATTTTGTGTGTGTTGAATAACTTTATAATTGATTTACTTTAAATGGACATTAGTGAAATTGTACTAACCATAAAATTTTAATTTTAAGATGAAATTTGCTTGTTTAAGTAGAAAGGGTATTTAGGTTTGATGTTCGGTAATATGATGAAAATTTGGGTATGTCTTTGAGCTCAATTAGACGAACCTGGTTAATTAACGTAAAGGGTGGTAGATGCTCCTTTATACTCAGACTCCGGTCTGCTTATATTGTTATATTAATTAGTAGGCATCCAACAAGGACTTTAATTTTGGATGCACATTAAAATGATAATAAAATTAATCTTGAAATTCTTTTAAAACTGAAATTTATGCTGAGTTTTAATTTTGAAATTTTAATGTATTCTGAATATTGATGTAAATAGAGTTAACGTTGATGTTTTTGGTAGGAATGTGTTGTTTTTTTTTTATGAATGAGGAGGTTTATAACATTAGGTGAGCAGCCGAGGCGAAAAGAGGATCACAGCCGTTTATGACGCCCAATCTGTGGGACTAGAATTTTTTTGTTGAAAGGACCCAGTTCCCGCATTCAAAGGAGTATATCACAGAAATATATATATATATATATATATATATATATATATATATGTGTGTGTGTGTGTGTGTGTGTGTGTTTTTTTCAATTAATATTATTAAGAGAAATTTATCTTATAGATCTATTTACAAATTTGTTGTATCGTTGTTTTTATTTTTGATATTTAGAAGATACGTGTAGATACAATTTCAGTTATTAAAATCTGTTTTTGTTCATAGTATTTTTTTGTTAGTAGATGTGGCACATTTCTAGAAACTTTCTTTGATTTTTGTCTTCCATCTGTATATAATTGGATTGTGAAAATCTATTTTATGTTTTTTAGTATTTACATGTACACATAGAGCACAAGCATTTGGTTTTATACGTATATCGCTCTTATGTTGGGTTGTTCGCTGCTTAAGGGTTTGTTTGCTTTGTCCTACGTAACATTTATTACAATCTAGACAATTGATCTTATATATGATGTTTCTTTTATTTAAAATAGGAGTTTCATCTTTAATTTTAGAAAAAAGATTAAAGTATTTTTAAAAGTTATTTTTATGTTAAATTTATTAAATACGTTAGTTAGTTTTGGTGTAAGGTGTTTAATATATAGAAGAGATTTAAAATAACAGTACTGTTTATTTGTTTATTATTACTATTTGTGTTGTTATGTGTTACACGCAGGTGCAAACTCAGAAAAGTTGTAATAATCATTTTTTAAGATTGTCTTTTAATAACAACTTCCGTCAAACTTTTGACTTTTATTTTTTATCAATATTTTATATACATAATAAATTTACCTCTTGTTGTATTTTGACGTTGTTGTATACATTTTAGAGATTTATTACAAAATTAACTTTTTTTTTGTTAATTGCGAATTTATTATAATCTCGCTTTAGTGAGTATAAAATATGATTTATTGTTTATTTATCAATTTTGTAATTGCAGTACCTTTGAAAAAAGATTAAAATAAATCCGAAAACTCAAGTTTATAAAAAAGAGTGTTTTTAAGTAATCCAGCCGACCTAAAACCCACAATATTTTTAGAAAATTAGAATAAAGGGGTCGACATTAGTAATTCATATATATATATATATATATATATATATATATATATAATGCTATGATAATAGGGTAGTTTAGGGGCAGGTTAAGTCATAGGTGTCGTAGAATAAATAAAAACAACTTCCGGTTTAAGAAAAACACATAATTCCAGAAATTATAAGAGTAAATCGGTCACTCTACATATTGTTAGTTGAGAGCACACTGTATATAAAATACACGGGATTAAATGCATAAGAACATATAAATATCTATGAATAGTTTGCAAGTAAAGATAAGATTTGAAAACGCAACAAATTGCACCAAAATTAAATCACCGAGAAACCTATATGAATTGGCATTACAAATATTTAACAATTGCGTTAAAAATATAATCGTATAGGCAATCTAAATTATTATTAGAAAATTGTACGTGACAGGAAGAAATCACATTTGTTTAAAAATTCAATATTATGTAGAAATAAACAAGCACCAGACGATGCAGTAAAGATAATAATAATTGACAAACATTCGAATACGTGAGTTAATAAAAGGCAAAAGTTAAAAATTACCACGATATGTGGGAGGCGTACGTAACTGTTAAGGCATGCATTCGAATATTTGAACTAAATAATTGGTGAAAATTTTAAGGTATGCGAGATAAAGCCGAACTGTCGTCCCAGAACGTAAATAGACCAACGAAAAGCAGGTGATAATAAAAAAGCGACAGAGTTAGTACACATTTAAACTAGGTTATGACTATGTTAAAAAGTACTAAGAATTTAAGTTACCGGTGAAGCAAGATTAAAGCGAAATTAGATTTGAAAAGTGTGCGAATTTATGCAACGAAAATGGGCCGATCTATTAATAGACGTAAGTAAAACGACTTAGTTAAAAATCCATTTCTAATATTAATAAAACAAGGCTTCTAATACCTACATAGAAATTGTTCTAAAACCTACATAGTAATTGTTCTAATACCTACATCGAATTTTTTCTAATACCTACGTTGAAATTGTTCTAATACCTACATGTGATTTGGATTTTAATGTCCACCTGGATTTTACCTACATTGAAATTGTGTTAATACCTACATGAAATTTGGAGTGTAATTTCAATCTGAACTTTAATTTTGGTTTTGATATCGACTTTTAATTTCGACTGAAAACAGTTTTAAAATCAAAGTATTCTAATTTGGACATATTCTGACTTGGTACGCAACAATTTATGGGGATGCACATCACAGACTAGAAAGGAACTACAGAACCCATTCCAGGTTAGCAATCTTAATACACTTTTTTATTGAAACTGTTTTAATTCAATATTTATCATTTTTGTATTTGTAAGAGTCAACAAAATATAAAAGGGTCATTTAACACTTTATGACAAAGGCAATAGGTATCTTGGAACGTTCGAAAGTCGCTCAATAAGTAAAAAGATGGTTTTGCTGGCTTTCAAAAACCATAAATCTGGTATATGTAGATATTCTGTAAAAAGGGGAAAATTTTGAGAGTTGTAAATATTTAATCATTATATTGTGTATTATAGAATTGCTTTATTTAATTAAATAAGCTAGTCGGTGCAAAAACCCTAATTTAACATTCCACATCATAGGGGCTTGATTGTTCGGGGGGAATATCACAGCATTTTATGACATGCCAAATCGTGGGGCCTAATTTCGCAACACTTTTATTTTGCCCAAACCGTGGGGCTCAAAATAATATTAAGGGTAAAATTTATTTTTATGACGGTCCAAGCAGAGATTAATTTCATAGCACATTTATGGTACGCTCAATCGTGAGGCGAATAAAGCAGCAATATATATATATATATATATATATATATATATATATATTGCTGTGATATTCTCCTTTGAATGCGGGAACTGGGTCCTTTCAACAAAAAAATTCTAGTCCCACCGATTGGACGTCATAAACTGCTGTGATCCTGTTTTCGCCTCGGCTGCTCACCTAATTTTATAAACCTCCTCATTCATAAAATTAAACAACACATTCCTACCACAAACATCAACGTTAACTCTATTTACATCAATATTCAGAATACATTAAATTTTCAAATTAAATTTTAGCATAAAATTCAGTTTTCAAAAAAAATTTCAAGATTAATTTTATTATCATTTTAATGTGCATCCAGAATTAAAGTCCTTGTTGGATGCCTAGTAATTAATATAACAATATAAGCAGACCGGAGTCTGAGTATAAAGGAGCATCTACCACCCTTTACGTTAATTAACCAGGTTCGTCTAATTGAGCTCAAAGACATACCCAAATTTTCATCATATTCCCGAACATCAAAACAAAATACCCCTTTCTACTTAAACAAGCAAATTTCATCTTAAAATTAAACTTTTATGGTTAGTACAATTTCACTAATGTCCATTTAAAGTAAATCAATTATAAAGTCATTCAATACACACAAAATGTCAAACAAAATAGTATAATTTACCTGAAGGTTACTGTCCTCGTAGCTTCAAAGTATCGTTTCTTTAGTTAATCACACCATTCAACAGGATTATATTTACGGCTTCTGAGTCTCTACGCTTTTAAAATTTTCTCCATCACCATCCATTCAAAGTCGTTTCTGGGCCTTTCCGGAACTCATCTGTGTTTATCTGACCCTTGTTTCATGGATCCAGACACGTATTTGAACCATTTAATTATTAACACCCCCGAAAAATAGCAAAGAAATTCATGCGTCTGTCACCAATATACGCCAAAACTGCCTACTTTTGTGTATACATTCGTCGTTGTAAATTTTGCTAATTGGTACAGTGAAACTAAATTTTATTACCTTGTATCTAAAGTGCACTGAAGTACATTCATGTTAGCACGTAAATAACAAGCTATTTTGAATCACTAAAATATACGAGCAAACTTTAAATTATTTAATCAAACTAAAATGCACGGTTTAACATCTTCAATCAAGTCGCGTATGTACGAGCTTTTAACGCATCGAATCGTCAAAAGTCTAAGAGTCTAAGAGAACGAAACACATATTACCACCTGTATATATAGCGAATAGCCGGCACGTCGCTCTGTTCCCCAAAACGGTAATTCTAAAGAATTTCTCATTCTACGTTCCCAGTCCGTCGCTCGCGTGTCGATTTTTACGAATTTTCACTCGCCCCATTTAAATCTCAGAAAATTTCCACACGGCACGCAAGCATGTCCGAGAAAAACTAATTGATTTTGTACAAAATTGTTGTTTCTACCTCTCATATATGCATCCTATTTTTAACCAATCGCAACCCCATGACGTTGCTTAAATCCCGCCTTTTACAATATGTGTCTTTGCTTGACGCATTTTCTCTTTCCTTCTCTAACCTGTTCGTATTGGTGCAAATTGATATTCTTTATTATCGATTATTTTAGTCCACATGGAGTGTGAAATAACCCAGCTTTAGCAATTCTCGTAACTATTATGCGACGTTTTCCCAAGATTCTTTGAAACATTAATTATCTGCAAACTTTACGCCGAATGTGATATTTAAACTACGCAGGTGTTCAAAATAATATTAATTCTCAGAGCTTTTTAAATAAACCCAGGTGTTCAAACATACTATTAATTCTCAGAGCCTTATTCCGTGGTATTTTAATCTTGGGTTTTTACAAGTTTCTATAGGTATTATATGTTACTAACGGTTTAATTAACTCCAATTAAAATTGATTTCTATCCTTTCATTTTTAGCGAATACAACTTATATATTAATTATTACATGTACACTTTGTTGTACTACCGGTTGCCCAAACTTGAATCAATTAATATAAATCTTGCACGTAATTTGTCTTTGTTTCTTTATTAGGAATAATTAAATTACACGCAGAGCTTTTTTTTTTAATACTGCTTCTTTTGATATAAAGCGTCTTATAAATAATTTAAATTTCTTATTTTTACTGAAACAACCGAGTTTATTTATGCTTCATGGTTTTAATAACGCATATTATTTAATGAAATTCCTTATACACGGTGATTAAAATTATTTGATGTGATTATTTAATTTTCTACCCTGGTCTAAATATGAGTAATATATATATATATATATATATATATATATATATATTCTTCTATATTCCTGGACTTTGGTCATCGATTTATATGTTGGCAAAAAAACAAAAACTATAACTTTTCGTATATGAATATATTATAACACAATTGCTATACGCGTTTCGGTACAAACTACCATAATCATTAAGCACCTACAATATTAAAATTGTTCTTACATACCCTAAATTATATAAAACTTTTCGATATTTATGAGTTTGCTGTTAGGATGTGAACATTTCAGTCAGATAGATAAAACACATTTATCGTAAAAATAACCAAGATTGATAATAGACAAATAATAAGAAATGTTTAACGATGTGTCACATTTTCTTTTAAGAACTAAATTGTTTACACTAAATTATTATGCTTAGGTTACCAACAACTTCATTCTTATCATTGATAACTATTTAACTCGGGTATTGTATGCATTTGTTTTATAACCAGGTTTATATTAAGTGTATGAATCTTTACCAGTATTGTATTAAGCAAGGGAAGCTGAGGCTGAACTCTTTTCGTAATTATTTTTTAAAGCGAATTATGTTGTTATATATGTTGATGAAACTATCCTTGGTTTAGTTTTGAATTAATCGCATTCGGGTGTTTGTGAGTGGAGGGAATACCTTCCTTCTGGGCCACTTCAATTCTCACTCGAACGATCACCCCACCCTGCGTACTTACGTTGGCGGTTGTTGAGGGGGGTGTAGCTTTATATTTTGACGATCCTTATGACTCATTTAAATTCTTCGCAATGTTTGCTAGCCCGGGCCCCATTAGATATTTTTCGACCTAGAAAAAAGTAGAAAAAATAACTAATGGAGTTAACATGTGCCAGTGTTTATTAAAAATCAAATCAAAGTTAATACAATTACATGACATAGGTGTAGGGAATCGTAATTGTAAAGGGTAACTGTTTCGTTTTCTTGGGTCGGTGATTGAGCACAGAAACAGAAAGAAGCCGCAATATATATGAAAATACAAATTTATTAAACAATCTATATACAGTAGTAATAAATTCTTTGTATATATCTACATTTACAATAATATTATCATTTCAATGGTATGTGAAGCTCAACAGCAAACAGCAAATAAATTAGGCCTTAAACATTTATAGAGCCATACAGTAAAAATGGTGCTTCTCCATAGGTATAACAATAAAAAAGATAGCAAACATAGTCTCAAAATAAATACGCGTCTACTGAAAGCTACTACAAATACAAGTTAAAGTACAAGCAACTAAATATAAAATTTAGTACTCTTTGGTAAAAAAGATTAAAAACATATTTATTACTTAGCAGTGTGATGCACGCTTTTAGGTTAAACATGTATATACATTGTGACCCCTAAAACAGGCAAGTAATATGTACATAATTTAAATCTAAGCAATATATACAACTTATAAACTATGTAATATAAAATCTATCTATTTCTTTATGCCTCCATGCATATGTTAAGGTCGTGTTAGGGATGATGAAATGCTTGTTATCTGCGCCCGATAAACTAACTTTGCTAAATAACAGCGTTAACAAATCGTGTTTTTTGCTCCTAATAGACCGCATCGAGTGCACGAGGGCTCGGAAGTTACTGTTATATGCTACGTCCTTAAAACTATCAACACTTATACCCTGCACAACACTACGCTTAACCTCTTTAATCTTTTTTATTACATTCCTTTCGCTAGCTATACAGCTTGGCGCGAATACCCGCAAACTCTAAAACTAACTCGCCACTAAACTCATCCTTAAACTTTCCGGGTACTTTGTTGTTTACAAGTGTGATCTTATACTTATTGTCTGGGTGGTAGTCACTAGTGTCGAATAGGTTCAGACGGGCATGAATATTACTGTACAAGTCTTCTGTCTCTACACTGTACACGAGCGAATCGGTATCTGTATACAAAAGCGAAAGCTTAGACTCATACAGAGGCATCAGTTCATCATAGTAAAAGTCGTAAATCAAGGTTTTTGGTAGATATAAAATCGAAAAATCTGCATATATAATTTGCTATAGGTGACTCTAACGCGGTCCATCTGTATGAGCGCTAAATTTTCACCTAGTACCAGATTACAATTAAAGTTAGGGCGGGCAATTGGGGTACTCACGCACACTGTCTTCCGGTCACATTCCCTCCGAGTCACGAGCTTGACGTTGGCGTGCATGTCTACGTTCTCCATGGTTTTACCAAAAATGACATTGTTCGTGAGTTTGAAAAAGTCCTCCTCAAAAGCGTTGGTAGCACGAGTGCGAAGGTCTGTGCTCAATTCAAGTCTTCAACCATGGAGACTGGTCGAACTCGAGAACCCGGTAAATGGAGATTAACACTAATCCGTTCCGCACACACTGATGTAGATTTCTGTAGTGGATGATGTAGCGGCGTTTGTATTCTAAAATGGCGAAGAGCTTCGGAGCCTTAAAGGAGATATAAGACGTCATCTTCATTTCCGAGCAGAATGGCAGTTTGTTGTGGAGATCGTGTCGACCTCTAGAATAAATCCTTTCGCAGAGTCCTTGGGAACATTTAAGATGGTGGCTTGGAGACCTGCTGCATCGGTAGGGGGCAGAGATCGGAATCCTCCAAGTGGGAGAGTTTGGCTTATAGCCAAGCCATATAAGTTATTGGCATTGTAGTAGGATTGTGCTCTTCCATGTACTTGTTGTTGGCAGCAGCGTAGCGTACACTACACTGGGTCAGACCCCCTCTGATCCCAGACTTTATAAAATATGTCAATATCCGTAAAGAGCACCAGTTTCAAGCCAGAGTATTTTAACATGGCGTTCCAGGTTCATAAGGGCGTTGTCACATACTAGCACGGATCGAATTTATAGGTCGACATGCGCACTCGGCGAAAGTTCTCGAAGACGTCTGCCAACAACAGCACATCTGTCTTCAAATAAAGGTCGCTATATTCCTCGAGCGTGTTGAGACCAAAGTCGAGTCATAGCTTCTGAGCCCTCCCGTATTCGTCGGTAGTAATTGATGTAGAGGCGAGGTCATTGTGGAAGGCAGCCTGTGGTGGTAGGGCTGTTTCTTCCAATACTTCCATACTTTGTATGTAAGTATATGGAGACACGCATTTCTTGGTAACCAGTTTGAACTTGGAGTCCTAGGGAAAGTGACATCTAACCTCTACAAACTGGTCTTGGGTTAAATTCTTTGGCAGTGTATCCAACTCGAACGCCATAAATCAAAGGGAGTCGATAAACCAAAGTTGGATACAGGACTTGTCGGCTGTCTTTTCTTTATCGTCCAAGGCCACTTCAATATCGTAGAGTCGTACTGTTTACGAAAACGAGATGAACCGCTTTTTATTGCTCGGCAGGACGCTGATCTTCTTGTTGTCATACACCAGTTCTTTAATGATAAAATGGGCATCGTATCCACTAAGGTTGTGGAACACCACTGGAATAAACTGCGGTAACCTATAGAGAATGTTACACTTGGAGTGTACAGGGAAGCGGCACTTCCCATTCATGTGGTTGTGATCCCGCACACGGTCTGTTCCAAGCCGTTTCATCGATTATTGAATGATTACATTTACTTTCATTATATTCGGATAACTTTCATTTTTTGTGGGATATTTCTATATTTTCAGATTTAACCCAAAAAAACAATTAAAATATTGCTTGAAACGTGCAGGAACTTTGGCAGATAAAAATCGTAACGAGTGTGACATAAATGGCACCGAATTGTTGCTTGAGTTGCATTTAAATATAATCACTGAGCAAAGGCCACCAGAAGTACTAAACCATATAATAAAAAATGACTAATAGCATACATTTCTAAAAGCTACCGTAGCCTTGCACATTTTATTAACGATGTCTGTGTCGGTTGCTTTTGGAGAGGAAAATAATAAAAAAAGAGAAAGCGTGTATAGGGTTTGTAGATTTGGAAAAAGGATTCGATAATGTAAAATGGGAGAAAATGTTCAAAACACTCAAAAAGATTGGAATGAGTTATAGAGATAGACCTCGGAATAGGCAGATAGTACATAGCATATACAAAGAGCAAACAGCTGTAATTGAATTAGAGCAGGAACGTAAAAAGGGGTGATATAGATCTGAGCCCTATATGCGTTAATTTTTAACTTGTATATCGAAGAGGCAATTAATACTATCAAATGCAGAAAGACATTTGAAATTATTATGGAAGGACAAAGGATTGATATGCATAGATTTGCAGATAAAGTAGCGGTATTAGCATCTAGCAAGGAAGAGTCAGAAGTAACTCTTAATGAAATGGAAACTACTAACCGAGACATATGGTATGAAAATTAACAGAAATAAAACTAAGGAAGGTACTAATATGTAAAGGAAGGGTAAATAAATCAAAAACCAGAATACACAATAGGAAACAAGAACTTACAAAAGATTAAGGATTTCTGCTATCTACGAAGTCAAATAACACAGGATGGAAAAAGTGCAGAAGATACAAGACAAATACTATGACAAGGCCGTGCAACATCTAACAAGAAATGACAACTACTGTGTTCAAAGACAACAAACATAGAAACAAGGAAGAGATTGCTGAAAGTGTATGTGTGGAGCACAGCACTGTACGGCTGTGAGACGTGAACAATAGGAGAAGCAGGCAGGAAAAGTATAGAAACTATTAAAATATGGTGCTATAGATGTTCGATAAAGACAAAGTTAAGAAAAAGAGGTGCTAGAAATGGTAAGGGAAAAAGTGTGTAGAAAGCAGTTAAAAATAGGAGAGATAGGAAGATAGGACGCATACTAAGGCATGAGTGAACATCGCGGATATATTCAAAGTAGTGAAAGAAAAGAGAGGTAAAGGTAGGCCTAGGTGAGACTATTGCAACCAAATAGGAAAGATGTAGTGTGTGGAAATTTCAGGAAAATGTGTAGACTAGCTGAGAATAGAAAACAATGGAGGTATGCGTCCAACCACTTCTAGGACTCATGACCAAATAATGATGGTGAGAATAAATGAAACGTTATTGTACCTGTTTATTTAAAAAAGGAGCTGTGCTTTATGTTCGCACGACGATGCTCAAAAGGATAGCAACAGTTCTGCTAAAATTTCCAACTTTAAAACTGTTGCAATTATTACAATGACAGTATAGAATTATAAAAAGAAGCTTAACATATGAAAATTCATTAATTTTCCATACCCTACTACGTATAACAAAGACTTAAATGCATATGTTCCGTTTTTCGAAAGAGAATGCGTATGGAATATGGAGGCTGTGATAAACACTTTCTTTTTAATGACCACCCTTGACCAAAATAATTTTTAGTATCGCAGTATAATAATAAATACATTAAACTACAAAAATCTAATATATAACTTTAAAGCAAAAAAAATAACAAGATATTTAGATATCCAAAGCTCTGCGTATTAGAAATAAGAGGAATGGCTCTTGGTTAGATGGAAGATTTGTTTACGGAACTAAATACAAGGATAACCCTATAATATTGCACATTTTTTGAAAGAGCATTTTTATGAGAATTCGAACATAAAAAAATATACAGCATGTTCCATTAAAAAAAATACAAGTTTGGGCTGTAATTTGGAAAATGTGGCTTTTGAAAAAACTGACTACACCATTGGATTCTACGTAAAAAAATCTACGAGAATAGGTTTTTAAATAAAACGTCCTTCGTAGAGATGTTACAATGGTAGGACAATTTATATTTTCCAAAATCACCCGTATGTCAGAAACGGCGAGGATTGGAAAGATTTTGTCAGCACGTTTAAATGTTTTTCGAAAGAAAGAATGTGAAGGTAGAAAACTTAATCAATTTATTTTAGAAATGTAATATGTCAAGTAATTAAATGTAGTAACTTGAAATGTTGGTCTGTCAAACAGGTTGCTAATCTGAACGGTTTCTTGGCGGGTGGTCATCATACTGAAAAAAGAGAACGCGAGCGTAGAATGCCCGAACATATTGCACACCAGTTTAGAATATACATAAATAAATTGGTTAAACTTGAACTAGGTCAGTTTTGAACAAAATAATTACTAATAGCAATTTATAGCAAAAAAGATTCAGTATAATGTAAGTAAGGGCCGCTACACTTGTGGTAATATCCAATGCTTCACACGAAGGTACTACATTGGGTGACAAAGGGATACAAACTACAACCTGCATTGTCTATACACATAACAAATCTTAAAAGGATAGCCAGTCGTGCGATGTCTCAAAGGGAACAACGCACAATGGGCTGATCCCAACTACAGCCCGAACGCAAAGGCGTACAACACGCAATGCGTTCAACAAATTAATAGTAAGAAGTGCAAATTGAAATATTAACACGGGATGAGTTCATCTCTATCTATTAATTTAAGTTTATACCAAAATTCACATTTTACTAGTGTCGCCTGGTTACAAAAGAATAGAACACGGAATGTAACCTCGCAAGAACTCTTAGATGGTCTTCATTATAACCAAAGGATTATCTGACAAATTTCAACACTTTAATAGGCTCACATGCAAATTACTTTTAATTCAATAACCTTGTGACCCTAAATTCAAGCAAATACATATAGAATAGACAAACGCTCAGTGATAACTCAAATGTTTTCTTTTAATTTGACAAATAAGAAGCAATTACATACACAACGTAAACTAAAGCTGTTTACGCTACCAATAAAAGGAGTCAACCCACCGCTTGCCCTCGTTTTTAAAGGAATTTTACTATGGTCCCGTCTAACAGAATTGTTACAAGCACCCGTTGGTTAAACATCTACAAAATACCAAGTACCTGTGTTCTTTGGAATGCGACTAAATAAAGCACCTTCTTTGAATTTTATTTCACATTTACCTCTAACGTTCTAACGTACTTTACGCTACTTAAGACAAACTGTACAGTGTGTCCCAAATTGGATATATTAAACGGGTAACTTAGTTGTTACTAAAAAAACAATCAAACTGTGTGCGTAGTCAAGGGCCAACTTTTTGAAATCAATTCAAAGGTAAAATCGGCGCCTGATTTAAGCATGGGCGACCTAGGCGCGCGCCTAGGGGCCCGCACCACAAAGGGGCCTGCACCGCATTTTACAATTACAAAATAATTTCACTGGTCATGTTTTATTATCGTAGATAGTACGTTGTTTGTACATACTTGATACACGACCATGATTGTGAATGTACAGGGCTAGTATATTTGTATATGTAATGATGGTGACATTGGGGGCAGAGCAGCGGGTTGGCGGTGCGAGGAGCGGGCAGTGGGTGCCGCACCTACGTGATAGCGATGTGTCAGCCATGATCGACTTGTTCACAATGACCGGGTCATTTTAAAATACCTGTCACCTGTGATTGATCAATCACTTTTCAGGACCCTATCGATCTCGATCATGTAAAGCAAATATTATGCGAATTGAAAAGCTGTGGTTAAGAAACACGTGTCATTCGTAAACGACCCATTTGCTATTTGCTTGACCTGATTGATTTAGATTGTAAACGATCGCAATACGAACCGACTAATTCTCCGTGTTATAGGAACGAGAAACATGCCTTCCTTTCTTATCCTTATATCATTGATTGAACTATTCGGTATCATCAGTCACTGTAGCTGCTAGCTAGAAATTCATTCATGATAGTAACATAAGCCTAAGCCATAATAATTTATTAGAGAAAAATTCCAAAAATTTTACTTGTTCATGTTCTCATTGAAAAGAACACACTATTATAAAATATTAAGAATGCTCCATTAAGCATATTTTCCTAACCACTAAACAGGTAAAAGCTAATAGTCCAACCCTGGCTTTATAGTTAAATCTATTTGAGATATAATAAGACAACAGAAAACAGACAACTACCTCTTGCTTTTGCACTTTACGTAGTAATGTCGCTATGCGTGAGTGCAAGCAAGAGTTCATGTTGGCACTTAACTGTGACTCACCACTCACCCCCCTCCCCCGCCCAAGTAAACGGGAAAGTTTCAAGAAGTATGAGCAGAAAGCTATCAAATTAACTGACTGTCTAAAATATGAAGTTGAATCAAAACGTAAACGGCAAACAAATATACGTTTAGCTCCTTTTGACTGTGTATAAGCTCCGGAAGTTGACCTAACGCCATCTGATACATTCTGGACCCAAAGTTTCATTACAGCCATCGATGAAACTTGAAGGTACACTGACAAAGAGGCTTCAAGCATACGAACTTATCGATACGATGTTTGGATTCCTTAACAAATTGGACAGGCTCTCTAATGATGAGGTATTAGCAGCAAGCAAAACGTTAGTAGACAGCTACAACGAAGATCTAGACAAAGAATTGGGCAACGAAGTTTTACAATTCAAGAATTTTTCTAACCAGTTTCAAAATGAATATGAGAAAAGTGAAAAACACATTAGTAAAGAAAGGTGGATGTATCAACTTATGTTGGAAAACAACGTAAAAGATTGCTTTCCTAATGTAGAAGTGGCATTAAGAATGTACCTTTCCTTGATGGTGACTAATTGCTCTGCAGACAGATCACTCTCTATGCTGAAGCTGATCAAGAACAGACTCCGGAGCTCTATGCCAGTAGACAGGCTAAACGTTTTGGCTTTGCTTAGCATAGAACACAACATTCTGAGACAAGTCAACCATGAGAACACCATAAACACCTTCATTACGGAGAAGCTTAGACGGAACCAATTAGCAAGAGTGACTGAAATAAACATGATTTGCAGTACATTTAATTTATGGCTAAAGATTTATTCATAATTACTTAATATTGACTTGTACTTTTCTTGTTGATTTACCAATGTAGACTAAAGTGTTAAATTTATGTTTGCTTTTGTGACTTATCTTTACCTTAAATAACTTGAGTTATATATTAACGATATTAAAGTTGTCTAATGTCTTAAATTATCTCATCCATATGGGTACAAACAACTTTTCAGGCCAGACAATACAGAATATTTAACGTAAACTCTCTTAAAAATAATCATTTTGCACCTAATGTTTCAAATTTTCCCGGGGATAGCCCCCAGCCACCTTTTAGAGGGGGGGTTGGGGGTAGTCCATACCCCCAAACCACGAGCCCACCACAGGTGGAGCTTAGGGGCCTGTATTTACTAAATCCGGCCTGGGTAAAATCACAAATGAGCGATCTTCTTTTGTTTTCGAGTTATAGCCAAAAATTGATATTTTTAGCAATCCAATTAATTCGTATAACTCGTTTGTTTGCAAAAACATTCAAAAATACTGTAGAAGTCTTTTATACAGATTTTTACGTAAAATACAGTGTCGTACGCAAATATTTAATATTTATAACACTTTTGAGGTTATAATATAAGCTTGCATTTTTTAAAATGAAAACCACAATTTGCCGCTTTATTTAAAAGCTATTGTTGACAGTTTTTCAAAAATATATAGTTTAATATAATTATCTTTTCAAATGGCCGATTTATTCCATGTTTTTGGTATAATAAAATAATTTATTATATTGGTAATAAATAATTGGCCGCGAAACAAAAGGTAAGCACAAAACAAGAGTTTATTATTGTACCACATCACATTTCTAAACAACAAAGTTTGAAAGCTAGAAGAATACAATACCATAACTACATATATTACAAAAATTAATGTAACTACATCTTAAATTGAAGATTATATTTCCCTATCCACATATAAATAGTCTATAATGTATACATGGATACACAAATACACACACACACACACACACACACACACACACACACACACACACACACACACACACACACATACTTGCACACCTTATACTCTCTCACACACACACACAAACACGCGCTCACGCATACACGCACGCATGCGCACATGCCCACATACACCCTCACTTACACACACCCTCACATATAATATATATAAAACACTAGAACACAGCTGAGAATACTACAATAGTTTTATTAGTGACAATTCAGAGATATTGTTCAAACTGGCCTCCATTCTCTCTTAAACAAAGTTCGCATCGTTTTATTAAAAACTTAATAGAATTTAATAAATGAACCGCCTTAACTATACGAAATGCTGCATCAATTGAATTCCGCAACTCTTCTATACTATGGTGCTGATTTCTATAGATTTCCTCTTTCAAAAAATTCTCCATGGAATAGTCCAATATCGACAAGTCAAGAGATCTAGGCGACCACTGAACAGGTCCAAACGT
This sequence comes from Platerodrilus igneus, assembly GCA_036346225.1. NCBI lineage: Eukaryota > Metazoa > Arthropoda > Insecta > Coleoptera > Lycidae > Platerodrilus > Platerodrilus igneus. Next base: position 542,659 of record JARFIW010001225.1, on the reverse strand, counting down.
ACTCATCCATTTATTGAGATATTCTTTATTTAAACAAACGCGAGTAATTATAGCGTTGTGCGGGAGTGCACCATCTTGTTGAAACCACCTCCAGTAATTTGTGCAAGTTGGTATCCAAAATTTCAATATAGCAACCAGCTGAAAGATTGTTTTCAAAAATATGGTATTGAAATTAGCCACCAACAATGTAGCAACAAATATTCAAATTAAAACGGCCTTGTTGACGCCTCGTATATGTTTGACAGGTATTTTCATTAGACCAGTGTCGATTGTTGTGTCTATTGAAGATACCAGCACTACTCACATGTGTTTCATCAGACTATATAATGTTATTTCCAAAATTGTTAGTAGCAGCACTTTTACGAAGATACCATTGACAAAATCGCCTTCTTTTTTGAAAATCGTCCGGAAATAGAGTATGTATAATTTTAATTTTATAGGGTCGATATTTATTACGCTTCAATATTCTTGAAGCTAATTATGTTAGAAGTTGTTAGAAAGTGTAATGGACTTGTTACTAGACAGATCATATTTCGCTGATGTGCATGTGAATAGTTTTCTACAAAGGACGTGTTAGTGAGGTGTACGAACTTTAGTCTGTAGTTGGAATTTAATGTAATAAGACGTATTTTCATTATTTGTATTAGACGTGTAACTAAAATTGTTTGAAAAATCGTTTTCAAACTACCAAACCATAATTGGCGCAGTCAGATTGGATGTTCCAAGAAGATTTTATCGAAAAATTTTCGTCAGTTTCAACTGTTTACGGGATATTGAATTGCATTTTATAGAAGCATTCCCAGGGAACACTAATTGTTGGAGAACCATTTTAGAAATCGAATAAGCCATCCACAGTGGACCAACATTCCGGTGCCCAATTTATTGTCTACATCGCGTAGCAGTCCCACGAATTTTTCAAACAAAGATTATACAAAGCGAAGGATGAAAGGATTAATTGCTATCTGCATGTAAGTACATCTTGAAATTTTAATCTGTTGATTTGTGCATAAAATCTTTTATGTCAATTGAATCGTTGATTGGAAACGTAAGAAACCTCCAACTATCAGACTCTAATACAGGAATAATAATGGAACAATTTAAAGTGCGTGCCAGATTTTGATGGCAACCCAAAAGATTTAAACGAATTTATTTCTTCCGCAGAAAGTATAATAAACTCATTCGTTGATCCCACAAAACCAAACACCTTTCAAAACTTATTCATATTTAAATCTATTTTAAATAAATTAACAGGTCAAGCCAAGGTCGCTGTTAATATACAACAGATCAGCACTTGGGCAGAATTGAAAAATACCCTTCTCAGAAATTTTAGTGATCAAAGAGATGATATTTGTTTAGTTCGCGATTTGGTGTTACTAAAGCAGGGAAATCATAAGCCTTTGGTATTTTACGAGAAATGTATTCAAATTTTAAATTTGCTGTGCTCGTTTGTAATTGCAAACGAACAAAATAAAAACGTAAAAGTAGCGAAACGAGAATTTTTTACTAAGCTGGCGTTAAAGTCGTTTTTTTGTGGTTTAAAGGAACCTTTGGGTAGTAGTATTAGAGCTATGAGACCGGACACCCTTCAAAGGGCCTTGCAATTTATTACGGAAGAAGATAACGTTAGATACTTTCAAAAGGACCAAGTACTGAATAACACAGGTAAACCGTGGGTAAATAATAATAAGTACGGGCAACCACCACCTAATTCTGATAAAAATAGATTCCCCTCGCAGCCGCTAAACATTAAACCTCGTTCAAATTTTACACCACAAAAATTTCCTACAAATGTTCAGACATTTGGAAGATCACATAATCAAACCTATCAGGATCAAGCGTCCAGAGACGTTTTTAAACCGAACCCAAATTTTAAACCCGCTAATCCGGCAACCCCTATGTCAACTTCGACTAGGTAAACTTTTCAAAAACCCTTTCAAAATGTACCTAAACGATTTACATCGGAAGAATTATACAATCAAGAATCTGAGGAAAGCCAACCGGTAAGCGAAACCTTGCATTATCAGCATACTACCAATTCCAATTCAAAAGAATTTGAAAGTGACGATGACGCTTGTAATCAAAATTCAAATTTTCAGGAGGTTCCGATGCGGAACGAGATTACGTAATTGATTTCAATAATCATGAAAGCAGAATAAGTAAACTTCCTAATATATACCTTCCCGAACAAGAATTATCCCTTTTAGTTGATACCGGAGCAACATCCTCCTTTATGAATCCCGAAATAGTAACCAAATATTGGCCAGAAAACGTAAAATATTACCCAATTACAATTTCAAATTGTTTCAATAAATCCAGACAAAATTATTCTGTGTTAATTCCCAGTTCAAAAATTTTTAATGACCCTTCGAAAATGCTTAAATTTCACTTATTTAAGTTTCATAGAATTTTTAAAGGACTAATAGGTATGGATAATTTAAAGGAATTAAAGGCCAAGGTAGATTTGGAAAACAACCTTTTAATTACAACTCAAGCGAAAATTCCCATTTACTTTCAGGAACCGGATAGCCATATAAATTCTATAGAAGGCGAACCCCTAATGGAAAAGCAAATTCAATTGAAAGTGTCACTAGAAAACGATGAAATTGTTATACCCTCTATAATAACTATACATACAGAAATACCTGAATGTTTAACAATAGCAAAGGATGGTTTAGCGTTTACAACAATTAAGAATTTTTCGGATTCTCCTGTAGCCATAAATGTATACGGACCAATCAATGTCCTTTCTTAGCGAATCAATTTGAACGCTCGTGCGAATTAAAACATTGTGACGCTGAGACAAAAAATTTTGATACTTCTCTCATTAGAACGGATCATATGAATTCGGAAGAAAAACATGCTGTTTTAAAACTGTGTAATAAATATTCCAAGATTTTCCATATCGATGGACAAAACCTTACATTTACAAATAAAATTAAGCATTCAATACGAACCACGGATGAAACTCCAGTCTATTCTAAAACCTATCGATACCCTTTTGTTCACAAACAAGAGGTAAAACGTCAAATTGACAAAATGTTAAAAGCCAAAATTATAGAACCTTCTACCTCTCCGTGGATCAGTCCTATTTGGGTATTCCCAAAAAACTGGACGCTTCGGGTAAACAGAAATGGCGCATAGTAGTTGACTACCCTCGCCTTAATAAAAAGACAGTCGACGATAGGTATCCATTACCAAATGTCAATGATTTACTGGACAAGTTGGGTCGATGCCAATACTTTCGACACGCGATTTGGCCAGTAGCTTCCATCAAGTGGAAATAAACCCAAAAGATGTCGAAAAAACTGCGTTCAATACAGAAAATGGACAATTTCATTTCCTTAGGATGCCTATGGGATTAAAAAATTCCCGCTCCACTCTACAACGTGTAATGGACCATGTTCTACAAGGTTTATCGAATATTTGTGGAGCCTATATGGACGATATCATTATTTGGAGTGTTTCCCTTCAGGAGCACCTCGCTAATTTAGAAATAGTGTTCAAAAGATTAGAGAAATCTAATTTTAAAATCCAGTTAGATAAATGTGAAATATCGAGAAAAGAAATTGCGTTCCTAGGACACGTGGTCACGCCTGACGGCATAAGACCTAATCCAGAAAAAATTAGGGTTATTAGAGACTTTCCTTTACCTTCGACTACTAAACAAATAAAGGGATTTTTAGGTTTATTAGGGAACTATCGTAAATTTATAAAAAATTTTGCTGACTTGACTAAACCCATGACAAAATGCCTTAAAAAGAACGCTAAAATTGAACATACCCCAGATTTTATGGAATGTTTTGAATTGTGAAAAAATGTATTAATCAATGAACCGATACTTCAATTTCCTGATTTTGAACGCCCGTTTAATATAACTACCGACGCAAGTAATGTAGCTATAGGTGCAGTATTATCGCAGGGGCCAATAGGTAAAGACCTTCCAATTTCATACATGTCTCGAACACTTAATGATAGCGAGCGCGATTACAGTACTATTGAAAAGGAACTCTTGGCAATTGTTTACGCAGTAAGATATTTTAGACCATATGTGTATGGGCGTGAATTTAACATAATTACGAACCATACACCATTACAATGGTTGTTCTCATTAAAAAGCCCAACTCGAAACTTTTAAGGTGGAGATTAAAATTAGACGAATATAACTATAATATTATTTATAAGAAAGGTAAACTAAACTCCAACACCGACGCCTTGTCACGCGTTGAAATTCATACTAAGAAAATAACTCAGAACTCGATTGTTGATAATGATCAATCCCCCGAGGAACCCGCTAATGATGAAATTTCAGATAACCAGTCTATACTTGTAAACCTTGATGAACAAGAACACATTAATGATTCCGAGGAAATGGCGCAACACTCAAACGAACCACCGTGGTATAAACGAAACCCACGAGAGAATAAAATCTAAATATGAAAACTTCTATCCAAAACCTAATAAACCGTTGTAATATATGCCAGATGACTAAATATGACCGCCATCCCTTAAAAATCCCTTATAATATAACCCCCACAGCAACCAGACCTTTCGAAATGATTCATATTAATACATTTTCGGTGAAAAAAAACAGATTTCTTACAATTATTGATACGTTTTCAAAATATGCGCAGGCATACCAAATTAATGCTATTAACTCAATTGAGGTTATGCAAGGCTTAATTAAGTTTTTTTGTCCTCATGGAATTCCCTCCACAATAATGTGTGATTTAGGTACTGAATTTAAAAATAATATTTTAGAAGAGTTGTTAAATTGCATAAGATAGATGTACACTTTACCTCATCAGGAAACCCAAGTTCAGACGGTATAAACGAACGGTTGCACTACACCCTACTCGAACACCTAAGAATCTTAAATAAAACGCACCCTTCTCAAGACATGAAAACCCAAATGTTATATGCCATATTAGGATACAATAATTCAATCCATTCTGTGATTAAATTAAAACCAGTAGAGGTAATCAATGGTCATATATCAGACGACGACCCCTTAAATATAGATTTAGATGCTAAATTCATATCCACGTATGTAGACTCCCATAAACAAAAAACTAAATTGCTCTACGAATCTATAAACGAAAAGCTAATTCGAAACTAAGACAAGGTGGCATCTACACTAAATGAGCGGAATAAGGATGACCACGCATTATCAGTAGGAAAAACAGTAAGATTAAAAACCCCTGTAAATATTACTGAAAGAGATAAACTCAGAGATCGATTCTCTGCTGAAACAAAAATTAGCCAACTTGATACGGCGACTAAAACGTTAAAAACCGAGAGTCGACCAAACATTAGATATCATTTTAGGGGCCTACAAAAGCCTCGTCAAACAGACCCCAGTTGTTCAAAGTTCATAGATTCTGATTCTGAATAATGTTTCAGGATCACGCACGTAAGTGCCCAAGTAATCTTACGCAGTTTACAAACCAATCCAGGACTACTTCCAGTAAAATTAGGTACTGCAAAAATTCAAGAATACACTCACAAGTTGATACACTATTTCGATTTGGAACCTCTACTTCATGAAATGGATCGTTTGGATTCTCAAAGACAATATGTCCTTAACGTCATATGCCGTAAACATGAAATAAAACGGTCATTTGAAAAAATAATTATATTAAACTATATATTTTTGAAAAGCTGTCAAAAGGAGCTTTTAAATAAAGTGGCAACCAATTGTGGTTTCTATTTGAAAAAGACAAGTTTATATTATAACCTCGAAATATTTACATACGCCACTGTATTTTACGTAAAAATCTGTATAAAAGACTTCTACAGTATTTTTGGATGTTTTTGCAAACAAACGAGTTATACGAATTAATAAAATTGTTGTATTTTAATATAAATTTAAAATAATAATGCAAAACTTTAACTTTTAGAGAAAGATTCAATGCTTCATTACCTATCCATTCAAATTATATTTTGAGCGCTTTCATGGACTCGCAGTAAATCACACAAATCTAAATCCGATCCCAATTATAAATGCTAAATGTACAAAGATAGCAGTTCACACAATAGCTTTGGCCTTTTCCAATGATGTCTTGCGAGGTTACTATTTTAAAACGCGTAATACTTACCGCCCCGTCCAAGGGATCGTTATACCTCGATTTTCAGATCAAATAATTATAATTTATTTCGCACCAAAAAAATGGAGTTCCAATTTGAAATTTTGAAAGGGGTTGAGGAATAGTAGCGGTTACTTCCTGTAAAACGCGCAATCTCTTCGGTCCCGTCCAAGGGTATTTTCTAGTACCTTGATTGTTCAGACCTACTGTACCTTTTTTCATACCGAAAAAAATGGAGTGCCAACTTGAAATTTTGCAAGGGGTTAAGGAATAATAGCGGCTGCTTACTGCAAAACGCGCAATCTCTTCGACACCGTTTAAGGGTACTTTTTGTTACCTTGATTGTTCAGACTTACTATACCTAATTTCAAATAAAAAAAAATGTAGTGCCAACTTGAAATTTTTCAAGAGGTTGAGGAATAATACCAGTTACTTACTGTAAAACACGCAATCCTTTCGCTCCCATCCAAGATTACTTTTTGGTACTTTGATTGTGCAGACCTCTTATACCTCATTTTATACTAAAAAAAATGTAGTGCCAACTTGAAATTTTTCAAGAGGTTGAAGAATAATATCAATTACTTACTGTAAAACGCGCAATCCTTTCGGTCACGTCCAAACGTACTTTTTGGTACCTTGATTGTGCAGACCTACTATACCTCATTTTATACCGAAAAAAATGGAGTGCCAATTTGAAATTTTTTAAGAGGTTGAGGAATAACACCAGTTACTTACTGTAAAACACGCAATCCTTTCGCTCCCATCCAAGGTTACTTTTTGGTACCTTGATTGTGCAGATTTCTTATACCTCATTTTATACTGAAAAAAATGTAGTGCCAACTTGAAATTTTTCAAGAGGTTGAGAAATAATATCAATTACTTACTGTAAACCGCGCAATTTTTTTGGTCCCGTGCAAAGGTACTTTTTGGTACCTTGATTGTGCAGACCTACTATACCTCATTTTATACCGAAAAAAATGGAGTGCCAACTTGAAATTTTGCAAGAGGTTGAGGAATAATAACGGCTGCTTACTGTAAAACGCGCAATTTCTTCGACACCGTTTAAGGGTACTTTTTGTTACCTTGATTATTCAGACTTACTATACCTCATTTCAAATAAAAAAAAATGTAGTTCTAACTTGAAATTTTTTAAGAGGTTGAGGAATAATACCAGTTACTTACTGTAAAACACACAATCTTTTCGCTCCCATCCAAGGGTACTTTTTGGTATCTTAATTGTGCAGACCTTTTATACCTTATTTTATACTAAAAAAAATGGAGTGCCGACTTGAAATTTTGCAAGTGGTTGAGGAATAATAATAATAATAATAATAACTGAAAAACGCGCAATCTCTTTGGTCCCGTACAAGGGTACTTTTTGATACCTTGATTGTTAAGACTTGCTATACCTTATTTCATACCGAAAAAAAATGGAGTGCCAACTTGAAATTTTGCAAGGAGTTGAGGAATGATAGCAGTTACCTACTGTAAAACTTTTTGGTGAATATGTTCAACTACTGCAAACTTCCAGTTCCTTGGGAGGCTGTCTTAATATTGAAGAAACTTGAAAAATTTTGATTTATAGATGTTTTTATAAGCAATCTTGCTTCCCATTGGTTCTAAAAGTGTAATTTGCTTCTTATCAAAGTCCGTTATAACCAATAGATTGTGACTATTATTTTCAATAGGATATACAATTTTTGCTTTGTTAAAATGAATTCGGTTAATAAAAGCAGTGGTTAAAACTTCTTTACCAAAAATAGTTGAAGATTTTGCTACGGAAATAATTTGATGTTCATCGTTAGAATTCAAAATATGGAAGTAGTGGTCAATTACAAAGCTGCTAACCCATTGACCATCATCTAATGTAAGGAAGTCATCAATAATAAGTTCTTGTAAAGAAAAATAAACGGCAGGATTAACTGTAACAATATACCCTCTTCTATTATTTAACTCCGTGTAATACTGTATACTGTCTCATTTTCTAAAAATGATGAATTTTTTAAAGTTGTCCATTTTCTTTCCTCATGTGAAAAATTGTTGTTGGGGTAAACAAGTTCAGAAAGCGTAAGTTCCAGAAGTTTCTAGATCTATTGACTCTAATGATCTTTATTCCCTTAAATGTGAAAATAATGAGATCACACCAAGCTTTATCAGTTATTTCGACAACACCCTGGTTCTGGTAGCGATAGTCGTGATTAAGAAGTAACGCAGATCCTTCTCTGTTTAAAATATTAAATTTGTATGTCTCAGGATTGTTTAGATTGTTAGATTGTTTAGATTGAACGGTAATTTAAATTTAATTATACCATCGTCACCTACTAGTCCTTCCGGGGAAGCAGCTACAACGGCAAACTAGAATGAACAAATAGTCCAGCTGGGTTGGATAAGCAATTTGTTTTGCTAATATATTCGTTTTTGACCAGTTGTTGATGTCTGATATCATTTTGCATGGTTAGTGTATTTATTTTGGTTTGGTCTATTACTGCTTCTATAATACTTTTAAAAGAGTCAGGGCTTTGCACTTTACAAATTTCTCCAAAGTATGATGTGGTAACTTTATTTTTGTTTGTTGTCTCCACTCGAAAGAATTTCGTTGTTGCGTTGAAAACTGCAATTTTGTTTTTTCTGCCTCTGATATCTGAATGCTACTAAGAAATATGTTAGTCTTTATTGATATTATGAATGGTTCCTGTACTGCTAACGTTGTTGAAGGAAATTGCAATTGTTGTTGATAGAGTACACAGTTTACAGATAAAATCACCTTCGTATGCTTTATTAGAAGCAGTTCCTGTATCACAATCCTGGTGAATCCATCTACTACAGACATCGCATTTTACCCAATCTGTGATTTCAAAAATTATTCCATGACCACAATAAGCACACTGGGGAAGTTCTGGGTCATCCTCTGGGAAGATAGCATTGTCAGGCAATGATTTTGTGTTTTGCTTTTTTTGAAACCTTCCGTTATTGTTTTTTGTGTTCGTTTTGAATAATGTTCCCGTTCCGATTTCTCTTCTCTTAGATCTCCCTTGGTTAAACGTGTTTTTTTAATTTTTAATTTATTTTCTAGCGCAAAGGATAGTACATCTTCCCTAAATTTTCTGATAAATTATGAGCATTTCAAATTCTTTGGTCCCTGTAATTTAATATTTTTAAGCTGTCCGAAATAATTTTCAACATAGGAATTACTGAGGATTTTTCTGCGTTTTAACATTAGTCCACTCTAAAATGGAGCAAATGGCAGATACTTTTTCATGATAATATTAAAAAACTTTTCACTGCGGTACGGCTTTACTTGATTCCCATTCCCAATTATCTTTAGCGTTTGAATTAATTTAGAGAATCGTTTACAATAAGTACTGTTTTTAAATATACTAGTTGCCTTAGAATATTTATTAAAAATATGTTCAAATGTGTCGTTGTTGAAGTCATACGGTAGAATGTCGCGGAGTAATATTTCAAGAAACTGAAGAGCACTGTCGATTTGGAAGCTTGTGGATTTTGAAATTAAAAGAATATACACATGTTCCACAAAAGCGTCAAAATTGTGCAAATTATCAATTAACATGGACGTAGCTACTAAATCTTTAAAGTATTGGACTTGCATATTATTCTTAGCATACACGTCTACATCTTTACACGCCATCTTCATGTAATAAGCACAACATAAATGAATTATTACAAAACCTTTCTCCTTAGGTTCTAACCCAATCATGTTAAAAGAGTAGCATCTATCAAGGTAATCTGACATTTCAAGTTGGTACACCATTTTTTTCGGTATGAAATAAGGTATAGTAGATCTGAACAATCGAGGTACCAGAAAGTACCGTTAGACGAAGCCGAAGAGATTGCGCGTTTTACATTAAGTAATTGCTACTATTCCACTACTCCTTGCTAAATTTCAAGTTGGCACTACATTTTTGCGGTATGAAATGACGTATAGTATGTCTAAACAATCAAGGTAACAAAAAGTACTCTTTGACGCAGCCGAAAAGATAGCGCGTTTTGCAGTAAGTAACTGCTATTATTTCTCAACTCCTTGCAAAATTTCAAGTTGGCACTCCTTTTTTTTTCGGTATGAAATAAGGTATAGTAGGTCTGAACAATCAAGGTACCAGAAAGTACCCTTGAACGGGGTCGAAAAAATTGCACGTTTTACGGTAAGCAACTGCTATTATTCATCAACCCCTTGCAAAATTTCAAGTTGGCACCCCATTTTTTTCAGCATGAAATAAGGTATAGTAGATCTGAACAATCGAGGTTCTAGAAAGTACCCTTGGACGGGGCCGAAGAGATTGCGCGTTCTACAGTAAGTAACTGCTATTATTCCTCAACCCCTTGCAAAATTTCAAGTTGACATTCCATTTTTTCAGTATGAAATAGGGTATAGTAGGTCTGAACAATCAAGGTACCAGAAAGTATTCTTGGACGGGGCCGAAGAGATTACGAGTTTTACGGTAAGTAACGGTTGTTATTCCACAACCCCTTGCAAAACTTCAAGTTGGCCCTCAATTTTTTTCGGTATAAAATAAGGTAAGATAGATCTGAACAATCGAGGTACCAGAAAGTACCCTTGGACGGGGCCGAAGAGATTGCGCGTTCTACAGTAAGTAACTGCTATTATTCCTCAACCCCTTGCAAAATTTCAAGTTGACATTCCATTTTTCAGTATGAAATAGGGTATAGTAGGTCTGAACAATCAAGGTACCAGAAAGTATCCTTGGACGGGGCCGAAAAGATTACGAGTTTTACGGTAAGTAACGGCTGTTATTCCACAACCCCTTGCAAAACTTCAAGTTGGCCCTCAATTTTTTTCGGTATAAAATAAGGTAAGATAGATCTGAACAATCGAGGTACCAGAAAGTACCCTTGGACGGGGCCGAAGAGATTGCGCGTTCCACAGTAAATAACTGCTATTATTCCTCAACCCATTGCAAAATTTCAAGTTGACATTCCATTTTTTCAGTATGAAATAGGGTATAGTAGGTCTGAACAATCAAGGTACCAGAAAGTATCCTTGGACGGGGCCGAAGAGATTACGAGTTTTACGGTAAGTAACTGATGTTATTCCACAACCCCTTGCAAAACTTCAAGTTGGCCCTCAATTTTTTTCGGTATAAAATAAGGTAAGGTAGATCTGAACAATCAAGGTACCAGAAAGTACCCTTGGACGGGGCCGAAGAGATTGCACGTTTTACAGTAAGTAGCAGCTATTACTCCTCAACTCCTTGCAAAATTTCATGTTGGCACCCCATTTTTTTCGGTTTGAAATAAGGTATAGTAGATCTGTTCGATCAAGGTACCAGAACGTACCTTTAAACGGTGCCGAAGGGATTGCGCGTTTTACAGAAAGCAACAGCTATTATTCCTCAACCCTTGGCAAAATTTCAAATTGGCACTTCATTTTTTTCGGTATGAAATAAGGTATGGTAGGTCTGAACAATCAAGGTACGAAAAAGTACCCTTTAACGGAGACGAAGAAATTGGACGTATTACAGCAACTGCTATTATATATCAACAACACCCTGCAAAATTTCAAGTTGGCACCCCATTTTTATCGGTATGGAATAAGGTATAGTAGATCTGAACAATCGAGGTACCAGAAAGTACCCTTGAACGAAGCCGAAGAGATTGCGCGTTTTACAGTAAGTAACTGTTATTATTCTTCAACTTCTTGCAAAATTTCAAGGTGGCACTCCATTTTATTCGGTATACAATGATTTATAGTAGGTCTGAACAATCAAGGTACTAGAAAGTACCCCTGGACGGGGCCGAAGAGATTGCGCGTTTTACTGAAAGTAACTGCTACTATTTCTCAACCCCTTGCAAATTTTCAAGATGGCACTCCATTTTTTTCGGTATGAAATAAGATATAGTAAGTCTGAACAATCAAGGTACCATAAAATACTCTTGGCCGGGACCGAAAAGATAGGGCGTTTTACGGTAAGTAACTGCTATTATTCCGCAACCTTTTGCAAAATTTCAAGTTGGCACTCCATTTTTTTCGGTACGAATACGCGCAATCTTTTCGGTCCCATCGAAGGGTACTTTTTGTACCTTGTTTGTTCAGACCTACTATACCTCATTTCATACCGAAAAAAATGGAGTGCCAACTCTAAATTTTGCAAGGAGTTGAGGAATAAAAGCAGATACTTACTGTAAAATGCACAGTCTATTCGGCCCTGTCTAAGGGTACTTTCTGGTACCTCGATTGTTCAGATCTACTATACTTTATTTCATACCGGAAAAAATGGAGTGCCAACTAGTAATTTTGCAAGGGTTTGTTGATGAATAATAGCAGTTGCTGTAATACGCGCAATTTTTTCGGCCTCGTCGAAGGATACTTTTTTGTACCTTGATTGTTCAGACCTACTATACCTTATTTCATACCGAAAAAAATTGGAGTGCCAACTTGAAATTTTGCAAGGGGTTATTGATGAATAATAGCAGTTGCTGTAATACGCGCAATCTTTTCGGCCCCGCTGAAGGGTACTTTTTCGTACCTTAATTCTTCTGACCTACTATACATCGTTTCATACCAAAAAAAATAGGGTGAAAACTTGAAATTTTGCAAGGAGTTGAGGAATAATGGCAGTTACTTACTCTAAAATGCGCAATCTCTTCGGGCCCGTCCAAGATTACTCTCTGGTACCTTGATTGTTCAGACCTACTATACCTTATTTCATACCGAAAGAAATGGAGTGCCACCTTGAAATTTTGCAAAGGGTTGACGAATAATAGCAGTTACTTACTCTAAAACGCGCAATCTCTTCGGCTTCGTCCGAGGGTACTTTTTGGTACCTCGATTGCTCAGATCTACTATACCTTATTTCATACCGAAAAAAATGGAGTGCCAACTTAAAATTTTGCAAGGGTTTGTTGATGAACAATAACAGTTTTAGTAATACGTGCAATCTTTTCGGCCCCGTGGAAGGGTACTTTTTCGTACCTTGATTGTTCAGACCTACTATACCACTTTTCATACCGAAAAAAATGTAGTGACAATTTGTAATTTTGCAAGGAGTTGAGGAATAATGGCAGTTTCTTACTGTAAAATGCACAATATATTCGGCACCGTCTAAGGGTATTTTCTGGTACCTCGATTGTTTAGATCTACTATACCTTATTTCATACCGAAAAAATGGAGTGCCAACTTGAAATTTTGCAGGGGGTTGTTGATGAATAATAGCAGTTGCTGTAAAGCGCGTAATCTTTGCGGCCCCGCCGAAAGGTACTTTTTCGTACCTTAATTTTTCAGACCTACCATATCTCATTTCATAACGAAACAAATGGAGTGAAAACCTGAAATTTTGCAAGGGTTGAGGAATATTGACAGTTACTTACTGTAAAATGCGCGATCTATTCGGCCCCGTCCAAGGGTACTTTCTGGTACCTTGATTGGTCAGAACTACTATAAATCATTTCATACCGAAAAAAATGAAGTGCCAACTTGAAATTTTGCAAGGGGTTGAAGAATAATAGCAGTTACTTACTGTAAAATGCGCAATCTCTTCGGCTTCGTCCAAGGGTACTTATTGGTACCTCGATTGTTCAGATCTACCATACCCTATTTCATACCGAAAAAAATGGAGTGTCAACTAGAAATTTTGCAAGGGATTGTTGATGAATAATAGCAGTTGCCGTAATACGCGCAATTTTTTCGGCTTCGTCGAAAGATACATATTTTTGTACCTTGATTGTTCAGACCTACTATATCTCATTTCTTATCGAAAAAAATGGAGTGAAAACTTGAAATTTTGCAAGGGGTTGAGGAATGATGGCAGTGAGTCACTCTAAAATGCGCAACTTTTTCGGCCTCGTCTAAGGGTACTTTCTGGTATCTTGATTGCTCAGATCTACTATACCTTATTTCATACCGAAAAAAATGGAGTGCCACTTTGAAATTTTGCAAAGGGTTGAAGAATAATAGCAGTTACTTACCGTAAAACGCGCAATCTCATCGGCTTCGTCCATGGGTACTTTTTGGTACCTCGATTGTTCAGATCTACTATATCTCATTTCATACCGAAAAAAATGGAGTGCCAACTTGAAATTTTAGAAGGGTTTGTTGATGCATAATAGCAGTTGCTGTAATACGCGCAATTTTTTCGGCTTCGTCGAAGGATACATCTTTGTACCTTGATTGTTCAGACGTACTATATCTTATTACATACCAAAAAAAAATGTAGTGACAATTTGTAATTTTGCAAGGAGTTGAGGAATAATGGCAGTTTCTTACTGTAAAATGCACAATATATTCGGCACCGTCTAAGGGTATTTTTCTGGTACCTCGATTGTTTAGATCTACTATACCTTATTTCATACCGAAAAAATGGAGGGCCAACTTGAAATTTTGCAAAAGGTTGTTGATGAATAATTGCAGTTGCTGTAATACCCGCATTTTTTTCGGCCCCGCCGAAAGGTACTTTTTGTACCTTAATTTTTCAGACCTACTATATCTCATTTCATACCGAAAAAAATGGAGCGAAAACTTGAAATTTTGCAAGAGGTTGAGAAATAATGGCAGTTACTTACTGTAAAATGCGCAATTTATTCGGCCCCGTTCAAGGGTATTTTTTCGTACCTTGATTGTTCAGATCTACTATATCTTATTTCATACCGAAAAAATGGAGTGCCAACTTGAAATTTTGCAAGGAATTGAGGAATAATAGCAGTTACTTACTGTAAAACGCGCAATCTCTTTGGCCCCGTCCAAGGGTACTTTTGGTACCTTGATTGTTCAGACCTACTATACCTCATTTCATACCGAAAAAAATGGAGTGCCAACTTGAAATTTTGCAAGGGGTTGAGAAATAATAGCAGTTACTCTAAAATGCGCAATCTTTTCAGCTCCGTCCAAGGGTACTTTTTGGTTCCTTCATTGTAAAGACCTAATTATACCTTATTTCGTAGCGAAAAAAATGGCGTGTCAACTTAAAATTTTGCAAAGGGCTGAGGAACAATAGCAGTTACTTACTGTAAAACGTGCAATCTCTTCTGCCCCGTCAAGGGTACTTTCTGGTACCTTGATTATTCAGACCTACTATAAATCATTTCATACCGAAAAAAATGAAGTGCCAACTTGAAATTTTGCAAGGGTTGAGGAATAATAGCAGTTACTGTAAAAGCGCAATCTCTTTCGGCCCCGTCCAAGGGTACTTTCTGGTACCTTGATTGTTCAGACCTACTATACCTTCATTTCATACCGAAAAAATGGAGTGCCAACTTGAAATTTTGCAAGGGGTTGAGAATAATAGCAGTTACTACTGTAAAACGCGCAATCTTTTCGGTCCCCGTCCAAGGGTACTTTTGGTACCTTGATTGTTCAGACCTACTATACCTCATTTCATACCGAAAAAATGGAGTGCCAACTTGAAATTTTGCAAGGGTTGAGGAATAATAGCAGTTACTACTGTAAAATGCGCAATCTCTTCGGCCCGTCCAAGGGTACTTTCTGGTACCTTGATTGTTCAGACCTACTATACATTATTTCATACCGAAAAAATGGAGTGCCAACTTGAAATTTTGCAAGGGTTGTTGATGAATAATAGCAGTTGCTGTAATACGCGCAATCTTTTCGGCCTCGTCCGAAGGGTACTTTCTGGTACCTTGATTGTTCAGACCTACTATACCTCATTTCATACCGAAAAAATGGAGTGCCAACTTGAAATTTTGCAAGGGGTTGAGGAATAATAGCAATTACTTACTGTAAAACGCGCAATGCCTTCGGCCCCGTCCAAGAAAACTTTAGGGTACTTTGATTGCTCAGACCTACTATAAATCATTTCATGCCGAAAAAAATGGAGTGCCAACTTGAAATTTTGCAAGGGGTTGAGGAATAATAGCAGTTACTTACTGTAAAACGCGCAATCTCTTCGGCCGCGTTCAACGGTACTTTCTGGTACCTTGATTGTTCAGACCTACTATACCTCATTTCATACCGAAAAAATGGAGTGCCAACTTGAAATTTTGCAAGGGATTGAGGAATAATAGCAGTTACTTACTGTAAAACGCGCAATCTCTTTGGCCCCGTCCAAGGATACTTTTTCCTACCTTGATTGTTTAGACCTACTATACATCATTTCATACCTAAAAAAATAGAGTGCCAACTTGAAATTTTGCAAGGGGTTGAGGAATAATAGCAGTTACTTACTGCAAAACGCGCAATCTCTTCGGCCCCGTCCAAGGGTACTTTTTGTTACATTGATTGTTCAGACCTACTATACCTCATTTCATATCGAAAAAATGGAGTGCCAACTTGAAATTTTGCAACGAATTGAGGAATAATAGCAGTTATTACTGTAAAATGCGCAATCTTTCGGCCCCGTCCAAGGGTACTTTCTGGTACCTTGATTGTTCAGACCTACTATACCATATTTCATACCGAAAAAAATAAAGTGCCAACTTGAAATTTTGCAAGAGGTTGAGGAATAAGAGCAGCTACTCATTGTAAAACGCGCAATCTCTTCGGCCCCGACCAAGGGTACTTTCTGGTACCTTGATTGTTCAGACCTACTATACCTTATTTCATACCGAAAAAATGGAGTGCAACTTGAAATTTTGCAAGGCGTTGAGGAATAACAGCAGCTACTAACTGTAAAATGCGCAATCTCTTCGGCGCTGTCCAAGGGTACTTTCTGGTACCTTTATTGTTCAGACCTACTATACCTTTATTTCATACCGAAAAAATGGAGTGCCAACTTGAAATTTTGCAAGGGGTTGATGAATAATAGCAGTTCTGACTGTAAAACGCGCAATCTTTTCGGCCTCGTCCAAGGGTACTTTCTGGTACCTTGATTGTTCAGACCTACTATACCTTATTTCATACCGAAAAAAATGAGTGCCAACTTGAAATTTTGCATGGAGTTGAGGAATAATTGCAGTTACTTACTGTAAAATGCGCAAACTTTTCGGCCCCGTCCAAGGATACTTTCTGGTACCTTGATTGTTCAGACCTACTATACCTTATTTCATACCGAAAAAATGGAGTGCCAACTTGAAATTTTGCAAGGGTTGAGGAATAATAGCAGTACTACTGTAAAACGCGCAATCTCTTCGGCCCCGTCAAGGTACTTTCTGGTACCTTGATTGTTCAGACCTACTATACCTTATTTCATACCGAAAAAATGGAGTGCCAACTTGAAATTTTGCAAGAAGTTGAGGAATAATAGCAGTTACTTACTGTAAAACGCGCAATCTCTACGGCTCCGCCCAAGTGTACTTTTTGGTACCTTGATTGTTCGGACCTACTACACCTCATTTCATACCGAAAAAGATGGAGTACCAACTTGAAATTTTGCAAGGGTTGAGGAATAATGGCAGTTACTACTGTAAAACGCGCAATCTTTTCAGCCCCGTCCAAGGGTACTTTCTGGTACCTTGATTGTTCAGACCTACTATACCTCATTTCATACCGAAAAAATAGAGGGACAACTTGAAATTTTGCAAGGAGTTGAGGAATAATAGCAGTTACTACTGTAAAATGCGCAATCTTTCGGCCCGTCCAAGGGTACTTTCTGGTACCTTGATTGTTCAGATCCTACTATACCTTATTTCATACCGAAAAAATGGAGTGCCAACTTGAAATTTTGCAAGGGTTGAGGAATAATAGCAGTTACTACTGTAAAACGCGCAATCTCTTCGGCCTCGTCAAGGGTACTTTCTGGTACCTTGATTGTTCAGACCTACTATACCTTATTTCATACCGAAAAAATGGAGTGCCAACTTGAAATTTTGCAAGGGTTGAGGAATAATAGCAGTTACTTACTGTAAAATGCGCAATCTTTCGGCCCCGTCCAAGGGTACTTTCTGGTACCTTGATTGTTCAGACCTACTATACTTATTTCATACCGAAAAAATGGAGTGCCAACTTGAAATTTTGCAAGGGGTTGAGAATAATAGCAGTTACTACTGTAAAATGCGCAATCTCTTCGGCCCCGACCAAGGGTACTTTTTGGTACCTTGATTGTTCAGACCTACTATACCTTATTTCATACCGAAAAAATGGAGTGCCAACTTGAAATTTTGCGAGGGGTTGAGAATAATAGCAGTTACTACTGTAAAACGCGCAATCTTTCGGCTCCGTTCAAGGGTACTTACTGGTACCTTGATTGTTCAGACCTACTATACATCATTTCATACCGAAAAAATGGAGTGCCAAACTTGAAATTTTGCAACGAATTGAGGAATAATATCAGTTACTTACTGTAAAATGCGCAATCTCTTCGGCCTCGTCCAAGGGTACTTTCTGGTACCTTGATTGTTCAGACCTACTATACCTTATTTCATACCGAAAAAATGGAGTGCCAACTTGAAATTTTGCAAGGGTTGAGAATAATAGCAGTTACTTACTGTAAAACGCGCAATCTCTTCGGCTTCGTCCAGGGTACTTTTGGTACCTTGATTGTTCAGACCAACTATACCTCATTTCATACCGAAAAAAATGGAGTGCCAACTTGAAATTTTGCAAAGGGTTGACAAATAATAGCAGTTCACTGTAAAACGCGCAATCTCTTCGGCCCCGTCCAAGGTACTTTCTGGTACCTTGATTGTTCAGACCTACTATACCTTATTTCATACCGAAAAAATGGAGTGCCAACTTGAAATTTTGCAAGGAGTTGAGGAATAATAGCAGTTACTACTGTAAAATGCGCAATCTATTCGGCCCGTCTAAGGGTACTTTCTGGTACCTTGATTGTTCAGATCCTACTATACCTTATTTCATACCGAAAAAATGGAGTGCCAACTTGAAATTTTGCAAGGTGTTGAGGAATAATAGCAGTACTCTGTAAAACGCGCAATCTTTCGGCCCCGTCCAAGGGTACTTTCTGGTACCTTGATTGTTCAGACCTACTATACCTTATTTCATACCGAAAAAATGGAGTGCCAACTTGAAATTTTGCAAGGGTTGAGGAATAATAGCAGTTACTTACTGTAAAATGCGCAATCTATTCGGCCCCGGCCAAGGGTACTTTCTGGTTCCTTGATTGTTCTGACCTACTATACCTTATTTCATACCGAAAAAATGGAGTGCCAACTTAAAATTTTGCAAGGGGTTGAGGAGTAATAGCAGTTATTTACTGTAAAACGCGCAATCTCTTCGACCCCGTCCAAGGGTACTTTTTGGTACCTTGATTGTTCAGACCTACTATACCTTATTTCATACCGAAAAAATGGAGTGCCAACTTGAAATTTTGCAAGGAGTTGAGGAATAATAGCAGTTAGCTGTAATATGCGCAATCTTTTCGGCCCGTCAAGGGTACTTTTGGTACCTTGATTGTTCAGACCTACATATACCTCATTTCATACCGAAAAAATGGAGTGCCAACTTGAAATTTTGCAAGGGTTGAGGAATAATAGCAGTTACTTACTGTAAAATCGCGCAATCTCTTCGGCCCGTCTAAGGGTACTTTCTGGTACCTTGATTGTTCAGATCTACTATACCTTATTTCATACCGAAAAAATGGAGTGCCAACTTGAAATTTTGCAAGGGTTGAGGAATAATAGCAGTTACTACTGTAAAACGCGCAATCTCTTCGGCCCGTCCAAGGGTACTTTCTGGTACCTTGATTGTTCAGACCTACTATACCTTCATTTCATACCGAAAAAATGGAGTGCCAACTTGAAATTTTGCAAGGGTTGTTGATGGAATAATAGCAGTTGCTGTAAAACGCGCAATCTTTCGGCCCCGTCGAAGGGTACTTTCTGTACCTTGATTGTTCAGACCTACTATACCTCATTTCATACCGAAAAAAATGGAGCGAAAACTTGAAATTTTGCAAGAGGTTGAGAAATAATGGCAGTTACTTACTGTAAAATGCGCAATTCTATTCGGCCCCGTCCAAGGGTACTTTCTGGTACCTTGATTGTTCAGACCTACTATACCTTATTTCATACCGAAAAAATGGAGTGCCAACTTGAAATTTTGCAAGGTGTTGATGAATAATAGCAGTTACTACTGTAAAAGCGCAATCTCTTCGGCCCCGTCCAAGGTACTTTTGGTACCTTGATTGTTCAGACCTACTATACCTCATTTCATACCGAAAAAATGGAGTGCCAAACTTGAAATTTTGCAAGGGGTTGAGGAATAATGACAGTTACTTACTGTAAAATGCGCAATCTATTCGGCCCCGTCCAAGGGTATTTTTTCGTACCTTGATTGTTCAGAACTACTATAACTTATTTCAAACCGAAAAAATAGAGTGCCAACTTGAAATTTTGCAAGGGGTTGAGGAATAATAGCAATTACTTACTGTAGAACGCACAATCTCTTCGGCCCCGTCCAAGGGTACTTTTTGGTACCTTGTTTGTTAAGACCTACTATAAATCATTTCATACCGAAAATAATGGAGTGGCAACTTGAAATTTTGCAGGGAGTTGAGGAATAATAGCAGTTAGTTACTGTAAAATGCGCAATCTTTCGGCCCTCGTCCAAGGGTACTTTCTGGTACCTTGATTGCTTCAGACCTACTATACCTTATTTCATACCGAAAAAATGGAGTGCCAACTTGAAATTTTGCAAGGGTTGAGGAATAATAGCAGTTACTTACTGTAAAACGCGCAATCTCTTCGGCCCGTCAAGGTACTTTCTGGTACCTTGATTATTCAGACCTACTATAAATACCTTATTTCATACCGAAAAAATGGAGTGCCAACTTGAAATTTTGCAAGAGGTTGAGGAATAATAGCAGCTACTCACTGTAAACGAGCAATCTCTTTGGCCCGGTCCAAGGGTACTTTCTGGTACCTTGATTGTTCAGACCTACTATACATTATTTCATACCGAAAAAAATGGAGTGCCAACTTGAAATTTTGCAAGGGGTTGAGGAATAATAGCAGTTACTTACTGTAAAACGCGCAATCTCTTCGGCCCCGTCCAAGGGTACTTTTTGGTACCTTGATTGTTCAGACCTACTATACCTTATTTCATACCGAAAAAATGAAGTGCCAACTTGAAATTTTGAGAGGGGTTGAGGAATAATAGCAGCTACTCACTGTAAAACGCGCAATCTCTTTCGGCCCGTCCAAGGGTACTTTCTGGTACCTTGATTGTTCAGACCTACTATACCTTATTTCATACCGAAAAAATGGAGTGCCAACTTGAAATTTTGCAAGGGTTGTTGATGAATAATAGCAGTTGCTGTAATACGCGCAATCTTTCGGCCCCGTCGAAGGGTACTTTTGTACCTTGATTGTTCAGACCTACTATACACTCATTTCATACCGAAAAAATGGAGTGCCAACTTGAAATTTTGCAAGGGTTGAGGAATAATAGCAGTTACTTACTGTAAAATGCGCATTCTATTCGTCCCCGTCCAAGGGTACTTTCTGGTACAGTGATTGTTCAGACCTACTATAAATCATTTCATACCGAAAAAACGAAGTGCCAACTTGAAATTTTGCAAGGGGTTGAAGAATAATATCAGTTACTTACTGTAAAATGCGCAATCTCTTCGGCTTTGTCCAAGGGTACATTTTGGTACCTCGATTGTTCAGACCTACTATACCTCATTTCATACCGAAAAAAATAGAGTGCAAACTTGAAACTTTGCAAGGGGTTGTTGATGAATAATAGCAGTTGCTGTAAAGCGCGTAATCTTTGCGGCCTCGCCGAAGGGTACTTTTTCGTACCTTAATTTTTCAGACCCTTTATAACATCATTTCATACCGAAAAAATGGAGTGCCAAAACTTGAAATATTGCAGCGGGTTGAGCAATATTGACAGTTACTTACTGTAAAATGCGCGATCTATTCGGCCCCGTCCAAGGGTACTTTCTGGTACCTTGATTGGTCAGAACTACTATAAATCATTTCATACCGAAAAAATGAAGTGCCAACTTGAAATTTTGCAAGGGTGTTGAGAATAATAGCAGTTGCTACTGTAAAATGCGCAATCTTTCGGCTTCGTCCGAAGGGTACTTTCTGGTACCTTGATTGTTCAGACCTACTATACCTCATTTCATACCGAAAAAATGGAGTGCCAACTTGAAATTTTGCAAAAGGTTGAGGAATAATAGCAGTTACTTACTGTAAAACGCGCAATCTTTCGGCCCCGTCCAAGGGTACTTTCTGGTACCTTGATTGTTCGGACCTACTATACCTCATTTCATACCGAAAAAATGGAGTGCCAACTTGAAATTTTGCAAGGGGTTGAGGAATAATAGCAGTTACTTACTGTAAAACGTGCAATCTCTTCGGCTCCGTCCAAGGGTACTTTTTGGTACCTTGATTGTTCAGACCTACTATACCTCATTTCATACCTAAAAAATGGAGTGCCAACTTGAAATTTTGCAAGGAATTGAGGAATAATAGCAGTTAGTTACTGCAAAACGCGCAATCTCTTCGGCCCCGTTCAAGGGTACTTTTTGTTATATTGATTGTTCAGACCTACTATACCTCATTTCATACCGAAAAAATGGAGTGCCAACTTGAAATTTTGCAAGGGTTGTAAAATAATAGCACTTACTTACTGTAAAACGCGCAATCTTTTTGGCTCCGTTCAAGGGTACTTACTGGTACCTTGATTGTTCAGACCTTATATCATATCGAAAAAAATGGAGTGCCAACTTGAAATTTTGCAAGGATTGAGGAATAATAGCAGTTACTTACTTTAAAACGCGCAATCTCTTTGGCCCCGTCCAAGGGTACTTTTTCTTACCTTGATTGTTCAGACCTACTATACCTCATTTCATACCGAAAAAATGGAGTGCCAACTTGAAATTTTGCAAGGGTTGTTGAGGAATAATAGCAGTTACTCTGTAAAAGCGCAATCTTTCGGCCCCGTCCAAGGGTACTTTCTGTACCTTGATTGTTCAGACCTACTATACCTTATTTCGTATTTAAAATATGGCGTGTCAACTTGAAATTTTGCAAGGGGTCGAGGAATAATAGCAGTTACTTACTGTAAAACGCGCAATCTTTCGGCCCGTCAAGGGTACTTTCTGGTACCTTGATTGTTCAGACCTACTATACCTTATTTCATACCGAAAAAATGGAGTGCCAACTTGAAATTTTGCAAGGAGTTGAGGAATAATGGCAGTTACTACTGTAAAATGCGCAATCTTTCGGCCCGTCAAGGTACTTTCTGGTACCTTGATTGTTCAGACCTACTATACCTATTTCATACCGAAAAAATGGAGTGCCAACTTGAAATTTTGCAAGGGTTGAGGAATAATAGCAGTTACTACTGTAAAACGCGCAATCTTTCGGCCCCGTCCGAAGGGTACTTTCTGTACCTTGATTTTCAGACCTACTATACTATTTCATACCGAAAAAATGGAGTGCCAACTTGAAATTTTGCAAGGGTTGAGGAATAATAGCAGTTACTTACTGTAAAATGCGCAATCTATTCGGCCCGTCAAGGGTACTTTCTGGTACCTTGATTGTTCAGACCTACTATACCTTATTTCATACCGAAAAAATGGAGTGCCAACTTGAAATTTTGCAAGGGTTGATGAATAATAGCAGTTGTACTGTAAAATGCGCAATCTTTCGGCCTGTCCAAGGGTACTTTTGGTACCTTGATTGTTCAGACTACTATACATCATTTCATACCGAAAAAATGGAGTGCCAAAACTTGAAATTTTGCAAGGGGTTGAGGAATAATGCAGTTACTTACTGTAAAATGCGCATTCTGTTCGGCCCCGTCCAAGGGTACTTTCTGGTACCTTGATTATTCAAACCTACTATAAATCATTTCATACCGAAAAAAATGAAGTGCCAACTTGAAATTTTTGCAAGGGTTTGTTGATGAATAATGGCAGTTGCTGTAATACGCGCAATTTTTTCGGCTTCGTCGAAGGATACTTTTTTGTACCTTGATTGTTCAGACCTACTACACCTCAATTCATACCAAAGAAAATGTAGTGACAGTTTGAAATAGTTCAAGGAGTTGAGGAATAATGGCAGTTAGTTACTCTCAAATGCGCAATCTCTTCGGCCCCGTCCAAGGGTACTTTTTTTTATCTTGATTGCTCAGATATACTATACTTTATTTCATACCGAAAAAAATGGAGTGTCAACTTAAAATTTTGCAAGGGGTTGAGGAATAATAGCAGTTACTTACTGTAAAACGCGCAATCCCTTCGGCCGTCTCTAAGTGTACTTTCTGGTACCTCGATTATTCAGATCTGCTATACCTTATTTTATACCGAAAAAAATGGAGGGGCAACTTGAAATTTTGCAGGGAGTTGAGGAATAATGGCAGTTAGTTACTCTAAAATGCGCATTTCTTCTGCCCTGTCCAAGGGTACTTTCTGGTATCTTGATTGCTCAGATATACTATACCTTATTTCATACCGAAAAAAATGGAGTGCCAACTTAAAATTTTGCAAGAGGTTGAGGAATAATAGCAGTGACTTACTGTAAAACGCGCAATCTCATCGGCCCCGTCTAAGTGTACTTTCTGGTACCTCGATTATTCAGATCTACCATACCTTATCTCAAACCAAAAAAAATGAAGTGCCAACTTGAAATTTTGCAAGGGGTTGAGGAATAATAGTAGTTACTTTCAGTAAAAAGCGCAATCTCTATTGCCCCGACCAAGGGTACTTTCTAGTACCTCGATTGTTCAGATCTACTGTACCTTATGTCATACCGAAAAATATGGATTGCCAAGTTGAAATTTTGCAAAGGGTTGTTGATGAATAATAGCAGTTGCTGTAATACGCGCAATCTTTTCGGTCCCATCGAAGGGTACTTTTTGTACCTTGTTTGTTCAGACCTACAATACCTCATTTCATACCGAAAAAAATGGAGTGCCAAATCTAAATTTTGCAAGGAGTTGAGGAATAAAAGCAGTTACTTACTGTAAAATGCACAGTCTATTCGGCCCTGTCTAAGGGTACTTTCTGGTACCTCGATTGTTTCAGATCTACTATACATTATTTCATACCGAAAAAAATGGAGTGCCAACTAGAAATTTTGCAAGGGTTTGTTGATGAATAATAGCAGTTGCTGTAATACGCGCAATTTTTTCGGCCTCGTCGAAGGATACTTTTTTGTACCTTGATTGTTCAGACCTACTATACCTCATTTCATACCGAAAAAAATAGAGTGCCAACTTGAAACTTTGCAAGGGGTTGTTGATGAATAATAGCAGTTGCTGTAATGCGCGTAATCTTTTCGGCCTCGCCGAAGGGTACTTTTTCGTACCTTAATTCTTCAGACCTACTATACATCATTTCATACCGAAAAAAATGGAGTGAAAACTTGAAATATTGCAGGGGGTTGAGCAATATTGACAGTTACTTACTGTAAAATGCGCATTCTATTCGTCCCCGTCCAAGGGTACTTTCTGGTACCTTGATTGTTCAGACCTACTATAAATCATTTCTTACCGAAAAAAACGAAGTGCCAACTTGAAATTTTGCAAGGGGTTGAAGAATAATATCAGTTACTTACTGTAAAATGCGCAATCTCTTCGGCTTTGTCCAAGGGTACATTTTGGTACCTCGATTGTTCAGATCTACTATACATCATTTCATACCGAAAAAAATGGAGTGAAAACTTGAAATATTGCAGGGGGTTGAGCAATATTGACATTTACTTACTGTAAAATGCGCAT
Organism: Platerodrilus igneus; assembly: GCA_036346225.1. Lineage (NCBI taxonomy): Eukaryota > Metazoa > Arthropoda > Insecta > Coleoptera > Lycidae > Platerodrilus > Platerodrilus igneus. The sequence goes on along the minus strand of JARFIW010001225.1, from coordinate 517,009 downwards.
TCTGTTCGGCCCCGTCCAAGGGTACTTTCTGGTACCTTGATTATTCAAACCTACTATAAATCATTTCATACCGAAAAAAATGAAGTGCCAACTTGAAATTTTTGCAAGGGTTTGTTGATGAATAATGGCAGTTGCTGTAATACGCGCAATTTTTTCGGCTTCGTCGAAGGATACTTTTTTGTACCTTGATTGTTCAGACCTACTACACCTCAATTCATACCAAAGAAAATGTAGTGACAGTTTGAAATAGTTCAAGGAGTTGAGGAATAATGGCAGTTAGTTACTCTAAAATGCGCAATCTCTTCGGCCCCGTCCAAGGGTACTTTTTTTATCTTGATTGCTCAGATATACTATACTTTATTTCATACCGAAAAAAATGGAGTGTCAACTTAAAATTTTGCAAGGGGTTGAGGAATAATAGCAGTTACTTACTGTAAAACGCGCAATCTCTTCGGCCCTCTCTAAGTGTACTTTCTGGTACCTCGATTATTCAGATCTGCTATACCTTATTTCACACCGAAAAAAATGGAGGGGCAACTTGAAATTTTGCAAGGGTTGAGGAATGAAAGCAGTTACTTACTGTAAAACGCGCAATCTTTTCGGCCCCGTTCAAGTGTAACTCTGGTACCTTGATTGTTCAGACCTACTATACCTTATTTCAAACAAAAAAAATGAAGTGCCAACTTGAAATTTTACAAGAGGTTGAGGAATAATAGTAGTTACTTTCTGTAAAAAGCGCAATCTTTTCTGCCCCGTCCAAGGGTACTTTCTAGACCCTCGATTGTTCAGATCTACTATACTTTATTTCATACCGAAAGAAATGGAGTGCCAAGTTGAAATTTTGCAAGGGGTTGTTGATGAATAATAGCAGCTGCTGTAATACGCGCAATCTTTTCGGTCCCGTCGAAGGGTACTTTTTGTACCTTGATTGTTCAGACCTTCTATACCTCATTTCATACCGAAAAAAATAGAGTGCCAACTTGAAATTGTGCAAGGAGGTGAGGAATAATGGCAGTTACTTACTGTAAAATGCACAGTCTATTCGGCCCTGTCTAATAGTACTTTCTGGTACCTCGATTGTTCAGATCTACTATACCATATTTCTTACCGAAAAAAAGGGGTGTTAACTAAAAAATTTTGCAAGGGGTTATTGATGAATAATAGCAGTTGCTGTAATACGCGCAATCTTTTCGGCCCCGCCGAAGGGTACTTTTTTGTACCTTAATCCTTCAGGCCTACTATACATCGTTTCATACCGAAAAAATGGAGTGAAAACTTGAAATTTTTAGAGAAGTTGAGGAATAATGGCAGTTACTTACTCTAAAATGCGCAATCTATTCGGACCCGTCTAAGGGTACTTTTTGGACCTCGATTGTTCAGATCCACTATACCTTATTTCCTACCGAAAAAATGGAGTGCCAACTTGAAATTTTGCAAGGGGTTGTTGATGAATAATAGCAGTTGCTGTAATGCGCGTAATCTTTACGGCCTCGCCGAAGGGTACTTCTTCGTACCTTAATTCTTCAGACTTACTGTACATCATTTCATACCGAAAAAAATTGAGTGAAAACTTGAAATTTTGCAAGGGGTTGAGCAATATTGGCAGTTACTTACTGTAAAATGCGCAATCTATTCGGCCCCGTCCAAGGGTACTTTCTGGAACCTTGATTGTTCAGAACTACTATAAATCATTTTATACCGAAAAAAATGATGTGCCAACTTAAAATTTTACAAGGGGTTGAAGAATAATGGCAGTTACTGTAAAACGCGCAATCTTTTCGGCACCGCCAAGGGTACTTTCTAGTATCTTGATTGTTCAGATCTACTATACCTTATTTCATACCGAAAAAAATGGAGGGCCAACCTGAAAATTTGCAAGGGGTTGAGGCCTGATAACAGTTACTTGCTGTAAAACGCGCAATCTCTTCGGCCCCGTTCAAGTGTACTTTCTGGTACCTTGATTGTTCAGACCTATATACCTTATTTCATACCAAAATAAATAAAGAGCCAACTTGAAATTTTGCAAGGGATGAGGTATAATATCAGTTACTTTCTGTAAAGCGTGCAACTTTTTCGGCTCTGTCCAACAACCCTTTGCAAAATTTCAACTTGGCACTCCATTTTTTTCGGTATGACATAAGGTACAGTAGATCTGAACAATTGAGGTACTAGAAAGTACCCATGGTCGGGGAAAAAGATTGCGCTTTTTACTGAAAGTAACTACTATTATTCCTCAACCCCTTGCAAAATTTCAAGTTGGCACTTCATTTTTTTTTGTTTTGAGATAAGGTATAGTAGGTCTGAACAATCAAGGTACCAAAAACTACTCTTAGACAGCGCCGAAAAGATTGCGCGTTTTACAGTAAGTAACTGCTTTTATTCCTCAACTCCTTGCATATTTTCAAGCTGGCACTCCATTTCCTTCGGTATGAAATGAGGTATAGTAGGTCTGAACAAACAAGGTACAAAAAGTACCCTTCGATTGGACCGAAAACATTGCGCGTATTACAGCAACTGCTATTATTCATCAACAACCCTTTGCATAATTTCAACTTGGCACTCCATTTTTTTCGGTATGAAATAAGGTATAGTAGATCTGAACAATCGAGGTAGCAAAAGTACCCTTGGTCGGGGCCGAAAAATTGCGCTTTTCGAAGTAACTGCCATTATTCCTCTTCCCCTTGCAAAATTTCAAGTTGGCACTTCATTTTTTTTGGTTTGACATAAGGTATAGTAGGTCTGAACAATCAAGGTACCAGAAACTACACTTGGACGGTGCCGAAAAGATTGCGCGTTTTGCAGTGAGTAACTGCTATCATTCCTCAACACCTTGCAAAACTTCAAGTTGCCCCTCCACTTTTTTCGGTATGAAATAAGGCATAGTAGATCTGAATAATCGAGGTACCAGAAAGTACACTTAGACGGGGCCGAAGAGATTGCGCGTTTTACAGTAAGTAACTGCTATTATTTTCAACCCTTGCAAAATTTAAGTTGGCACTCCATTTTTTCGGTATGAAATAAGGTATAGTAGATCTGAAGCAATCAAGTACCAGAAAGTACCTTGGACGGGCCGAAGAGATTGCGCGTTTACAGTAATAACTGTATTATTCCTCAACCCTTGCAAAATTTCAAGTTGCACTCCATTTTTTCGGTATGAAATGATTATAGTAGGTCTGAACAAACAAGGTACCAAAAAGTACCCTTGGACAGGGCCGAAGAGATTGTGCGTTCTACAGTAAGTAACTGGTATTATTCCTCAACCCCTTGCAAAATTTCAAGTTGGCACTCCATTTTTTCGGTATGAAATAAGATATAGTAGATCTGAACAATCAAGGTACAAAAGTACCTTGACGGGGCCGAAAAATTGCGCGTTTTACGTAAGTAACTGCCATTATTTCTCAACCCTTGCAAAATTTCAAGTTTCCCCATTTTTTCGGTATGAAATGAGATATAGTAGGTCTGAAAATAAGGTACAAAAGTACCTTGGCCGAAAAATTGCGGTTTACAGAACTGCTATTATTCATCAACAACCTTTGCAAAATTTCAAGTTGGCCCTCCATTTTTTCGGTATGAAATAAGGTATAGTAGATCTAAACAATCGAGGTACCAGAAAGTACCCTTAGACGGTGCCGAATATATTGTGCATTTTGCAGTAAGTAACTGCCATTATTCCTCAACTCCTTGCAAAATTTCAAATTGTCACTACATTTTTTTTGGTATGAAATGAGCTATAGTAGGTCTGAACAATCAAGGTACAAAAATGTATCCTTCGACGAAGCCGAAAAAATTGCGCGTATTACAGCAACTGCTATTATTCATCAACAAACCCTTGCAAAATTTCAAGTTGGAACTCCTTTTTTTTCGGTATGAAATAAGATATAGTTGATCGGAACAATCGAGTTACAGAAAAGTATCCATGGACGAAGCCGATGAGTTTGCCGGTTTTACAGTAAGTAACTGCTATTATTCTTCAACCCTTTGCAAAAATTTAAGGTGGCACGCCATTTTTTTGGTATGAAATAAGGTATAGTAGATCTAAACAATCGAGGTACCAGAAAGTACCCTTGGACGGGGCCGCAGAGATTGTGCGTTCTACAGTAAGTAAATGCTATTATTCCTCAACCCCTTGCAAAATTTCAAGTTTTCACTCCATTTTTTTCGGTATGAAATGAGATATAGTAGGTCTGAACAATCAAGGTACAAAAATGTATCCTTCCACGAAGCCGAAAAAATTGCGCGTATTACGGCAACTGCTATTATTCATCAACAAACCCTTGCAAAATTTCTAGTTGGCACTCCATTTTTTTCGGTATGAAATAAGGTATAGTACATCTGAACAATCGAGGTACCAAAAAGTACCCTTGGACGTAGCCGAAGAGATTGCGCGTTTTACAGTAAGTAACTGCTATTATTCGTCAACCATTTGCAAAATTTCAAGGCGGCACTCCATTTTTTTCTGTATGAAATAAGGTATAGTAGATCTGAACAATCAAGGTACGAAAAAATACCCTTGGACGGGGCCGAATAGATTGCGCATTTTACAGTAAGTAACTGCTATTATTGCTCAACCACTTGCAAAATTTCAAGTTTTCACTCCATTTTTTTCGGTATGAAAAGAGATACAGTAGGTCTGAACAATCAAGGTACAAAAATGTATCCTTCAACGAAGCCGAAAAATTGCGGGTATTACGGCAACTGCTATTATTCATCAACAAACCCTTGCAAAATTTCAAGTTGGCACTCCATTTTTTCGGTATGAAATAGATTTATAGTAGGATCTGACAATCGAGGTACCAAAAGTTTTCTTGGACGAGGCCGATGAGATTGCGCGTTTTACAGTAAGTAACTGCTATTATTCCTCAACCCCTTGCAGAAATTTCAAGTTTGGCACGCCATTTTTTGGTATGAAATAAGTATAGTAGATCTGAACAATCGAGGTACCAGAAAGTACCCTTAGACGGGGCCGAATAATTGTGCGTTTTACAGTAGTAACTGCTATTATTGCTCAACCCTTGCAAAATTTCAGATTGCACTCCATTTTTTCGGTTATGAAATAGGTATAGTAGGTCTGAACAATCAAGGTACCAGAAAGTACCCTTCGACGGGGCCGAATAGATTGCGCTTTTACAGTAAGTACTGCTATTATTCTCAACAACCCTTGCAAAATTTCAAGCTTTGCAACCCATTTTTTCGGTATGAAATGAGTATAGTAGATCTGAACAATCGAGGTACAGAAAGTACCTTTCGGCGAAAAGATTGCGCTTTTACAGAAAGTAACTACTTATTCATCAACTACTTGCAAAATTCAAGTTGGCACTTAATTTCTTCTAGTATGAAATAAGGTATAGTAGATCTGAACAATCGAGTTACCAGAAAGTACCCTTAGACGGGACCGAATAGATCGTGCATTTTACAGTAAGTAACTGCCATAATTCCTCAACTCCATGCAAAATTTCAAGTTGGCACGCCATTTTTTTCAGTATGAAATGATTTATAGTAAGTGTGAACAATCAAGGTACGAGAAAGTACCTTTGGACGGGGCCGAGGAAATTACGCGTTTTACAGAAAGTAACTGCTATGATTTCTCAACCTTTTGCAAAATTTCAAGTTAGCACCCTATTTTTTTCGGCATGAAATAAGGTATAGTAGTTCTAAACAATCAAGGTACCAGAAAGTATCCTTGGACGGGCTGAAGAAATTACACGTTTTACGGTAAGTAACTGCTGTTTTTCCGCAACCCTTTGCAAAACTACAAGTTGGCACTAAATTTTTTTCGGTATGAAATGAGGTATAGTAGGTCCGAGTAATAAAAATACCAGAAATTGCCCTTGGACGGGGCTGAAAAGATTGCGCGTTTTACAGATAGTAACTGCCATTATTCCTCAACCCCTTGCAAAATTTCAGGACGGCACTCCATTTTTTTCGGTTTGGATTAAGGTATAGTAGATCAGAACAATCAAGGAACCAGAAAGTACCCTTGGCCGGGGCCGAATAGATTGCGCATTTTACAGTAAGTAACTGCCATTATTCCTCAATCCCTTGCAAAATGTCAAGCTTTCAACCCATTTTTTTCGGTATGAAATGATGTATAGTAGGTTTGAAGTATTAAGGTACGAAAAAGTACTTTTCGGCGAAAAGATTGCGCTTATCATAGCAACTGCTATTATTCATCAACTACTTGCAAAATTCAAGTTGGCACTATATTTTTCGGTATGAAATAAGGTATAGTAGATCTGAACAATCGAGTTACCAGAAAGTACCCTTAGACGGGACCGAATAGATCGTGCATTTTACAGTAAGTAACTGCCATAATTCCTCAACTCCATGCAAAATTTCAAGTTGGCACGCCATTTTTTTCAGTATGAAATGAAGTTGTATAGTAGATCTGAACAATCAAGGTACCAAAAGTACCTTGGACGAGGGCCGAAGAGATTGCGCGTTTTACAGAAAGTAACTGCTATTATTTCTCAACCTTTGCAAAATTTCAAGTGGCACTCCATTTTTTCGGATATGAAATAAGGTATAGTAGTTCTGAACAATCAAGGTACCAGAAAGTACCCTTGAACGGGGCGGAAGAGATTGACGCATTTTACGAGTAAGTAACTGCTTTATTCCTCAACCCTTGCAAAATTTCAAGTTTTCACTCAAATTTTTTCGGTATGAAACGATGTATAGTAGGCCTGAAGAATTAAAATACCAGAAATACCCTTGGACGGGGCTTAAAAGATTGCGCGTTTTACAGATAGTAACTGCCATTATTCCTCAATCTTTTGCAAAACTTTGAGTTGGCACTCTATTTTTTTCGGTATGAAATAAGGTATAGTAGATCTGAACAATCGAGGTTACCAGAAAGTACCCTTAGACAGGACCGAATAGATTGCGCATTTTACAGTAAGTAACTGCAATTATTCCTCAACTCCATGCAAAATTTCAAGTTGGCACCTCATTTTTTTCGGTATGAAATAAGGTATAGTAGATCTGAACAATCGAGGTACCAGAAAGTACCCTTAGACGGGGCAGAAAAGTTTGCGCGTTTTGCAGTAGGTAACTGCAATTATTCCTCAACTCCTTGCAAAATTTCAAGTTGTCACTATATTTTTTTCGGTATGAAATGATGTTATAGTAGGTCTGAAGAATTAAGGTACGAAAAAGTACCCTTCGGCGAGGCCCTAAAGATTACGCGCATTACAGCAGCTGCTATTATTCATCAACAACCCCTTGCAAAACTTCAAGTTGGCACTCCATTTTTATCGGTATGAAATAAAGTATAGTGGATCTGAACAATCGAGGTACCAGAAAGTACCCTTAAACGGGTCCGAATAGATTGCGCATTTTACAGTAAGTAACTGCCATTATTACTCAACTCCTTGCAAAGTTTCAAGTTGGCATTCTATTTTTTTCGGTATGAAATGAGGTATAGTAGGTCTGAACAATCAAGGTACGAAAAAGTACCCTTCCACGGGGCCGAAAAGTTTGCGCGTATTACTGCCACTGCTATTGTTCATCAACAAACCTTTGCAAAATTCTTAGTTCTCACTCAATTTTTTTCGGTATGAAATAAGGTATAGCAAATCTGAGCAATCGAGGTACCCAAAAGTACTGAAAATATAAATTTGTACATCATACATGCATTTTATGAAATGAAATAAACATTTTACCAAAATATATTATTGGCTTATTGCATATTACAGGAAGAAGAAAAACTGATTTCAGGTACTATTGACAAATTCAATAAAACAGGTCATTGGCATACAAATTAAAAAATAATCATGAAAACGTAATTTTATTCTTATAAGGATTTGAAAATCTATGCCTAGTGGCATTCTTATTTCCACAACCTTTCACATAGTAGAGAACGTATCCATAATCCACGATTTGGATAAAAATATGTAACCCATTATTTTACTATTTGTTACAAAAACTAATAAACATGAATCTCCTCTAAATACAGTATTGTATAAACAAACACCAAGCTTTAACTTTAAGATATCAGTTTCGCTTAACTTTCAGTTTTACAATAAATTATTTGTCCATTCAATATCGGTAGGTATTAACAGCCATTGAAGTTGAAATAAGTACCTACAAAAAACAATAGTAATGTAATCTTGAGTAAACCTAATTGTATTTTTTTTAATCACACACCTGGATATATTCAAGAAGTCGATTATTAATATCACAATTCACAATCAATTTTTTGAAATGCAGCAAATCGAATTATACAATCTTTGAATGGCGCTATGGTTAGATAAACAATAATTCTAAACGTCAAATTAATGTCAAATAAATGACAATCAATAATTGCTTTTGAAATTGTGGGCGCCATCTATTCGGATAGTGTTAGTACTAAAATGCGCCAACAGAATCGTCTATAGAGTGCTACCACCGTGATAAATTGTCAGATCGTTGGTTCATTGCGCATCTACCCCTGGCATAATCGATAATAAGGCGTAAATTTGAATGATGTAATTGCCCTGGTGTAGAAGATTTACTGTTGCTTGAAACCGTATGCATTCCACACTAGATTATTGTCAAGTGTAGCTGTAGTGTCTTTACCAAGACGTTTATAAAGTTATTTGCATACGATCAACCAAATATTGATTTCATACCTATGAAAACTACAATTGCTCTTTAGGTAAGAATTAATTGTATCGTAGTTATTTGTTTAATTAGTCATATATCTCTCGTTACACAACAAATAAAATAATTTGTTTCGTCGACCGTTTATTAATGTCAATATTAACGAATGATTTTGTTTTAAAAGGATGCATTAATGGACGTCATTATGCACTCTTTTTTATTAAGTAACTATTTTTGTGACTTTGACGTTTTGACACAATTGCGAATTCACAAATTACAAAGACTTTTTAACAATGGCGATCTTTTTGTTAGTTAAATTCGTATGCCATATGTTTCAGTGGTGACTAATTTTCCTTAACAGAAGTGAAGTTTATGTAAAGCGAAAATGTATGATGTTAACATTATTGTATTCTGACGGTCTTTGTGGAAAAGTAAATTTTATTGTACTTGCGGTCGACGAAAAAATGTTGTAATCAACTCGTTTGTTAATAGGCCATTAATACTCTCAACTATTAAGACACTCACTCGCTTCGCTCGTTCGTGCTTTAAACAGTTCGATTATTAATCACCTTCATTAACCAACTAGTTGATTAAATAACTATTATTTGAAAGCTAAAAAGCTCAGAAATTTATTTAGTCTTCGGATCCCGGAGAAACCTTTATATAGTACGTAGTAATAAGTATTCACTTGTATGCTCTCAGAAAAAAATATGCGGTTAATATTTTAACTATACATATAAAATAGATACACTTATTCACGTATTGTTGTCTTAAATAAAAAAATAAGAATAGAAAATTCATGTAGTAATTAATCCGCTTGTTTTCCATTACTGGGTTGAATTTTGTTTTCTTGTTACAAAAACTCTTTAAAGGTATTTTATTTGTAAGGATACAATTGATATCACAACTATGTTCAAATAATTCAACCGTCCATAATAACAAGTCTGTCTTGATTTCACTTACTTGGTGCTAATTTTGCATTAAACGCGTTTGTACGAAGGCGTAGAAAGGCCGCAAAAAATCGCTCTATTTATTTTATTTAAATTTCGACTTCGATGTCGAAATTTAGTTAAATTTTGGAGCATTTTTCTTCAACAATTTAGATAATAATATTATAAATCGATATTTTATCCCAATACAGGACCGACACCATATTGACTCCGCTCGATTATTTTCTATTGACTTATTTACTTAACCAATATGTGGACGTTATTGATGAAGTTCAAAAAGAGTTCATAGACCGCCTTGGTCATTGTTAGGCCGTCAAAGGCTCCCCATTCGAACATTTTCTGTAATTATTTGATGTTTGTTTTCAATTTTTAGTAGATGTTTGTGTATAGTATAAATTCTATGTTCTGGAAATTTTCATTATGTAGCCCATATTCATATTTACTTCAATGTAAGTAGAGAAAATAGTCTTCTCAAATCCATAATAAAATGGTGGTTGCTATTTAAGAAAAATGTAGATGACGTCATAACTCTCTCAAATATGACCCAAACAATGAAATAGCATCAATAAATGACAATCTCTATAAATCGTTTGACATGTCTTTGTAAATTTTAATAATTTTAGGGTTCCGTATCTTATAAGTTATAACGGAACCTATATAAGATCACTCGTGTCTGTCCGTTCGTCTGTCACAGAGGTTTTCTCGAAAATATTAACGTAAAATATGAGATTCAAAGCTCGAATTTTAACTAATATTTCGATATCATCAAATCGAATATTTAATTAAATTTCACATTCGCAATGAAATTTAACTAAAATTTGATCTTTAGGATTCTCGAAATTTAAATATTTTTATAATTTCGTTCGACTTCGAAATTTAGTTAAATGTTGCAACGTTTTCTATTCGTACAATTTAGTAAAATTTCTATTTTATACTCGAAATTTAGTTAACTATCGACTATAGATTCGAAAACTTTAGGTTAAATTTGACTTCTATGTAATAATTTGTTGGAACAATTTTGCACTCGATGTCAACTATTTAATTAAATTATCCGTACGATGTCGACAATTTATTCAATATTCATTTGACTATTCAAATTTGGTTAAATTTGAATTCGATGATCAAAATAATAGCTTAAATTGTTACTGATTGCTCACTGAAATTGTAGACTTAACGTTCGAGCTTCGATCTCGAAACTTTATGTTAAATTTCGACTTCTATGTCAAAATTTAGTTGAAATTTATGCGTTCGATGTCGAAAATATTAGTATAAATTTCGACTTTGATCTCGATATTTAGTATTAAATTTCGACTTTGTTCGAATTTATTAAATTTCAACTTCGTATTGAAATTTGTTAAATTTTGACTTCAGCCATAGTAACAAATGTATAGGTAACACAGACGTTTGATTGCAATTATAGTTAAATTGTCTCTTTAGTTTGAAATTTGTTAAATTTCGATTTAATACTCGAAATTTAGTAAAATTTCGATGGTCATCTGCGATTTTATTAAATTTCAACTATCGATCTGAAATTTAGTTAAATAATTGACTTTGATCTCAAATTTAAAGTATAAGTTTTCGACTTCGATGCTCTGAAATTTAGATAAATTTCACAGATTTATGGTGAAATTTTTAAAATATTCGATTTATTCAAATTTAATTAGATTTCGACTTCATGTCGAAATATATGTCATACAAGTTGGAGTATTTTTCCTAACAGTCTTAGAAAATTTATAAGATAGATATTGTACCCCAATACAATGCGAACCATATTGCTCTGCTGTTACTTTCTATTGCGGTTTACTATTAATCCGATACATTTTGACTATTTAAGAAAAACTACAGTATTGCAATTGTTTTAAATACTAGACTTATACTGTAGGACATTAGATGAATGTACATACAAAAGCGGATAGACGCTATTATTAATAGCTGAATCAAAGAGTTTCTAATTCGAAACATTTTTTAATTATCTGATATTTGTTATACTCAAATTTTAAATGTAAAGCATAGTTCTCATGTGTAATAGCTATTTTTCTATTTTCATGATAAATTTTCTTTATGGACCAAATATCGATATTTCTTCAATTGTTTACATAGATAAACTAGCTCTTTCAATATCCAAATTAAAAAGTAGACTTAGCAGCTGGATTGCTATTTACAGAAAATATACTAATAGACTCACATAAAACAACTCAATTTAAATTATGATAAAATACAGAAACCTTAATAGTATAATAAATTAACAAAATATATGACAATACTCTATAAATCGTTTAGACATGTCTTTTAATTTATTATATTAAACTTTTTAGTTCCGATAACTGATTGATAATGATTCCAATTTCTGGAATCATTATATAAGATCACTTCGTGTCCGTCCATTCGTACTTCACAAGTTTTTCTCAGAAAACTATGTAACGTAGGAATTTGAAATTTGGCACAGTGCTAGGTCTTTATGGCCGAAAACATGTACAAATAGCTACATAAATTAAAAATCAAAATTTTACTTGATTTAGAAACTGGCGAGGTTTTGAATTTTGGCTATATATGAAGTTATACCAAAATTATTAATAAATATTTAATAGCTTTGAGGATCCTTTGAAAGAGACTTTTACGAAAGGTTCTTAAAAATTTTTTTATACCGTTACCTTCGGTACATTAAAATTCTTCATTGATGATAGCTCATAATGTGCGCGCCATAAAGACTGTCCCTCCCATATTCTTCTACAATTCCAAACTTAAAATTTTGATTTTAAAACTTGTGATATACAACGTTTGACAGTGACTTGATATTCTTATAATTAGGGTTCCGTAATTTATAAGATATAACGGAACCCTAAATTATAAAATATCGAGATCATGTCAACGTTCGTCTGATCACAGAGGTTTTTCTCAAAACTATGTAAAGTTAGGAATTTGAAATTTGACACAGTGCTATGTCTTTATGCGCGCACATATATCGACAATCAGTAAATAGAAACAGAAAATTTTAGATTAAAATGGCGGATGTATTCGGTCACTTAAAAAAGTTTTCAAATGAATATATCGATGAGCGATATCATTTGAAAAATTCTAAAGGCTTCGTAATAACTCATTTTATTATAATTTTTGGTTTATAATCTTACATGATATAGTCAAAATGTGCCAAAATGACCGTTCGCTCTATCTTCCAAATTTCAAAGCTAAAATTTTGATTAATTGGATAGTAGCTATTTAGTCATAGGTTTCGGAAAACTGCAGGTTTTTTTGATCAGTGTAATATTAAGCTAGGGAAAAACATATTTAAATACAGACATAGCAAAGTATTTATTAATGTACCAAAAAATTGGAACAATATATTCATTTTCAGTTTCAATCAAATTTGAGATAAGTATTTATAATTTACATATAAATATAACAAACAGCATTAATTTGGATTTGAAGATTGATTTGCTACACATTGTAGTATATGGATATTTTAGAATTTCATGATTAATCCAAATTTATATATAACAAACAGGTTTAAAAATTGTAATCTTATAATCGTATAATTTAAAATATGTTGAATGTGGAAGATCTTTGATTAGTTAATATTTCAACTTTACCAGCTTTTGAACTATGATAAAAAATACAGTGCTAAGTCATACTTTTGTGATTGCATATTGAAATGTACTAGTTCATTATGTAAAATCGAAAGTAAATCTCGATATATTTCGGTCATTTCAAGAATAACTCATTATGATCTAAATTGAGTAAAATCGGCAAAACAAACTATATAATTACAGGCCATGAGCGAACTATGCTTCCATATAAATTTCGAGTCTATGAATCATATTATGAACTAAAAAATTTCAGCCATCAGTTCGTAAATTCACATAAATATCGAATCTAAAGTTTCTGTATTGTAACTATTATTTACTCTAATGCATTTAATAAATTGTCGACAGAATGAATTTGAATAAATTTCGAATACTATAGTTGAAATTTAACTAAAATATCAGATCGATATCGGAATTTTACTAAATTTCAGAAAAGCACATCGAAATCAACAGATTTCAAAGACCAGCGAAATTTAACTAATTGATCAGTCATTTGATAAATCTGTCTCATCAAGTCTTTAACAAGATTCAAGATCGCCCATAGTGAAAAATTAATAAACTTCCACCTGTATGGCACATACGTCGAATTTCAAATTAATCGTAGTTATTAAATCAAATTTAACTAAATTCGACATCAATGATTTTAAAGGACGAGATTTGTCCGAATCCCAAATTTATAAATTTCGACTTGTAAGTTATATTTAACATATTTTACATGAGTCGAATTGTATTTGGGTGCGTAGAAGAGTCATACGTTTAACTAAATTCGTAATACAAAAAATTAATTTGATATAGAACAAATTTAACATTTAAATTAAAGGTATTTATTTAAAAGTTCGCAGATATCGTAATTTATTCTGTCCACTAAATTTATACTTTAAATTTGTGTTACATTAGAATGCGATAATATTACACAACAAATTAATTATGGAAGTCGAATGTTTAATTGCATAATACTGTTTCGGAGATAGCAGAGTGTAATGAACTCATTTATTGTATAACTAAATGATAATGTCTCACATTGACTGGTTATAGTAAATACGTCTAATTGTAAAATTTTAATCCAAGCAATATTACACTGTAAAAACCTGAGTTTCCGATAATTATGATCGCAAAAAATTTTATTTAAATAACTATTTTTGGCAATTTTGAGCTATACATAAGCTACTACCGAAAATTATAAAAAATATTTTTAGAAGCTTTAGAACTTTAAGATTCTCGATCGAGTCAAATCTTATTAAAATCTTTGGCCGAATGACAAAATAATTTTGTGTCGAATATGTTACTACAGCCAAATTCAAATTTCTACGTTACATAGTTTTCGAGAAAACCTCTGTGACAGACGAACGGACAGACACGAGAGTGATCTTATATAGGTTCCGTTATAACTTATAAGATACGGAACCCTAAAAATTATTAAAAATTTACAAAGACATGTCAAACGATTTATAGAGATTGTCATTTATTGATGCTATTTCATTGTTTGGGTCATATTTGAGAGAGTTATGACGTCATCTACATTTTTCTTAAATAGCAACCACCATTTTTATTATGGATTTGAGAAGACTATTTTTCTCTACTTACATTGAAGTAAATATGAATATGGGCTACATAATGAAAATTTCCAGAACATAGAATTTATACTATACACAAACATCTACTAAAAATTGAAAACAAACATCAAATAATTACAGAAAATGTTCGAATGGGGAGCCTTTGACGGCCTAACAATGACCAAGGCGGTCTATGAACTCTTTTTGAACTTCATCAATAACGTCCACATATTGGTTAAGTAAATAAGTCAATAGAAAATAATCGAGCGGAGTCAATATGGTGTCGGTCCTGTATTGGGATAAAATATCGATTTATAATATTATTATCTAAATTGTTGAAGAAAAATGCTCCAAAATTTAACTAAATTTCGACATCGAAGTCGAAATTTAAATAAAATAAATAGAGCGATTTTTTGCGGCCTTTCTACGCCTTCGTACAAACGCGTTTAATGCAAAATTAGCACCAAGTAAGTGAAATCAAGACAGACTTGTTATTATGGACGGTTGAATTATTTGAACATAGTTGTGATATCAATTGTATCCTTACAAATAAAATACCTTTAAAGAGTTTTTGTAACAAGAAAACAAAATTCAACCCAGTAATGGAAAACAAGCGGATTAATTACTACATGAATTTTCTATTCTTATTTTTTTATTTAAGACAACAATACGTGAATAAGTGTATCTATTTTATATGTATAGTTAAAATATTAACCGCATATTTTTTTCTGAGAGCATACAAGTGAATACTTATTACTACGTACTATATAAAGGTTTCTCCGGGATCCGAAGACTAAATAAATTTCTGAGCTTTTAGCTTTCAAATAATAGTTATTTAATCAACTAGTTGGTTAATGAAGGTGATTAATAATCGAACTGTTTAAAGCACGAACGAGCGAAGCGAGTGAGTGTCTTAATAGTTGAGAGTATTAATGGCCTATTAACAAACGAGTTGATTACAACATTTTTTCGTCGACCGCAAGTACAATAAAATTTACTTTTCCACAAAGACCGTCAGAATACAATAATGTTAACATCATACATTTTCGCTTTACATAAACTTCACTTCTGTTAAGGAAAATTAGTCACCACTGAAACATATGGCATACGAATTTAACTAACAAAAAGATCGCCATTGTTAAAAAGTCTTTGTAATTTGTGAATTCGCAATTGTGTCAAAACGTCAAAGTCACAAAAATAGTTACTTAATAAAAAAGAGTGCATAATGACGTCCATTAATGCATCCTTTTTAAAACAAAATCATTCGTTAATATTGACATTAATAAACGGTCGACGAAACAAATTATTTTATTTGTTGTGTAACGAGAGATATATGACTAATTAAACAAATAACTACGATACAATTAATTCTTACCTAAAGAGCAATTGTAGTTTTCATAGGTATGAAATCAATATTTGGTTGATCGTATGCAAATAACTTTATAAACGTCTTGGTAAAGACACTACAGCTACACTTGACAATAATCTAGTGTGGAATGCATACGGTTTCAAGCAACAGTAAATCTTCTACACCAGGGCAATTACATCATTCAAATTTACGCCTTATTATCGATTATGCCAGGGTAGATGCGCAATGAACCAACGATCTGACAATTTATCACGGTGGTAGCACTCTATAGACGATTCTGTTGGCGCATTTTAGTACTAACACTATCCGAATAGATGGCGCCCACAATTTCAAAAGCAATTATTGATTGTCATTTATTTGACATTAATTTGACGTTTAGAATTATTGTTTATCTAACCATAGCGCCATTCAAAGATTGTATAATTCGATTTGCTGCATTTCAAAAAATTGATTGTGAATTGTGATATTAATAATCGACTTCTTGAATATATCCAGGTGTGTGATTAAAAAAAATACAATTAGGTTTACTCAAGATTACATTACTATTGTTTTTGTAGGTACTTATTTCAACTTCAATGGCTGTTAATACCTACCGATATTGAATGGACAAATAATTTATTGTAAAACTGAAAGTTAAGCGAAACTGATATCTTAAAGTTAAAGCTTGGTGTTTGTTTATACAATACTGTATTTAGAGGAGATTCATGTTTATTAGTTTTTGTAACAAATAGTAAAATAATGGGTTACATATTTTTATCCAAATCGTGGATTATGGATACGTTCTCTACTATGTGAAAGGTTGTGGAAATAAGAATGCCACTAGGCATAGATTTTCAAATCCTTATAAGAATAAAATTACGTTTTCATGATTATTTTTTAATTTGTATGCCAATGACCTGTTTTATTGAATTTGTCAATAGTACCTGAAATCAGTTTTTCTTCTTCCTGTAATATGCAATAAGCCAATAATATATTTTGGTAAAATGTTTATTTCATTTCATAAAATGCATGTATGATGTACAAATTTATATTTTCAGTACTTTTGGGTACCTCGATTGCTCAGATTTGCTATACCTTATTTCATACCGAAAAAAATTGAGTGAGAACTAAGAATTTTGCAAAGGTTTGTTGATGAACAATAGCAGTGGCAGTAATACGCGCAAACTTTTCGGCCCCGTGGAAGGGTACTTTTTCGTACCTTGATTGTTCAGACCTACTATACCTCATTTCATACCGAAAAAAATAAAATGCCAACTTGAAACTTTGCAAGGAGTTGAGTAATAATGGCAGTTACTTACTGTAAAATGCGCAATCTATTCGGACCCGTTTAAGGGTACTTTCTGGTACCTCGATTGTTCAGATCCACTATACTTTATTTCATACCGATAAAAATGGAGTGCCAACTTGAAGTTTTGCAAGGGGTTGTTGATGAATAATAGCAGCTGCTGTAATGCGCGTAATCTCTAGGGCCTCGCCGAAGGGTACTTTTTCGTACCTTAATTCTTCAGACCTACTATAACATCATTTCATACCGAGAAAAATGGAGTGAAAACTTGAAATTTTGCAGGGGGTTGAGCAATATTGACAGTTACTTATTGTAAAATGCGCAATCTATTTGGCCCCGTCCAAGGGTACTTTCTGGTACCTTGATTGTTCAGACCTACTATAAAAATTTCGAAATCAAAGTCGCAATTTAACTAAATTTCGACATCGAATCGAAATTTAATTAAATTTTGACATCGAAGGCAAAATTTAACTAAATTT
Organism: Platerodrilus igneus; assembly: GCA_036346225.1. NCBI lineage: Eukaryota > Metazoa > Arthropoda > Insecta > Coleoptera > Lycidae > Platerodrilus > Platerodrilus igneus. The sequence continues at coordinate 499,215 of JARFIW010001225.1, read as the reverse complement.
TGACATAGAAGTCGAAATTTAACTAAATTTCGAGATCGAAGTCGAACGTTAACTAAATTTCGAGATCAAAGTAGAAATTTAACTAAATTTCGACATAGAAGTTGAAATTTAACTAAATTTCGAGGTCGAAGTCGAAATTTAACTAAATTTCGAGAACAAAGTCTAAATTTAACTAAATTTCGACATCGAAGTCGAAATTTAACTAAATTTCGACATCGAAGTCAAAATTTAACTAAATTTTGACATAGAAGTCGAAATTTAACTAAATTTCGAGATCGAAGTCGAACGTTAACTAAATTTCGAGATCAAAGTAGAAATTTAACTAAATTTCGACATCGAAGTCGAAATTTAACTAAATTTCGAAATCAAAGTCGCAATTTAACTAAATTTCGACATCGAATCGAAATTTAACTAAATTTCGACATCGAAGTCAAAATTTAACTAAATTTTGACATAGAAGTCGAAATTTAACTAAATTTCGAGATAGAAGTCGAACGTTAACTAAATTTCGAGATCAAAGTCGAAATTTAACTAAATTTTGACATAGAAGTCGAAATTTAACTAAATTTCGAGGTCGAAGTCGAAATTTAACTAAATTTCGAGATCAAAGTCGAAATTTAACTAAATTTCGACATCGACGTCGAAATTTAACTAAACTTCGACATCGAAGTCAAAATTTAACTAAATTTTGACATAGAAGTCGAAATTTAACTAAATTTCGAGATCGAAGTCGAACTTTAACTAAATTTCGAGATCAGAGTCGAAATTTAACTAAATTTCGACATAGAAGTTGAAATTTAACTAAATTTCGAGGTCGAAGTCGAAATTTAACTAAATTTCGAGATCAAAGTCGAAATTTAACTAAATTTCGACATCGACGTCGAAATTTAACTAAATTTCGACATCGAAGTCAAAATTTAACTAAATTTTGACATAGAAGTCGAAATTTAACTAAATTTCGAGATCGAAGTCGAACGTTAACTAAATTACGAGATCAAAGTCGAAATTTAACTAAATTTCGACATCGAAGTCGAAATTTAACTAAATTTTGAAATCAAAGTCGCAATTTAACTAAACTTCGACATCGAATCGAAATTTAACTAAATTTCGACATCGAAGTCAAAATTTAACTAAATTTTGACATAGAAGTCGAAATTTAACTAAATTTCGAGATCGAAGTCGAACGTTAACTAAATTTCGAGATCAAAGTCGAAATTTAACTAAATTTCGACATCAAAGTCGAAATTTTACTAAATTTCGAGATCAAAGTCGAAATTTAACTAAATTTCGACATCGATTCGAAATTTAACTAAATTTCGACATCGAAGTAAAAATTTAACTAAATTTTGACATAGAAGTCGAAATTTAACTAAATTTCGAGATCGAAGTCGAACTTTAACTAAATTTCGAGATCAAAGTCGAAATTTAACTAAATTTCGAGATAGAAGTCGAACGTTAACTAAATTTCGAGATCAAAGTCGAAATTTAACTAAATTTTGACATAGAAGTCGAAATTTAACTAAATTTCGAGGTCGAAGTCGAAATTTAACTAAATTTCGAGATCAAAGTCGAAATTTAACTAAATTTCGACATCGAAGTCGAAATTTAACTAAATTTTGAAATCAAAGTCGCAATTTAACTAAACTTCGACATCGAATCGAAATTTAACTAAATTTCGAGATCGAAGTCGAACTTTAACTAAATTTCGAGATCAGAAGTCGAAATTTAACTAAATTTCGAGATCGAAGTCGAACGTTAACTAAATTTCGAGATCAAAGTCGAAATTTAACTAAATTTCGAATCAAAGTCGAATTTTACTAAATTTCGAATCAAAGTAATTTAACTAAATTCGACATCGAATCGAAATTTAACTAAATTTCGACATCGAAGTCAAAATTTAACTAAATTTTGACATAGAAGTCGAAATTTAACTAAATTTCGACATCGAAGTCGAAATTTAACTAAATTTCGAGATCAGAAGTCGAAATTTAACTAAATTTCGAGATCGAAGTTGAAATTTAACTAAATATCGAGATCGAAGTCGAAATTTTACTAAATTTCGAGATCAAAGTCGAAATTTAACTAAATTTCGAGATCAAAGTCGAAATTTAACTAAATTTCGACATCGAAGTCAAAATTTAACTAAATTTTGACATAGAAGTCGAAATTTAACTAAATTTCGAGATCGAAGTCGAACGTTAACTAAATTACGAGATCAAAGTCGAAATTTAACTAAATTTCGACATCGAAGTCGAAATTTTAACTAAATTTTGAAATCAAAGTCGCAATTTAACTAAATTCGACATCGAATCGAAATTTAACTAAATTTCGACATCGAAGTCAAAATTTAACTAAATTTTGACATAGAAGTCGAAATTTAACTAAATTTCGAGATCGAAGTCGAACGTTAACTAAATTTCGAGATCAAAGTCGAAATTTAACTAAATTTCGACATCAAAGTCGAAATTTTACTAAATTTCGAGATCAAAGTCGAAATTTAACTAAATTTCGACATCGATTCGAAATTTAACTAAATTTCGACATCGAAGTAAAAATTTAACTAAATTTTGACATAGAAGTCGAAATTTAACTAAATTTCGAGATCGAAGTCGAACTTTAACTAAATTTCGAGATCAAAGTCGAAATTTAACTAAATTTCGACATAGAAGTTGAAATTTAACTAAATTTCGACATAGAAGTTGAAATTTAACTAAATTTCGACATAGAAGTTGAAATTTAACTAAATTTCGAGGTCGAAGTTAAAATTTAACTAAATTTCGAGATCGAAGTCGAAATGTAACTAAATTTCGACATCGATGTCGAAATTTAATAAATTTCGAGAAGTCGAAATTTAACTAAATTTCGACATCGAAATCGAAATTTAATAAATTTCGACATCGAAGTCGAAATTTAACTAAAATAAGTAGAAAATTTTTTTGTGAGCCTTTCTACGACTTCGTACGTTTGCTAGTACAAAATTTCTTTTCCTTACTGCAAGTGTGACCTTACGTCTACGTAAGTCAGTGGCGACTTCTGCTTTAAGAATACGGAGATCGCATCCCTTGGTTAGTGTAATAAAAACGAAAATGGGAATGAAAAGTAAAAAATTTTAGTGAAAAATTTTACTACTAAATAAATTATTAAAAATTAAATTGACAAATCATCTCATTTGAAAAGGAAATCCAGACGATGATGTTTTGTAGTAACAAACTTATCAATGACCCTTTGACTAAAATCGGGCATGCTTTTGATAAATTTTTTTCTTGAGAAATCGTTGCCAAAGCAGAAAATCCTTGTTAGACCATTGTGTGCCTTAAGAAAGTTTTTATCCGATTCAGGGCAGAAAGCATGATTCTGCTTCAGTGGAAGTCATCGGAATAATAATTAAAATTTTTAGAAGTTTTGAGTTTCACTATAAGTATTACTTAGCTTGTTATTTTGAGAAAATCTGTCATAATGTTGAAGAGGGTACAAAATTAATCTAAATCTTTCTGCTTCATAAATCACGGTCGACCCTGTTTGGACCTTTTCTTCTTTAAAGAATGGATAAAGTCTAATTGTTTCTTCAAATTTTTTTAAAGGAAACCTGCTACTATACCGGCAATAATTTTCTATAAAGAATAGGCTTGCCGCAACTAAGTGGCCAGTGAAGCTAAATCTCTCCTTGGCTTGACAATCATATCACATACTTCTTTTACTTCCCTAACATATTCTATGTTTATTGGTTTTGCGTCATTTTGAAGTTAATAACTCTGTGTCAGTGTCATTTCTGTACAAAAATTCAGTGATACCTTTTCCGATTCCTCGTAACGGATTTTCAAACAAGACTATGCTCTTATTGGCGGTAATAGCATCAAATTCTCTTGCTAGAAATTTACCAAATAGCAAGTTAACTTGTGGTTTTTTTTGTAAAAAGTTGAGACATCTAAAAAATACAAACGCTTTTATTCATACAATAACTGTAGTTACTCCCGCATATATTAACATTTAATTTAAAGCATTCATTGAGTTACATCTAATAATAGGTATAGCATGTGATTCGAATATCTTACCTATATGGTTTTTGTAGTGTATTTTTCGCTCCATTAAATTGCTTTAAAAATTTAATTTATAAACTATACGTTTGGTGATTTAAGTTAATTATAAGTGAGGTAAGAAATTTTCAAAATGACACCAATGTGTGTAGAAGCAGTCCTACCTTATACAGAGCGGTGTATAATTATTTGATTAAAGGTTTACACGTTTTATGTAACAAGGATTTGGTATCTTTTTCGGGTTGTCTCTTTTATTATTTGTTTTATTTTTGAATTTTGAGACGTGAGTTGTGGTCTTGTGTTTACATTTTATTAAAATGCGTTTTTCAGGTATAACCCCCCATGTTCGGGATTATTGAGTGCCATTACAATAAATAACCCTACGATTCCTACAACATCTCTAGGTTAGCTATTTATTTTAATTTATTTAGGTGCAGTAGCGCTCAACTTTTTTTATCATGTTCGTTTTGTTCGCTTTCGCAAATCTGATGCTCATCGCTCAAACGCTGACGTGAAGTTCAGATTTTATTCGAAAAACCTTTTCATCGATCATCTGCCAGCAACCGTATCTGGAACTTTTTGTTTGGTATACGCTTCTTAACCTCAGCACATCTTCATAGTTTAACCAAGAAACAAAATTTTTGCTAATTAAAATGTTTGACATACCTTGATGCTTGATCAGTAATACTATAGTCTCTATTTTTGTTTAAAATTTTTAAATGACTTCTACAATGGTCTGCTTGTGTCCGCATATGGTGTAAACAACTCTGGAATTTAATTTTCACCTTGTCCGAGCCCAACGTGGCAAGCGTTTCTTAACAAATTCGTCCCTTAGAACACTATTTAAAAACAAGTGCAAACGTCTTGTCAATTTGTTACACTTTTTTTTTTTTAATTTAATGTAACTACTCTATTTTAAAGCGGCAGAGCCTTTATAAATTATGAGGGGTTCCTATCTAAAGTTTAAACCCAGGGTAAAGTGTGTGGAAAACGGCTATAAGTACAATAGGGCCCTTTAAACAGATCTTCCAGCCAGCTAAGCTTCTTCAACTTAGGGCAGAGTTATGAGCTAGGGTCGTAGGATGGATACGATAATAAAAGAATTTTTAATGAACGCCACCGTATCTTAATAATAGCTATAATGAGTAACGATCCGAAGATAAGACACGGAAATTTTCAAAAAGAGAAAAATCTCCTTAACAAGCAAAACATAGAAACATAATACTTACTTGTGACTCTGCAAACTTGAACTGGAACAACGATCTCGTACTGTCTGAAAATTTAACCACTTCATGGCATTTTAGAGCTAGGGCTACATTAGAGCCTAATCACTTTATCACAAAAAATAAATTCCAAAAAGATTAGCTAATTAAAATTATTCCTCAAAAAAAATATTTTACCATTACCTCATCAATGATTCTTCTTTCTACACTACACAAGTTTTATGAATTTGGTTGCTTGCTTTTATAGAAAAATTATTGTTAACTTCAATGAAACAAAGTTTTAAAACAACTTAATCCACTTTGTATTTGTTTAAAGAAATATATATATATATATATATATATATATATATATATACATCATTTGTACAATTCTACATGTATTAATGCTTTTTATTTATCTGTATTAAAAAATATCTAGGAGTTGTTTCATATTAATTTTATGAATTTTGCAAGTTTTAATTTATTAGAGTTCCTTAGGAAATATATTGTGTTTTTAATAATGTTCTACAACTTGTCCTTAATACCGAAAAGGAATCCTGTTTTGGTTTACATATTATTAATTAAATGTATTGACTTTTCATAAACTATAGAAATTACATTTTTAATTAATTTATTTCTTGAACAAAAGGTCAAATAGCCTTATGGTCTGAACTAATCTGTATTTTAATTGTACTATTAAAAAAAACTAGATTTTATAATGTGACAAACAAACACGAATATGTCACCTGCTTAGTTACAAACACATTTAAGTTAACCTTTTAAATTCTTAGAAATCTATCTGAGAGAGATTTCTTTGCGTTTTTACGAACCTTTATACGACATCTAACTCTTAAATCTTAAACAAAAAAATTACGTATGCCAATTTAAATCACTATATAAAATTCACAAAAAATTCTTACATTTTCAGTAATGGTTTGGTAAACACGAATAGAATTGGAAAGCACTAACCCCAAATAATACTGTAGACATCTGAATGATTTCAGTGGTACTTACTAACCAATTTATTGTGGTCTAAATCTTATACCATTGTTCGTTAATCTTCGTGTGCAGTTACAACAACAATAGGTGTGCGAGCTCTTTGCACGTGCTTGTATTCTCTGGGGCTATGCCACCTGCCTTTGGGACTGCATGTTTTCCAAAAAAAAACGTGCTGGCCCACGCCACAAACTTGTTTATCCGATAACATCCATACGTTTATTGGCGAACTTTAGCATCAAAGCAATTTATTACTCGAGCACGCGCAGAGGATAGAATTATTGCATCAGCACATACGCAAATAAAAGGAAACCGTGATCATACTTCAAGTTTATAAACATAGATGGAGTTCTAAGTAACAAATAGATATTATAATTTTGAAATAAGAATTGGATTGGTGTATTCCATACAGTAAAGGATCCTTGTTAAATAAATAATTATAACAAAAGCGTATACTAATGTAGAGTTATTTTTTCGTCATTAGTTTTTCCATCTAAGGACTGATTGATTGCATACCTTTATTGATTTCTATTCTGAGCTAGCCTACACACTTCCCTGTAATTCCCACAGGCTACATCTTTCACTATCAGTGTGCAATAGTCTAACCTAGGTATACCGTTACTTCCCTTTTTTCCAATCTCTGCTTCTAATGTATTTCACAATATTCCCTCATGTCTTAGTATGTCACCTATTATTCTATCTCTCCTATTTTTTACTATTTACAACATATTTCTTTCTTTCCCTACCATTTTTAGTACCTCTTTGTTGTTAATTTTATCTGTCCATGATATCTTCATGATACGTCTGTAGCACCACATTGCAAAGTCTTCTACCTTTTTCTTGTCTGCTTCTCTTACTGTCTAAGCTTTACAGCCATTCAGTGCTGTGCTCTACACACATGTTTTAAGCAATATTTTCTTTATTTGTATGTTTGTTGTCTTTGAACACAGTAGTTGCTTTCTCTTGTTAAATGTAGCACGACCGTGTGCTAATCTTTGTTTTATATCTTTTGTGCTCTTTCCATCTTGCGTTATTTGGCTTCCTAGGTAGCGGAAATCCTTAACCTCTTGTATGTTTTTGTTGCCTATTTGAATTCTTGTTTTTGATTTGATTTCCCTTCCTTTGCATACTAGAACTTTAGTTTTATTGTTGTTAATTTTCATACCGTATCTCTCTGTTTCTCTCTGCTTCTAACTCTTCCTTGCTAGATGCTTAAACAGCTATATCATCTGCAAATCTAAGCATATTAATTTTTTGTCCGTGCGTAGTAATTCCAAATGTCTTCCTGTATTTGACAGTATTCATCGTCTCTTCTGTGTACAAGTTAAAAATTAATGGGGATAAGGCACATCCCAGTCTCACCGCTCTCCTAATGTTTACTTCTCTACTTTCCTGCTCTAATTCTATTACCCCTATTTGCTCTTTGTATAAGCTATGTACCATCCATCTATCCCTAAAACTCATGTCAATCTTTTTGAGTATTTCAAACATTTTTTTCATTTTATATTGTCGAATGCTCTTTCCAGATCTACAAACCCTATACACACGCTTTCCCCCTTTCCAATTGTTTTCTCAATTATCACCCTCAGAGCTAGAATAGCCTCTCGTGTGCGCCTGTTTCGCCTGAACCTAAATTGATCTTCTCCTAGTATTTGTTCACTCGTTTTTTATTCGTCTTTGTACAATTCTAGTGAATATTTCTGACGCGTGTGCTGCCAGACTTATTGTTCTATAATTTTCACATCTATCCGCGCCTTTCTTTTGATATAGTTACTGTGATGTTACGTTTAAAATCTTTTGATATCTTACCTATCTCATACACATAGCTTACAAGTTGGAAGAGACGTTTTGTTACTGCTTGTCCAACGGATTTTAGAGCTTTTGCTTACACTTTGTCTATACCCGGCGCCTTACCATTTTTTCAGACTCTTTAATGCTAGTTCAAACTGTTAAATTCGAAATTTAGATCATCATCACAATGTCTGATTCCAATGATTCTAATGCTTTAGTTTCTTTCTGCATTAATTCAATACTAATATTCTTGCCATCAACCACTTGTCTAATTTTCTATAATAGTTTCCTCACGCACATTCTTAATTTTGCTATACGAACTTAATTCCTAAACATTCATTCTAATCCCTTTGTAGTTCAGTCTATCGCTTATTTTCAACTTAGTTGTCAGTCTTTGACACTTTTCGATACAATCCATTGTTTTAGCTTTCACTATATTTGCCGAACCTAATTTCCATTTTATGTTTTGCATGTCCTGTTTCCCATCCAGCCTACCGTTTCAGCAATCCTGCAAGATTTAGCACTTCGTCTTTCACCACATTAAATTCAGCTACTCAGACTCATTGTAAATATCCATATTTTCAATGTATATCAGATTTATGATCCCTTTGCGAAACGACATTATAAAGCACTTATTAATCGAGATCCTCACCCATTTCCCAGAGATCCCACTTTTCCGCACATTTTAACGCCATAGATTTCTGCACGCACTCATTTCATTTTAGACGTCCCATGATCAGCCTTGCTAAGCTTATTACCCAGACGCATTTTCAGCCCATGCCACCGACGAAATTTTCCCCCCACCCCGAGAAACCCGGGGCTTTATTTTCCGTTTCCCAAATTTCCCAAAAAAGCCCCCAAAGGGCACCCCCAAAGGGCCCCCAAACGACTTTTTTTTTCCTTTTTGATCTTTGATTTTCTAATTTGTTTTAGCTTTCTTAATTTGCAATAATTTCCATTTTTGTTTTTGTTTTGTTTTCTGTTTGTCATTAACATCATATTTTTTTTTGTCTACATTTCATTATCAAATCTGTAAATTCATTGAATTCTGAATCCACCTGCCACACATTTACCTTATTGTGTGAATATCTCCACACACTACGAGATCCCCATTTTAACCGACATTTACAGCATGAGTTCAGTACCCACCGATCAACAGCGATGCCCATTAACACCATTTCCATACATCCAACTGATTTCCATCACACCTGACCAGAATTTACATTAAATCCGCACTAGACATCATTTTTACCATCTTCCAACAACAGCATGTATCACACTCCACATGTAATTTCAACCCACTTTTCATTATACACCCAGACAACTTTCCACCGACAGATAAATCTTTTCCAACATTTCTACACGCACATTTAATTACAACACTATCCAATTTTTGGTATCACATTATTTACCATTTTTCAGATACGCCATTATTTCAGAATTTCACAGATCGACCGCCTTCCAGACGCTACATACCCATTTTAGCGCCATGTTATTAAACGCGCCGACACGCCACGTCGATTTATTACGACACGTTTTCGCAAACGCATCTACGCACATGCGCATGCAAAGTCTTTCATAGTCGCGCAGCGAGCATTTTACCAATAGCGCCAGCAACTCATTCTCGATACGCATACCACAATTTCACGATCGCGACGCGAACGTTTACCGTGCCAGTCGCCGTGAAACCGCATGCACCAGCGACGATCTATGCATAGCACGACGCCGCACAACATTTGACAGGCGCAACCATATTTAACTCCGCACATAAGCCATTGAACCAAAATAACTTTCCGAAGATAGAACCTATGTTGAGACAGATATCAACGCTCGTATACTTATGCCACGAAGCCTCGTTTCGGACGCTCGCCGAAACCGGAACGTCCATTAATGTGCAGCACACACAACAGTGTCGAAGAGCATGCTACCAAAATTCAAAAACTTTCATTCACAGATACACTAAACACTATTTAAATCACGTCACACATTTAACGAAATTACCCGCAGCACATTTCACCACATCGACCACAGTTAAATCACTGTAACCATTCGATTCGTAACCCAACGCCCCCCCCCCCCCCCCCCCCCCCCCCCCCCCCCCCCCCCAAACACTTAATTTCCAATGACACCGACCACGACCTTTCCCCCGTTTAAAACCCGCCAAGCCCTTTTCCTTTTAAACGTAACCAATTTGAAATTCACCATTTTTGGAAACCGGTTGAAAACTAACCTTGAACCCCAAAAAACCCTTTGAAACCCAACCCCCCTTTGCCCTTTTCGCCCAACTTTAGCATTACACCTCCCACGTCCTACCCCTACACAATCAGCCCTTATAGGGACCGTTTCTCACCAAGGTCAACAACCTATGTTTAACAACTTTCTCCACCGTATTCGACCAACACGAGCAACCGGCGATTACCCCCCAAATTTCCCCGAAATTTAGGCCCCCATTTTTTGTTGGCCAAAAATTAAACAAAATACCCAAAAATTTAACCCCTCTTTAAAACACCAAACGGAACCCAAAACCACATTTTCCCTTTCCCACCCCAAAACCCCAGAAGGGCTTAAACCCCTTTTTACACCTTAAACCAATTTAACATCCCTTGAACCCACCCATTTTTACACAACCCTTTTCACCACCATTTTCAAAACCTTTTTCCAACCATTTTCACTAACAAAGTCCAACAATTTTCAAAGCCACAATCTCTAATTTCCAAATCTAACCCCACCGCAAAGCTTCCATCGCCGTCGAAACCGACATTCCCTCCAAAATTGCACCATTTAACAGCCCCGAACCAACATTTCAAACCCCCATAAGCATTTTTCTTTAAAACAATCGCAACGGTTACGAGACCAACAATCCGTTCAACGCCCACCAAATGGAATTTCCTAAGCCCACTGCACCGGTTACCCAGCCGCATTACTCGCCAACCACAACCCCGGTCAGCCAACGCAGTTACCAATAACAACAAATCACCTTCCAAATTTCAATTTCCAAACCCAAACCATAACAAAACCATTTTAACCGGGAAACCCGTTCTAAATTCCAACGCCAGTTAAATTCCGAACGTTCAGCCGTCCAAATTTCCCGCCCGTTACCCGTTGCGCCAGCGTCCTTCTCACCCCATATCCCCCACAACACACACCAACAAAACCATTTCTCCGATCCAAACAGCATTTAACGCCCCACGTTTCAACAGGAAAGACCCGAATTTTCCCATTTACCATAAGAAAGCCAACTAAATTTTTACCAACCCCAGACGCCCAACTTCCAACCACCAAACTTCAGCCACCAATTTTTGGACCTTAAAACCCCTGTCCCACCCCCAGATTTAGACCGGAACCCACAAACCCACCGGTTTCCACCACAGCCAGAGCCAGTCCCACAACTCGGGTTTCCCAAGTAAACCACAACTCTTCACCTCCGAACACCCCAACTTCATTTTGGAAATCCCCTTCACCACCCGTTCCATTACCCTTTTACACCTTAAACCATCATAACCTGGCCACCCACAATTAAGACCCCCCCCCAACGTCATTTCAAACTTACCACATTTAACATTACACCGCGCCTTGAGACCCAAACCAACGTCACGTCAAACCAGTTGCCCATAAAAACCCAACACCTTTCAAACCCAACATCGTTCACCAACTTTCGACCCGACGAACCACCAATGAACCAGACAGTTCATTCACTTTGGTGACGAACATTATCCCCGCAATCGTTCATTGCGATCCATGAATCCTTTAACCGCCCGGCCCGGGTCTTCAACCCATACATTTGCAACCAAAAACCAGAACCAACCAAAAACCATTTCGCCCGGGAAAGCCCAACACCCCCCCACCACAAACCCCAACGGACCGGGCCCTTTCACCCCATGACAGAAAACTTTGTCTTTTAATTAAAACCCCCCCTTCCCATTTTAACAAAACCCCCCAAAATTTTTAAAGCCACTTAAAACCCCTTTTCATCGCACCAGGGTCGCCGTTTTAATTTCCCAACCAACCACCCTTTCCAAACCCCGGGCAGAAAAAACCGGGTTTTTAAGCTTTTTTCCCCACCCTTTTTCCCCCAAACCCCGTAAACCTTTCGGGCCCCAATTTTGTTTTCCCAGTTAACCTTTCGCCCCCCTTTTTTGGAAACCCCAATTTAAACTGAAAACCCAATTCAACGGACCCCCCCATTTCAATTTCCCCCCTTTAAAGCCATTTTAAAACCCGGGCAACTGACCAGGGATTTCACCCCAACCAAGTTGCCTTTAAAACCCCAAAAAATTTTCACAAATTGCCACCCCTTTTAACCCCGAAATTTACACCCAAAGACTGAAAAAACCATTCCCCTTTGGGCCATTTTATCCCCAAATCCCAATCCCGTTTTGAACAAAACTCCCCAAAAACTTTCCCCATATACCCCCCAAACAACCCACCCCCCACCCGAAAGTAAACCCACCTCCCAACTCCCAAAGCCTTTTACAAAGAAACCCGACTCCCCAAAACCCAGACAAAACCCCTTAAACCGTTACCGAAAACCCCAAACCAAACCTTTCGAACTTTCCAATTTTTATCCCAAAATTTTTTCCCGCAAATTCCGGCCCCACAGGGATTTCCAACATGTACCCCCACCCGGCCCCTTTGTCCCCCCGGGGCCCCACCCCCCACCCATGGCCCGAGAGGGAAATTTAAAGCAAAACCAAAAACCCCTTTTTTACCATTTAAAAAAAAAAATTTCCCTTTTCCGAAGAACCCCTTTAAAATTTTAAACCCCCAAACAAGGGGCCCCGACAAACCCCTTTTCCACCCAACCAGGAGGGCCCACCCTCATTTTCCCTTTCCGCCCACAGGCCATTTCCCAAACCCCAACACCCAAATCACCCGTCTTTTTTCCCCCCTTTGGGAAAGTCCTTTTAAAAAAATTTGGGACAAGGCCGGGGCCCCCCCTTTTAATTCCCCCCAACCTTTCACTTGGGAAGGCCCCAAATTTTCCCAAACCCCAAAAGGTTTTTAAAAAACTACAAACCCAAAATTAATTTTTTTCAACCGGGCTTCCACAGCCATTTCCATTCTTCTTCCTTCACGGGCCAACTTTAACGACACCCAACACGCGCCACCCGCGATCATCCCACCGGAAACTTTTTGAATCGCCAGATGAAACCCACTAAGATTTGCAAGATTTTTTATTACCTCCATTCACGGCCATGGGCCCCACTTTTTCTGATCCCACCATCCCCAGCCCCTACAAGCCAACACATTGCCCGCCGTCCCAGGGCCGAATGGCCCTTTAGCATAAATCTCCCGAAACAGTTGCACACCGAGCTTCAACAGCATCCCCGCCCAACGGGTCAGAAACGCAACCCTTTAAGTTGACAACGCCCAGCATGCCGCCTTTACCCAGACCACACCCAGCCCAATTGCAGTTGAACCAATCCCCGAGTTTATCTCAACCCATTTCTTCGTTAACATCGCAAATTCACCCTCCACAAAAAAAAATTCTTCCAGGTTTCCTCCAACCAAAGTTTTCCACTTTCAGATTTGAAAACGACAGGCCAACCCCACCCGTTTCCAAGAAACCGGCAACCCGTCAACCAACCACAAAAGATAAACCGCAGCGGCGCACAAACCCGCAACATTGCCCCGGCCACCCACAGTCATAACAAAAAAAATTTTCACCCCCCGCCCGAGACTCTTTTTCAAACTGAAACCCCAACGATTGAGCCAGCCGTCGAAAAAAGCCACCAACGAAGAAAGCCACACAATGCACCAATACACCCCATGCCAAAATTACTCGCCGATCCCAACGATGGCCATTTCCCGGGTTTTCAAATGACACATTGCCAAGCAGTTTTTCCATTAAACAGTGAAAAAAGGTTAGCCAGCGCCGGGCGCCGGCCCAACCTATTAAATTTTCCTTTATCTAACCTAGGTCCACACTTGTTTTTAATGGAAAACTCTAACAAAAACATAAAATTTCAATTAAATAGTGTTTATTAACGAAAATACTAACTTAAAACAAGAGGCTAATGGGGTAATTTGCCATCATTTACAAACAGGGTCCCAGTTATTATTCAACGCACTGTCAAATAAGTGTCAATGGTATATGTTCATAATTGTTTATTGTCATAATGTAGGAGGATTTGTCAAAATGTGTTGAATTATCTAATGCAATTGCTTTATCAACTCCGATTTTAGAGATTAGGTCGGATGCGCATCCCTGTCGGCTTAGGTTGGATAACAACATATTCGACTATCTTCGGCAATATACGTCCTCACTCTGTAGAATACGTAAGAGAACAATTTTTTCGTATTCAATTTAGTATTCGATAGTAGCTAGAACGGTAAACATGAGCGTCTCCAAGTGATTAACGTTTCTCAACTTTTGGGAATAAAGTGAAACCGCAAATGAGCGATTTGGATTATGGCTGTTGACAGAAAATATGTGCAACAATAATCTGGTAAAAGATATTGGTAATATTTGTTATGTCGAAGGCGAACAGATGCTGACTGGTGGACTACACACACCAATTACAGAACCATTTTGTGACAATATAATGTTGGTTAAAATTTGCGACCTTTCTGACACCGAACAACATCTGCAAACAAAAGGATGTTTATCCTAAAAAGAAATTTGTGGTGCATTTAACAGCTATCTACGAAGAAAGTTCAACCGATTTGTTTCGCTAGGCATGGTGTTAAAGCTAAGCTTCCGTTTTTCTGGAAAGCACTAACAAGATGGGCCAGAGAGTAAAAGAAATTATCGGAAAAGAAGACCCGAATGCATTAATAAAAATTCCAAAATCCTATATGTGTTCCATACAAAGTGGAACTAGCAGATGTTAAGTTGGAAACTTTATTGGAGGAACTACCAGATATATTAGACGAAGTCGAAAAAATTATTTCTATCTTTTGACATGGATGTAACCCAAGATTTTGCGGGATATTTAGCAAGATGGAGATGTGTAATTATTTAACTACAAACCATAACTTTTGCTATAAGGGAAAATACGAAGAAAAGTGTAATATTATAGTTGACAACGATAAAACTGAGGGATTGATTGTTTAACATGGCTAACAACCAATGCAAGAATTAAGATATACAACAAATTTGTGTGTCAGATAACAAGTCCTGGTGTTAATAAACAACTTGGCAATCATATACTAGATTTTTACGTTGTCCAGATGTACGTTTAAGGGAAACATTTGCGTCTACTTTGGCAAAGAACATGGTATTACGCGATTGGAAGCGAGAATATACAACTGTGCAATTGGGTATGTCAGTGGAACGAGTGTATACCCTTAAAAGACTGTTTAACCTTATTGGAAGATAGTGTTATACTTCCTAAAGGCGCCAATGTACTCGGTACCACTTGCCAAAATGTGGAGTAAGGCTATCGGACAAGCTACAAAATAGCTGCTGTTTAGGAATAATAACCTGCTACAGTACGTGTATTGGGGAATGGAATACAAAGAAATTGACGGGCTTGCAAATTGTTGTCCGAAAACCAAAAGAAAGGAAACATTGATAAAGTATTGCTTTCGGCTTTTAGTTTTAACTATTTACCCGTAAATTATTTGGAGATAGTAGAGGAGAAGACAGCCAAGATAAAATAAAAATCTTACACAAGTGCTACATTAAAGCAGGTAGTACATATTTTACACAATCTGCAACACCTATTCTACAATTCCAAAAGAAATAGTCATTTCGGAATTGGGATTGATAAATACCCCAACATTCGCCCAGAGGTTGTAGACAACGCGCAAATATTGGTAGTAAACTCTATTCCGTTTACGTTAAAGGAAATTGCCCCATTATGTATTTAGCTGTAAGTGGAAGGAAAAGACAACTGGAATTAGAGGAAATGGATGCAAAAAGGCGAAAATTGACTACATGGAAAACACTGCGACAATACGCGAACAATACAAAGATGTGTTAGACAAAGAACATCTTATTAGAGAAAATGAGGAAGAATTAAAAGATTATTTTATGTGTCGATGGATGACTTAGATACATCCGGGTTGTACAAGCTGTATTTTGCGGTTAGTAAGAAAGACTTTTTAGTTATGTAGGTTCTTGCAGAAAAGGATGGTACTAAATCCGTATACTTTTAAAAGGTTATTCTAAAACGTATTTATCAAAATGGCAGATAACAAAGACGAACTAAGGAATGCGGGTTTCGTAACTTGCGTACACCACACGCAAAAGGGGTTCCGCTAAACATTGTATATTTGCCTAGTAAAGAACCTTCGGATCATTTAAAACCGAGGGTCTTACAACCTATAACAACCATATATTCCCAAAAGTGGTGGATATGCAACTACGCAACGGTGTGTGGGAGAAAAGGATTTCTCCAATACCGACAAGAAGAAGTCGATCAAGCTAACAAGATACGTATGCAGGATATTGTGGAAAGCTGCGATTAAAAGATTGTCACAAGCTGGAAGAATTACACGAAGGAATGGATCTGGTTGTCGGAATCAAAGACTTTAAATATAGAGGCAAACTTCGGTACATTTTACAATTCGAAAACCTAGACGGTCTCTATGTATCAAACTATTGGTTAGAAAAGGAGATAGAGGACTTGGGTTCGATTTAAATTTTAAGCTGCGAATAAAATTAGATAAAATTAAACCACCCAAACAAAACATAAAGAAAGGACTGTCTTCTGTGTATAACTTTGTATTAAAATTAAGTTTAAATGGATCCATGCTTGGATTAAATTTTTTTTAAATTTGTTATGTATAATGTCAGAATAAACATTTTATAATAGTATATAACATTGTTCTTTATTTATAAAAGGCTGTGACGTTACCACGAAATAGCAGTCGCACAGAGGGGTGGCATGGCAGCGCGCATGGGCAGGTGGACGCGCAGGGGCGCATGGGCAGGGTGTGCATGCGCAGGGTGCTCATGGGCTGGGATGGTCTGGGCGTACACGAGGGAAGCGGATGTTAACAGTCACCAAGCATCCAATTTTTATTTGGTGTGAGTACTTTCTGCGTATGTATCCAGAGTAAAAGAATACGATTTGCATACGCGCTTATTAATAAAATTAGTTTATCGAGGAAGATGACAAAAGGTACTCACCCTAATAGTACAACAATCTACGCATGGGGGTTAAAGATATAAGATAGTTGTTTAGATTTGTATATATTAGTTTTAAGATTCCATAATTTTTAAGTTCTTCTCCCACCTTCCAAATCCTTCCGGCTTCTATCCTGGTTGACAGAGTATACGTGTTATTCCACGTGGTATTCGGGACACTGGGGTTTTAGATTTTAGGAAAGGTTGGTTAAAGCATATGTCTTGTAGCAAAAAGGGTTTTAAAGATGGTGTTAAATAAAGATGAGCAAAAATTAGTCTTTAAAACGCATAACTTTGTATGGGTGGTCCTATTTAAAATCTGTTTACAGATTTGGGGTCCCTAGAAAAATTTAATATTAGTGAAACAAAAATTTCAAAGTGACTACCCTGCGTATAATAAATACAATATAACACTTGTCAACAAAAAGTTGTAGGAAAATTAAAGACGTATTTAATGGGGTCCAGTATTAGAATTTGTTGGTAGTAATGTTAAGTCCTACTGTATTGTAGGCGAGAAAGATACGATTAAAAGATTAAAGGGGTCTCACGAATTGTAGTTAAAAACCGAGGGTCTTACAACCTATAACGAGCATATACCCAAAAGGGGTGGCATGCAACTACGGCAGTGGTGGGAGAATAAGAATTTCCAATAAGAAATTAAAGTTTCCATGTACGTAGCACCAGTCATTGGGTAATGGTAGAAATGTTAAACCTATAAAGGCGATTATTAATTGTGGTTTAGAAAATATAGTTTTCGTGGATAAATAAAATAGCTTAGACTGGTTAATGTATATGGTTACATACTCGTACACATCCACAAACATCTGTTTACGTCCACAATATCGATACCGGTAGTTTTTGTTTAACAAATAGTAGGAAAATACGTCAGGTGTTAGTGCGGAAGCCCATAGGATCGTTGGAATTAAAAAGAACGATATGGCGGAATGTATGGTTGTCTCCGTTAGAATAATCGAAAGTGGTTAATTGATCGTATTAGATGTTTAAATAAGCGAAAGTGTAAAGGCCTACATAAACAAAATTTAATTATCCGACAAAAGTGGCGATGTGCTACACTTATAAAGAAAGTATGGAATGGTGCTTGCATCGGTCCTAACAAAAAAAAGGGCGACTGACTTTTCCAAGCAACTACAAGAATAGCAGTAGCGCAGAGAAGGGGTATGCATGTATTATACAGTTGCTGCAAAATATGTTAGTTTACGCGTAGCTCGGATGTGTAATTGATCACGACTTAAAGATCCCTCGGAGGTTTAAAAATTTCCCATTGTCGTTTGAAAATGTTTGTAAATTATCAAACGGAGCGGGTCGAAGTATAATGGATATTGACGAGTTTTTCTACCTTTACGAGGGAATCGGAAATTGAAGACATCGAGCATCTAATTTCTATTTGGAGGATATCGAGTACTTACCGGTTCTAGAAATCATTCGGCGATCGACCGCTATGCGAAAGTGTAAAAGCACAGAAGCAAAATTTAATTATCAGAAAAAGTGCGATGTGCTATAGAAAGTATAAAAATGGTGCTTTGCCCAGTCTTAACAGTAAAAAGGAGAGTGACTTTTTCTAGCAATTACAAGAATAGCAGTAGCGCGGGAAGGGTATGCATGTATTATACAGCGCATTGTTGCTATAAAATATGTTAGTTTACGAGAAGCTCGAACGTCACAAATTAAATTTTAATCTATAATTAACCTGGTCGTAAAATGGGAAATTAATGGGTAATTTGAAATACATATACTTTCGCTTGGTGATTCATTTGGAAAATATTCAAGCCCCACCTAAAATATGACGTAGAAGTTATTTAAAATTAAATTGTTGTAAGTATCCTGTAGACAGCAAGTTGGTATTTTCTTAGTAATGGTTTAAAGTGTTTTTGGTTATAGTAGCACTGCATCTTCTAAACGACTTGCACACAATTTGTGTGGTGTGCTAACCCTTTTGGATTTTTAATATGCACGCGATCCGTATAACATGGAAGACGTTTCCGATGTTTCTACTAACGGCATTCGCACCATCACGAAGCGAACCAGGTGCATGCATTGGCGCTAAATGTATTGGACGAGCAAAGGATTATGACGTCATTTAGTTCCCCGCTGAATCCTCAACTTCGTTCGGGTATCTTCGAAACCTTCGGTTTGCATTCTATAGGGTACATAAAGCAGGTCGCGAGTAAACTCTTTAGTTATGTTAGTTCGCTTACAAGTCAAGTCTTATAGTGCGGATTTTGTTTTGTACCAAAATGGTACTGCAAACGTTTTTGGACGTCTCTAACCAGGAAA
This sequence comes from Platerodrilus igneus, assembly GCA_036346225.1. NCBI lineage: Eukaryota > Metazoa > Arthropoda > Insecta > Coleoptera > Lycidae > Platerodrilus > Platerodrilus igneus. Next base: position 479,821 of record JARFIW010001225.1, on the reverse strand, counting down.
ATGCTCCAAACGGCACCAGAACAAATGTCGGTAACATCGTCCAGCGTTGCTTTATACATCCGTCAGCAGCAAAGTTCTTAAACTGTGGGCTTGCGGTTCGCTTTACGAGAATGGGCAACTTACAGCGACACAAGGAAAACAGCACGGTATGTCATTAAGCCGTAAACGTTCAGCTCCGCCAGCTGTTAAAGGACTTGTACGAAACAACCACGAATTATGTGTAAAGTATGCGACAAATGGAAAACTCTACCCCACATTAAGGAGCAACAAACATAAAATGCATCAGTTACCGCTACTAGCGACGATGGCGTAGAAATGGTTAGCACGGTTTAACAACCGTATGGCTATTCGCATAAAGAAGCCAATGTCGACGATGGAGTGCCCGAGTTTTTTGGAAGCAGAAAGAGCGATTTATTCGATTAATAAATAAAAAGAATACAACATACAGCATAAAAGTCTATTGCGAACTCTACGGGTTTAACCAAAATGGGGAAGAGAAGTCCGATGTGAAACTTTAACACAAAAATGTGGTTATAACGTCTTCTAGTAATCTGAAAATATGTACGAGGTCTTAAGCGAAACCATAAGAACAAAATCAGAGGAATTTGAAACATGGGTCCGGTTGGTCTTTGGAAAAGGTGCTCTATTTAGAAATAAATATTAATAAGTATAGCCGATATGAGTTCTAGGTTAAAAATAAAAAATTGTAAATATGTATTTAGAAATGTGGTTTACAAATTTAAACTGTATTAGTAAAAATTGTTTGTAATAAAAAGTTTTAAGAATTGTTTTAGATTTTCTTTAGGTATAGCGCAGGAAATTTATAATTTAGAGGGTGTGTTAAAATGGTAAGGGTGGTCCTGTTTTAAATCTTTTCAGATTCGGATTTATAAAATTCTAGCTAAAAATGTTCACATGTATAAAAAATTTATAAGAACGCCCAAAAGTCGCTACAGGTAAGAAATCTTAAAATGGGGGTAGCTCTCTGGGGATGGGCTATCTAAAAATTTAAAGATTTGGGTAGCTGAGAAAATTTAATATTAATTGATACCAAACAAGGTAGGTTTATCTCGTGGGTGGAAATGTGGAGAAAGATTTATCTCGCAGAGGGTATATGTGTAACTTTGCAGGGCGTGGTCCGATTTCAAATCTGTTTACAGATTCGGATGTGCTAAAATTTAGACTACAAGATGTTCCATGTATAAAAAATTTATAAGACGGTCAAAATCGCTCGGTAAGAAATCTTAAAATTGGGGTAGCTCCTTTGGGGATGGGAATCTAAAAATTCCTAAGATTGGGTAGCTGAGAAAATTCTAATATTAATTGATACCAAACAAGATAGGTTTATCTCGAAAGATGCAATGGCTAGCGAAGAAAACTATTTGTTAGTGGGGAGCAAAGAGCAAAATTTAGAAGATCAGGACTTTAAAGGGGTATAACTTTGCAGGGCGTGGTTCGATTTCAAATCTGTTTACAGATTCGATTTGTAAAATTTAGACTAACAAGATGTATCGCATGACTAAAAAATTTATAAGAACGCTCAAAAGTCGCTACAGGTAAGAAATCTTAAAAGGGGTAGCTCCTTGGGGATGTGCAATCTAAAAATTCTAGAAATTTGGGTAGTGAGAAAATTCTAATTTAATTATACCAAACAAGATAGGTTTATCTCGTGGGTGGAAATGTGGAAAAGATTTATCTCGCGGGTGGAAAGAATGCGGGTGTGAGTAATAAAATGGTTGGGGTTCCACAAGGAGGGACAAGGGGTGGAGGAATTCATCTAAAATAAGACTTTATAGTGCGAATTTACATGTAAATTTGGTCCAGATGTGAGGAAATGAGGGATTCTGGAGGAAATGAGGGGATCCTTGATTTTACCCTACTTTAATGTTTTTCATTCTGTTTCTACTTTTAGTATCAGAAATTTTCCTGATATCTTTTCAGCAACTCATTTAACTTTTTCTTCAAGTTTTTCGTAGATATGTTTGTCTTTTAGTTTCTCAAAGTCAAAGTGCCTTTTTCCATTCTTTTTTTTCAAATTTTTAAATATAAGAGTGACCTTTATAGTTACGATGTTGTGAAATGTCTATATCTGCTTCTGGGTAGCTTCTACAGTCTTTTACTTGATTCCTAAACCATTGTCTAACAAGAATGTAATCTATTTGATATCTTCCTTTATCTCCTGGCAACTTCCACGTATATCGTCTTCTAGCATGATGATGAAATAATGTGTTTGTGATGGTTAAATTGTTCTTGTCACAAAATTCTATCAGCTTATTTTCCTTGTCATTTCTTGTGCTTAAACCAAATAAACCTACTACCCTAACCTACCACTGCATTAAAATCCCCCGTAATTATTAAATTTTCATGTCCTTTTACATATTTTAGTATGTCTTTGATATCTTTGTAGATCGCCTCTACCTCTTCTTCACTATAGCTAGAAGTGGGCATGTATACTTTTATTATTACTGTATTTACCTGTTTAGATTCTGATCTAACCATGAGTACAATTTCGTTTTTTTGTAAGTAATTTTCTACAAGTTGTCCTATCTTTTTTCGCATAACTATTCCCACGCCCGAATTTCCTTCTTCTGATCCTGTATGAATTACCCTAAAGTCTTTGCTCTAAAAATCGCCCTCCTCTGGCCACCGAACTTTGCTGATCCCTATTATGTCTAATGTTAACCTATCCATTTCAATTTTCAACTTCTACAGCTTACCAACTTGCTTCATACTTTTGACATTCCACGCTCTGACTCGCAAATTTGTTTTGTTATATTTTTGATACATCCCTAGTTCTCCGGAGATCCGAATGGAGGACTTTTTTAACTCTGAAATTTTTTACCTCAGGGGATGCTATCATCTTTAACAACAATTTAAGTGTGTACTTGGGAGGTAATGTGGTGGTTTCCCGTTGCCTTCTGCATCGTAATAATGTGTCTTAGAATGTCATACTGACCCCTATGGTTTCTGCCAGTCAAAGTACCGAAAAAGCGGTGCCCTCTTTGGGGACCTATCTTAGTCTGGTTTTTCACTAAAGACCTTACTACTTTAATTGGAGCTGTAGTTTGGTTTTTTAGATCACTGGAACGCGCAAGCCATTCTACCATTCTAGTAATCTAGAATATCTTCAAGGAGCATATTCATTCGGAATGGAACCAATTAATTATAATTTTTAAATTGTACCGATTATGTGTCAGGTGTTTATTTTCTATATGCACTGTCCAATTGAACAGCAATGTTTACACTTTCAAAAAGCGAAAATCGCAAAACTTTTTTCATGTGGTTTGCTTCACATCAATCAAACTTATTTTTGTCCTCTAAATACCATGAAAGAAAAACAAAACAATGTATTTTTAGCATCGCAACCACAAATCCAAATGTGATTGTTAAAGGGTTTTTTTACTAGACATAAACTGCATTAATGTAAATATGGAGTATGCTTTCCAAGTCTTTTTGTTTCGACTTTATCGCTGAACGGTCGACTATAGAATGACTCCGTAATTAAACTTTGAACAGATTTCATTTCTATTAAATTTAAACTCGCGAAATTTAAATAAATAAACGATAGGAAGTCGGCTGCACTTGTAAGACCAAGCTAACTTCTAAAATTAAGAAAATAAAATATATGTGTACACTTATAGTATCGTAAATCTGCAGTAAGTAGTTTTGCAACCTGCAGTGATATAAAGGAGGTCTTACATTATGCGATTTTAATGGGTTTCAATCAGCTGTTGCAACTTTAAGGAAATAGAATATGTTCCATTTTGTAGCAATTTGTATGCAATTCGTTGACAAACACATTTAAATATTCTTGAATGTACCACTCATTTATGAGGTCTTCTATATGTCGCACATATTTCTTCCATAATTCTACGGAACATAGTTATGTAACTCGTTCCAAATAGCAAACACATTAGCATTATTGTAACCATCACGTTCTATGTTTTGATTATATCTTTTAGCGTGACCCCAAATAAGCTCAATTGCATTAAACTGACAACATAGCATTTTTTCTTTGTTTGTGCCTTTGCTAACATTAATAGTTCCGATTTAAATGTGTACCCATCATAGTTTTTATTGTCGGCGTTTTGCCACTGCATAATATCACCTTTCTTACACGATTATCTTGGGATTTTTGCAAGTAGGGTAGAAGTGTTCGAAGCATTAGTCAACATTATTAGAGAGAGCTGCTCTAAACTGTTTACTAATTGTTCATTTGTCCTTTTCAAAAATATTTTCCCCATTCATTTCACCGTGAGTCTTCTTTTTATGACCCAGATGGAAACAATAATGTTACATTTTCAACAAAACCTTCATTAAAACCAGCATGCACAGAAGAAGGAAATCGGGTTTTCTGTTGAAGAAAAAATAGTAGATGGGATTTTATATGTATAAGACAGATCAGCAGTAGATAAAATTTTACATGTAATTTTGTCTACAAATACTAAATGTGCGTGGAGGAGAGACAGACATACATTAACCTAATCACCTTGCTCATTACATTGACTGTTTGTCATTTAACTACGTGACCGCTAATGCTAATTAACTTTTTCGATATACAGCTGCTTGTCTATCTCACATACTCTTAGGACATTTTTATCAACTAGCTCTTTCAACATGTCATCCCAGAGTAAGCAATGTTCACAATATTAGTAGACGTTTTTAATTAAGCCTATTGTAAGTTCCTCTCATTACAAGTACACAGGCAAATCTTTTCATAATATCTATACATGTATATTATTAATGAATGCTAGAGTATGTAACACCTGTTTTATCAAATTTTAGCTCATTTATTAAAATTGGATGTGTGCAATACATTTTGCCCGCTAATTGGATATTAGGGTTTTTAGCACTATTCTTATGTAATATATAAAAGTGACAATATGTGATAACACAGTTTATTTTGCACACTTTAAATTTGTTACATACAATGCAAAATGCGTTGGTCTGAATTTATAAACATCGTTTACAATTAAAAGCGTATAATCTACTTATTGTGTGTACTATAATTAGACACATTCAAATAAACATTTTGACAATGAGATTTGTATTACATCATTTACTAATTACGTTTTTAAATAATTACTGATCACGCTAAAAGTTTTTCTAAACAACGTAACATGTTTATATACCCGGATTTACAATCTTAAGTGTGTGAACGAAAAAACATAATTTGTTTATCTCAATTAATTATTATGATTTCTACTGCAAATATTTAGGTACTAGTCTTAGATCTATATACAATTTTTCTATATGAGTGCAGAAGAGATACTACATATACCTTGTAATTAGCTGTAAATTTTTGTCTTTTTTGTTACACCCAAACCAGTAATCTAATGGTTGTTAATTTAAAAATAATTTTTTCATTTATAAATAGAATGCCAAACTTTTTGTACATAATTAGGTATGTAGAATTTTTTCAGTATTATCCTTATTTAATTTATTAAAGTGTTCAAAGATCAAATACACAAATTTAGAAATTAACAAACTGCATGCAAAATCCGTCGCCCGCTATTTACACATTTTTATGACCTGTTATTTAATTGTTACGATTTTTACTGCAAGTATGTAAGTATTCAACTTATCTACATGCAACTTTCTCCATACACATTTTTACACAAATGCAGAAGAGAGATGGACATACATTAACCTAATTACATTGTTAATTACACAGTTCATTGTCTGCTCTTGTCTTTCTGACCACTAATGTTATTGCACTTCCCCTAGATTTAAGTTAATATTTGCTCAAACAATTCTGTAGTAATATAACTTTACTTACTTGTATGTGAAAACTTTATTTTTTGTTGCAATTAGATTGCTATTTCATACACCATTCAACTATTACCTAAACATAACAAAATTACCTAAAACTTTTGAATTTGAAACTTCTTTATTAGCATTTAACACATGTTACTAGACTTATAATGTTATATGTATTTTCCAGTAATTTAGTTAAAACGGATTGTTTATTAATCACATGTTATTATGCGCTTATCATAACGCGAATATCTTGGACTTGTCCACAATTCGATGGCATACTTAGGTACATATTCTTCAAGCTTTTCGTCGTGTGTTGGAAATTTTGCTAAATCTGTGACTGGGGTATGCTGCAAGAGTAGATACAGTTTATTTATGCAATGTATAATAACAACCATTTAAAACTAACTTGAACAGTGACTTTACCAAAGATATATTAGTCTGTGTATCTAGAAATAACTATCAGTTTAATGGTATGCATACTTTAAATAAAAACTATTGTATTTTAGGTATTATTTTTAGAAGGTTATATGGATTGCCCTATACGGTGAAATTGCTCCATAGTGTAAAATTGCCTTATAGGATAAAATTGCTCCGCAGGGTGAAATTGCCCCATAGGGTAAAATTGCTTTATAGGGTAAAATTGTCCCATAAGGTAAAATTTGGCGTTATCTCTGAGTCTGTCTTTTGAGGTATTGGCATAGCCTTAACAAATAAAATGAGTCAATTGCTTTATGTCGACCTAAAACAAAAATTAAATTAATCTTAAATCAGCTGTGGCTAAAAACATGGAAATGGTTATATTTTGTGTGTAAAAATAAACGTATTATACTATGTATTCTACATTATTAAAGTTATAATTAAACGTTGCTAATTAATTACCTCAAATTTGCAGATACCTTAGCATTGGTATTTTCAATATACAACCGACATAGAAACAAAGTGTGTTATACCTTATAGCTCAAAAATCAATGCACTCATACAATATCCATGTAGAAAAGTGCATGCAGCGGTTATGTAAGAGTAAATGTTTTGTTGTCTATTAATATACTTTTCTTTGTGTGATTCAGTCTAGGTAAAGTACGACAAATAGAATTGTTAACATTCCAAGAATTTTTAATGTTACGGAATAATTATTAATATCGACTGTATCTTCAGTCTTAAAACAAATTTTTCAGTTACAGCAAATATCTATTTACTAAAGGTGTGTTATCAAAATGTTTTCAAAACAGTCAGACAATAAGTAATTGTTTTTAGTTTTAACATGTTAGCTTTATATTCATTCGTTATGGTGCTACTAACACACTGGTGGTTACTAGATAAAAATGTTAAAATCTAGTTATACAACAACTAAAGTGAAGCTGCTTAAATAAGTTAGGTAATTGTTAATTAAACTTTCAATTCACATGCACTCGATATCGAACTTTTCAACTTCTTCTACCGTAAGTGGTAATTGATTTATTTGGTCTTTCTTAACAGTTACATAATTTTCTATCTGCTAGACTTATGCAACTGAATTCAGGACTCTATCTTCCCATATGTGGCTTTAATTGAATTAAGCCTATCTGTATAATCTTTTGTAAATAATAATTAAAATACAATTGTTTTTATTTAAAGTATGCATACCATTAAGCTGAAAGTTATTTCTAGATTCACAGACTAATATATCCACATAAGCATATAAGTGTCTTTGGTAAGTCACTGTTTCAAGTTAGTTTGCAATCTTTTAATATTTAAAATTATATGTACGTTTTTTTGCAAAGATTCTTACTTACTATCAAAAAATAATTATAGTTGTGGCGATTGCTGGAGACAATATAGATTTGCCAGCATTTTCCTTGCGTTCATATACAAGTTTAAATTGAGGTAATCAAATTATAGTTTTTCATTCACCTAGTTAAGAAACGCTTCAAACACAATCTGCTAGTACCAGGATGTTTGTTGCAAATACCTTTTAATTGGCGTAATAATTAGACCACTGACATAGATTCAGCTTAAACATTAATTACCAGTTTCAGGTGTACTAAATCTTCTTATCGATTTCTTTGTTAACAAACAGACCGTGACTGCACAATATATCATAATATAAATTTATGTACAGGTAATTGATATAAGAACATGTGCAAACTGTTTTACTACATTCAGATGTAATATAATCAGGTTGCATATTTTGGAAATAGTGTATGTTAACCATTTGTTGTTAAAATATTCTGGTAGGTTATAGCAAAGTTGCTAAAATGTGTCTGTGCATTTATTTGCTATTTACAGCAAAAGTTTGTGTAGACTCCATTCTCACCCTCCCTATGTATTAGGGTTGGTAACAGCATTACAATGGGTAAGCGCAAAAAATAAATGATCTTGTATTGCAACTAATAATGATTATTACTGTAAGTTGCATAAATAAACCGTTGCAATGTATCCCACTCACAGATTTGGCAGGATTTTCGACAAACAACAAAAAGTTTAAAAAATATGTACTTAAGTATGCCATCGAATTGTGGATCAGTTCAAGATAGCGTTACAATAAGTGCATAATTGTATGTGATTAATAAACAATTTGTTTGGAAAAACATATATTCTAATAAGTTTAGTAACGTGTGTACAAATGCTAACAAAGGAGCTTCAATTTCAGAAGTTTTGGTTAATTTTGTTATGTTTAGGTAGTAGTTAAATAGTGTATAAAATAGCAATGTAATTGCAACAAAAATTAAGTTTTCGCATAAAAGTGAAGCCATACTTCTAAAAAATTGTTTGAGCAGTTAAATGTAGGTGGAGCTCATTAACATTAGTGGTCAGAGAGACAAGCATCAACGGTGTGTAATTAGCAACCTAATTAGGTTAATGTACGTACATTTACCTTTAGCACCCGTCCGTGTAGAAGCATATAGAGAAAAGTACATGTAGACGTAAGTTCAATATTTAAAAATTTGCAGTAAAAATAGTAATAGTTAAATAACAGTCGATAGAAATGTGTAATCAGCAGGCGACGGATTTTACATACAGTTTGTTAATTTCTAAATTCGTGTGCATGATTTTAGAACACTTTAACGAATTGCATAAGAATAGCGCTTAGAAAATTCTATATGTCCAATTATGTACAAAAAATTTGGCATTATGTTTATAAATAAAAAAGTTGACAGCCGTTAGTTTACTTAATTTAAAGATGGTTCAGATGTCGATGTTATTAAAATTAATTATTGGCTACGTGGCTGTGGTGTAACAAAAGAGACAAAGAATTACAGCTAACTGCAAGGTGTGTATGTATCTCTTCTGCACTCATGTAGAACTCTAGATAGAAGAATTTGTACGTAGATCTAATTTTAATACCTAAAATTTGCAGTAGAGATCATAATAATTAGTCGAGATAATCAAATTATGGTTTTTCGTTCACCCAATTAAGATTGTATATCCGGGTATATCGATATGTTACGTTATATAGAAAATTTCAACGTGATCAGTATTTATTTTAAAAAAGTAATTAGTAAACGATAATAATACAAATCTCATTAACAAAATGTTTATTTGAATGTATCTAACTATAGTACACACAATAAGTAGATTATACGCTTTCTAATTCTAAAAGATTTTATAAATCCAGACAAATGTATTTCGCATTGTATGTAACAAATTTAAAGCGTGCAAAATAAGAAGTAATATCACATATTGTCACTTTTATGTAATACATAGGAATGGCGCTTAAAAAACCCAAATTTCTAATTATGTACTGATACTAACAGCAGGTTAAGCGTGCAAAATATATTACACCCATCCAATTTTACTAAATGTGCTAAAATTTTATAAAGAATATGTTTCATACTCTAGGATCAGTTAAGAATATATATGTATAAATTTGTAATCGAATTTGCCTATGTATTTGTAATGGAAGGGAAAAAAGGTTTGCAAATAGTGTTAGTTAAAAATATGCGTACCTAATGTTATGTAACATTGCTTACATTGGAATGATGTGTTAAAACAGCTAGTTCACGAAAATGCCCCATGGATTTGTGACACGGACAAGCAGCTGTATATCGAAGGAGTTAGAAAACATTAGCGGTCAAATGGTTGAATGACAAACACATACAAAGAACGGCGTGTAATTAGCGAGGTGATTAGATTAATGTATGTCTATCTTTCCTTCACACACACACACACACACACATAGTCTTATACATATAAAATCTCATCTACCGCTTTTTTGCAACAGAAGTGTTGCTGAAGCCCTAGCTTCTATTTACTATGAAGAACTATAAACTTATTGCAGCAAAACATTTGGGTTTTTGCACACCTTTAAGATCAATGTCTTACCATGATTTTTTTGCACTTCCATGAGAGAACATCTACGCTTCGTTCAAAAAAACCACCTGACGTTTAGTATTCAAAAACATACTGTCACGATATGCCTTTATAAACTCTGGCCTTGCGCTAGCAACGGTAGGTTTTTCCAATAAAACACTTTTATTCCTATTTTTTTTTTAAATTTGTAGCCAATTTTATGTAATGTGCAAGAGAGGCTACTATTGCTTAACGCGATATGTTTTTCACGAAATTTACTAGTTTGAAATTTCACACTAAGGTGTTTTTCTACGCAAATCAAACTAAAAATCGTTAATATATTTTTTACACAATAACCGCAATCACTTACTTGGTACATACATATCATATATTGAATTTCTTATTACTCAGTTTAATCCAATCTGGTAGATTACTTGTTTTTATTTTCTTGCGAAGTCTTTTTTACCAAGGTGTTTCAGTTGTGGATTTTCTGTACGAGCAGTGGTTTTCAAGGCATTAAATATCCGATATAAGATCGAAAGATCTCCAAAACTTTATGTAATTATATCTCTTGTATAGCATTTAGCGAAATTAAATGACTACAGTGTTGCTTTTTCAATTGAGTATAAGCTAACGAGTTGAGCACAAGTTGCTGGGATTGGGAATATAAAGGCTTTCTTCTAGTCGACATATTAAAGCAAAATCTAGTTCTTTAAAAAACTGTTTTTTAAAAAATTGCTCGAATTATGAAAACAAAAAAATTGACGTCAACAAATAAAGATGCAGTAAAACTACGGTTAGCTTATAATGTATTAAGAATGAAATGTATTCAGAAACCGCGCTATTCAAATTAGAGATTCTATTAACATAACTGTACAGAAGGTAGGGTATATAACAGCTAACTATTCTCTATATTTATCATAAAATCTACAGCGTGTGGCGTCACTTAACTCTGCCCGAAACACTTACTACTTTATTATTTCTCTCTCTTACGTTTTGATCACGTCAATTATATACGCTGAAGTATATCTCGAATTGAATCGTAAGTTAATGATGTGAATGAATTCGTTCGTGATTTCTACTATACTTTGAAGCGCACTTTTCAAAGCCGTATTGATTTCTCCTCCCTTGTACATTTCCATGCTTATGTGAGGTCGTCGAATGTCTGCTGCCATGGAAACCGGAAGCAACTTCATCGTACATTAACTGAAACTCTCTCACAACGCAAATTTGTTTCCCCAATAAATGTCAGTTTGTTATGTACACACAAAATAATTTACCATCTCTGCTGCTATTATTTTTGTTAGTCATGTGTAAAAATTCATTTACAAATATTATTAGAATTTGCTATCAAAAACAAATTGACATTAATCGTAACGCCAAAAGAAAAGTATCTAAAGATTCGAAGTATTTCTAAATTGTGCTGCGACGATCCCGATATGCGATATTTGTAGGGTTAATTTGTATAAATTTTATATTTTAAAAGGTAACAGAATTTCGCTGATAGCCGACAATATTAGTTATTGTGACTATAAGTGTGAGTAGTAAGACAGGCAGGGTTCACTCACTTGCGGCGAATGATCTGGAAATTAAAAGTTTTAATACTAATTATGGAAAGCTATCATCAGTATGAATGAGTTCCACTACGTCCATAAAGGAAGTGTTTATCATTTTTAAAAAATTTGAGAGAGGGAACAAAATCGCTCCATAATGAATATTTTAATTTAGCCAGTCACCCAAAAAACAACGGCATAATATTAATATAACAAAAAACGCTATTTTTTTGTTCGAGAATATTAATTAACCAACAAATATTAAATTCAATATAAATTTTGTAATATTGTCTTTTATGTATAGACTTCAACAGATGTTTGAACACTTGTCACTCTACACTTTTGCAATTCTCTTAGGAGAAAACAATATGGTTACACCACTTATGACTCAAACTAAAAAAAATTGTTTGAAGGTAAACATTGTATATTATTGAAACATGACGTATCGACAAAGAAAAATTGTACACGGTCTAGTAACAAAAAAAAAACTTCATTACTATAAATGCAGTTGACTCGTAGTAATAGCTTGTTTAACATTTTTTAATTCTTCCACAGTCATAGATTTATTACCTCAATAGCATTTAATTTATTATCAATAGCATTTAACTTTTGAAAATAAGTTGCAAATTGCAAACTTAACCTCCTCCATCACCTTTGTTCCTTATAACCAGTTAATGTTATCATAATTTTTGCTCAGAAATATCTATTTTTAACTACTCGGCACTTCTAATTTACCGTCCTCTTATATTTTTTCCTCCAAAATCATTTTATCTTGCTGATTTGGTATTCCACGCTTCATTTTTACATTTATTGTGTCGTCGCTTTCCCCGCTTCCAAAATAGCTTCTAATTTCCTACAAAGTGATTCTTCATTTTTTCTGTCACTTTTTCCTTTTTTTACAACGTTTTTCTTTCTGTAGAAATATTTTTCTGCCTTTCGATATTCTGTATCTTTTTACGCCCTATAGGATCATTCTTAGCAATCATCCTCGCATTTTCGTGTTAGTTTTTTTTTATTGTTTGTCTTACCATATCATTCTTTCAGTTATTTCTCTTAATGTTTTTCATCGCTGCCATACTACATATCTTCCCCGCACTTTAAATTAACGCCTAGTTTAGTTGTCCGTGTCATTTCTCGTAAGCTAACTTCCCTTCCAAACCGTTTTACACTGCTTTTGCACATATTCATCTAGAAATGCTTAAGTTTTTATCCTTGAGTGTTTGTTTAAAAACTTACATCCTACATCGACCTGTGACACAGTTAATAATTCACCTGTTCCAATTTCTATATCACGGACTACTCTTATATTCTTTATCAAGCCTTTCGATCTTTTATTATGTATTAAAAAATCGATGATCGTTCTTTGCCATGTACACAAATGTACATGATGTATTCGACACGAACAATTCTTTCTCTAGCCAATTTCATACCTTCTTCATTACATTCTTTTCGAACTATTCCCATTTCAGCTTTATGTTTGCCTACCTAATCATTTATATCTTTTAACTGAATAGTTCCTCTACCCTTGTTCACATGCACTCAAAACCTTATTCTATTCATTTCAGAAACTCCCTCTAACACTTCCTCCTTGCTGACCCATTCGTCAGCTCGTCTTTCAACATACCCACTCACCGACCAACACTCATTCATGGAATCTCTCTCTCGTTCATTGACTCATGTGACAGCTTACTGACACTCTATAACACAGACTGAATCACTCACTGATTCATTCTGCAACTCGTCAATCGGAACACGCTCACCTACTAACTCATTCATTATTTTACCGACTCCCTCACTTGCTCACTTTGTGACTGATACTTACTCAGTCGCCGAGCTATCGTTCGACACTCGCTTGCCGACTGACTGACTAACAAGTGTCACACTCGCTTACTCATTGACTGATTTTACCACGCACTGGTCAACACTTATCGACCACACTCACTAACTCACCGACCGAACGATTGCCACATTTACTCACTGACTCTCATTGATTGACCGATTGACACCCTCGCTTAAGTGCCGACCGGCCAACATATTCATAGACTTACTCGTCGGCTATCTGATTGACCGAAACTCACTCGTTCATTTTCCGTTCGGCCAACTAACCTACCAACTCACGCACTGAATTATTCAATGACTCATTCGAGTACTTTTTACCAATACACTCACTGACACATTTGCCAAGCGGCAACAGTACGACCTATCATACAACACACTCACTGACTCACTCACCGACTTGTTTGCCGACCGACCCGCTCACTCCCTCGTCGACTAACACTCATTCAATGTCTCGCAGACTAACTCGCTAAATCGCTCACGCAGAATTCACTTCAAAACTTGCCATCTAGCCTACTAACTGAAACTCTTTAACTCACCTACTAACTCACTCGTCGACAGACCAACACTCACCAACTTGACTGAAAAGAATTCACTAATCCATGCACTCTTGTAATTACTCACTGACTCCCTCACTCGAGCACTCACTGGCTCAGTCTCAACTTGCCAATCCACACACTCACTGACTTACTCCACAATCCATAAACAAAAACAGCCAAGGATTTGTTTATTCATGCATCTACTCACCGACTGACATACCGACCGACACACTCATTCAGCCACTGCATTACTCATTCATTCATTGACGTACTTACAGACCGATCGACAAAGACTACTTAACCGATCGACGTACACACACTCTTCTGCCGACCGGCTAATCCATTCTCACTAACTGATTTAATTAATTACTCATTCGTCGACTAGCAACCAGCACAATCACTGTCTCACTCGATGACGAACAAGCGATCGCACTACCGAATAACACGCTTACTAACTTACAAATTTAATGACACACTCGCCGATTCATTTGCCTATCGTCTCATTCATTCATCAATGTCTTACAGATTAGCTCAATGGCTTACTAGTCAACCGACCGACCTACTCACCAAGCAACACTCCTACTAACGCTAACCCACTTTCGCTCCTTCGCTTATAAACTCCGCACTGATACATTCACTGACGCACTCATACAATCATCGACTGACCGATCGATACATTTGCTGACAGATTCATTGATATACTCTCCATGAACTGGTTAGCCGAGTGGCACACTTATCTACCGACTTACCCCCCAACTCACCAACCGACACTTCCGCTGGCATACTGACTCACCTATTTACTGACGCTTTCACTCTAACACTCATTTGCAACTCGCCGACCAACAGCCACAGACGCACACTCATGCACTCTCACTCACCGACCAACCTATCTATTGACCGATCGACACAATCACTCACTGACTCACTCACTGGTTCACTCCCCAATTTGCCGAGTGACACATTCTCATTGACTCATTTTCTCATTCACTGACTTACCCGTCCCCCGACCGATCGATCGACATACTCCCTCGCCGATCGACCTCATAGACTACCCAACCACTCGACGACTGGCCGACCGTCCAATATACTCATAACCTTATTCTCACACTACCTCGCTGACTGGCCACTTGACCGACACTCGCTCATTTTTTTGCCAACATACCAACCCACTTTTCAGTAATACATTTGCCGATCGAACCAGTCAGTGACTCATTCGTCTACCATCATACCGAACGACAATTTCATTCACTGTTTCATTATTATTTTTGTACCTTCGTCTTTCTTCTATTAAATTTAGGATATTTTTTGTTATCCATGGTTCCTTTTTTTTTGTGTGTACCCCAGAATGTTTCTGGCCGCCATGTCTAGGTTGGATTTAATGTTATTCCATTCTGTTTCTACTTCCTTAGTATCAGATATTTTCCCGATATCTTTGAGCAATTCATTTGACTTTTTTCGAATCTTTCTTGAATATCTTTGTCTTTTAGTTTCTCTAAGTCAAAGTGCCTTTTTCCGTTTCTTTTTTTAAAATTTTTAAATTTAAGTGCGGCCTTCATAATTACGATGTTGTGGTCAGAGTCTATATCTGCTTCTGGGTAGCTTCTAAAATTTTTTACTTGATTCCTAAACCGTTGTCTAACACACAACAAAGAGGAAGATACCTGCATCACAAACATCTTATTTTGGTGGTACACCTAACAATTTTGTAAATGGTCAGTGATTTATGTTTCTCAATCCCTTCTCTTATTGTTGGTTCTGAAACAATATCTTCAGTATTCTTTCAAATAAATCGAATTATATCATTATAGTAAAATAATTCTAAAATAACCTTCTGTTAGGAAAGTTTGAATAAAGCCTGTTTTTATAGATTATTGATAATTGAAGTTTTGTACACGCTTTCTGAAGCTGTGAAATGTGGGTAAGACCAATAAAATATTTTTTTTTCAGAATGGCTAGCGTCATCCTAGAGTTCAGG
The DNA here is from genome assembly GCA_036346225.1 of Platerodrilus igneus. NCBI lineage: Eukaryota > Metazoa > Arthropoda > Insecta > Coleoptera > Lycidae > Platerodrilus > Platerodrilus igneus. Next base: position 463,889 of record JARFIW010001225.1, on the reverse strand, counting down.
CATAAGTAAAGAATGGGCTAACGAAAAACTGGATATTGCCCTGAAAAAAAACAAAAAAAAATCTGTTTCTCAGAACTACTTTCGAGTATTGTATTTAAATAAGTTCAGGTGATACACACAAAGCCTTTTGCACATTTTCGCACCAACGAAGTTATATTGTGAAGTGATTAAGTTTTGAAATTTTAGTGTAAGGTAGGCTGTCATTAATTACTGTTCCATTATAGCAGCTTTCCCAGATCTTACAATAAACATACATACTATAAACCATAATTAGGTTTACACACCCCCACCTTAAACCATTTTGTAGACATTTTAATGCAAATATGTCAATAAACTATACGAGAACGCTTTATGCATCTAAACGAACATAGAAATGACCAAATATTGTACTGACGAGGAGATTCTTTTTACAATATCCAAAAAAAATTTGTATTTCAAGTCAAAGATTTTCCTAACCCATAATCTCTTCAGCATCTTTTAGTTAAAGTGTGCAAAAGACCTTCTTTAAAACATTTCGCGGTGCGCTTTAAACGTGTTCTAAAGAATTCCTTTTATTTTCATTTTTGGCTTAAAATAGTCGGAAACGGCGGCGTCCGCACATTTAAACGCACGCTCTATTAGTTAATTAACACCACGAAAGAATGCAGCTTTTTTAATAATTTGTATTTGTGTTTTAAATTCCATCAAACATTGGTAAAGAATTAAAAAAGGAATTTAGGTGGTTTCATAGAAAAATGATGATAATGTTTTTTACAAACCGGAACTATCCTTTTAGTAATTTCACGAAGTGGAAGATCGTTTCTGCTTTCGTTGCGAGCTTTGATATCATGCAAGTAGCATAGCAGCTCATTCTCAAGATGCCGACGGTAAAACATTTTAAGTAGTGCAGTTGAATCTATGCTAGTTATTGAATAATACCCACCGCGATGTTCCGCTCCAGTTAAATAATTGTATAATCATCACACCAATAAAATCACTTAGCGTATGCTAAAGCAAAATTTTCAGAACTATTCCAAGGGATTAAATTTGAGGTTTAAAATAAATTTAGCCAACATTTATTTTCCTACGCCGGCACCAACTAAATCAAGTTTTAAATAAACCATTTTAACGTCTTGATTTACACAAGCGTATTGATAAGATATAAAAACTACCAACCTTTCTAGAATTAATAGAATTAAAGTTTTGTATTAAAAAAATTTTATTAAATTTGAAATCTAAACCACTTCTCGATCATGGAAAGCTATGATAATAATTTAAAGTGACATAATTACTCTTACTTCTTACATCCTGATATAATTTATAAAACATTGGGAATGCATGCATACACATGTTTTAATTTAACAGCACATCGGACACAAAGTAGAGTATTATAATGCGTACGCAGCACTTTGAAAGACGATAGTATTATTATCATTAGAAAGCGGTCGAGTATTGATGTTGTAAGTTAATTCACTCACCATCTAATAATAATACTACTGGAACGTTTGAAGTCGCCAGACAACAGAAAAACAAACGACTAAATATAGAATGTCCAATTACTCATATCTTAGTCCTTCTTAAGGTATTATTTGTATGTTTCATCTCTGTTACTTCAAAGAGTTATTGACAACGTTGCAGGAAGCAAATGTGATATTAGATTTAATGTAAAATGAAAGGAAGATATACGACAGATGCAAAATTAAATGGCTTTGAAAGAACTCTACAATGATAGGAAAATACAAAATAGTGTATATCTATATATTTTACTATTTTACAATGCTTTTGTGATTTTGGGCTTCTTCAAGAAATAAACAACAATATATTCCACATATGTAATGACTTATTTCCGCTGGACGCTAAAACGTATCAACTTTGTAAAGACGCAGCAGAATGTATATATATATATATATATATATATATATATATTTGCTATGTAACCTCACCATTATTCGGGAACTACGGTTTTCGAATCGAGCCCCAGCGTTGGGCCGTCATATTTTGCTGTGAAATGTACAAAAAACCTCGCCAGTTTCCTGGAATAAAATCACAAAAATTTTATTTTAAACTCGAGCCTCACTTTTGGGCGCTACGATTTGCTGTGATTCTCTTCTGATAATCGCCTCTTTACTCTTTCCGCTACGGCTGCTCACCTAGTTAAAACTTTCATCCTCATTCATAAAAAAAAACACATTCCTACCACAAACATCAACGTTAACTCTATTTACATCAATATTTATAATACATTAAAATTTCAAAATTAAATTGTAGCATAAACTTCAGTATCATAAAATTTCAAGATTAAATTTGTCATCATTTTAATTTGCATCCAGAATTAAAGTCCTTGTAGGATGCCTACTAATTAATTTAACAATATTTGCAGACCTGAGTCTGAGTACAAAGGGAGCATCTCCCACCCCTTTACGTTAATCAAACAGGTTAGTCTAATTGAACTCAAAGACAGACCCAAATTTTCATCATAATCAAGAACATAAACTGCTAAATACCCCTTTCTACTTAAACAAGAAAATTTTACCTTAATATTAAAAATTTGTTGTTTGTACAAATTCACTACTGTCCATTTTAAGTAAACAAATTATAAAGTTATTCAACACACACCAAAACATCAAAAATCGAACAACAAAGCATAAGTTACCCGAAAGTTAATGCACTCGTGGCTCCAATGTACATCGTCCTTTGTTAATCACACCATTCCAACTGGGTTATGTTTACGGCTTCTGATTCTGAACGCTTTAAAAATTTTCTACACCACCATTCATCTAAAGTTGTTTCAGGGCTTCTCTGGAACTCATCTAAGTATATCAAAATCTCGTTTTGTGGATCCAATCACTATTACGAATAACATTTGATTATTAACACCCCGAAAAATAGCAAAGAAATTCATACTTCCTTCACGCTATACGCAAAACTGCCTACTTTTGTTTATTCATTTATCGTTACAAATTTGGATACTTGGTACAGTAATACTCGCAAATATAACTAGACTTTATTACCTTGTATCTTCTTTTCTAAGTGCACTAATGCATACTAACTTGTATCGTAGCACGTAAATAGCAAACTGTTTTAAAGTATTCAATAATCACCAAAATATAAGAGCAAACTGTTTAAAGTATTGAATCAAAATCGAAAATCTAAGAGAGCGAAACTGTTTAAAGTTCGGGTTTATATAACCGCCTTGCCTGCACGTCGCTTTTGTCCCTCAACGGACACTTTCCAGAATTTCCCATTCTCGGTTCCCTTCTCGACAGTCGGGCACGCGATTCTATTAAATTTGCACACGCGCCAGTTGAAAATCTAAGAAATTTTCCACACGGCACGCAACCACGTCCGAGAATAACTAATTAATTTTGTATCGAAATTGTTACGTTTACACCTCTCATATCTGCATCTTATTACAACCAATCGTAGCTCTCGTGACGCTACACAAATCACGCCTTTAATTATTAGTTTCTCTGCTTGACGCATTTTCTCTTTCCTTTTCTACCTTGGTCTGAATGGTACAAATCGATATTCTGTATTATCGGTTATCTAAACTACACGTGGACTCGCGACGTGACTTTTTTGAGTTAAATCACCCCACATCTAACCTTCCCATTAATATTAGCTACGGTTTATCCGACCGTTTGCAATATACGCAGAATCTGCATGTTTATCAGCTCGAATTTATTAGAATTTAACATTTAAAATACGCAGGTGTTCAATCTTAACATTTTAAATAACACTTCTACGATTTGAATATTATTGGGTTTTTAAAAGCTTTTATGCATTTACTAATGGTTCAATTAACTCCAATTAAAATAATAATGAATGGCGTTGACTTTTACTCTTTAATTTTTAGTAAATCCTAATTAAATATTAATTATTATTTGTACATTTTGTTTAATACCGGTTACTTAAAAATTGAGTTAATTAATATAAATTTTGCACGAAATTTCTATTTGTTTCTTTACTTGGAATAATTAAATTACATACAAGTTGAGCATTTTAATTCTGCTTCTTTTTATAAAAAGCGTCTAGTGAATAATTTACATCCCTTATTTTTAATGAAACGAATAAATTTGTATGTTCCACGTTTTAATAACGCGTATTATCTAATAAAATTCCTTATACACGGTGATTAAAATTATTTGCTGTCGTTAATTAATTTTCTACCCTGGTCTAAATTTGAGTAATATATATATATATATATATATATATATATATATATATACACCTGTATGAATCATGCCCTACAAATTGGGCGTCATAAAAATGCTAGGGTCAAGATAGAATTATGTCTTAAAAATCGCGTTCCACACTTTGGGCGTCATATAATTGCCCCGTGTATCCTCTAGATCGGCTTGCTAATTCGTGCCCCAATGTTGGGTTGACATAAAAATGCAGTGGTTTTTATTTGAAAATCATCTAGGTAGAAATATTTCTCAAGCAATTTGCACCTAAATAAAACTTCGGTACAAATTTCGTGTCTTGATTATAATATGTTCTAGTTTGATATTTATAAAAATTGCTTCTCCAAGTTGATCTACCACGGCTAGCTCTGGGCACTGCCTCCTAGGATATACTTATCCCAACTACACATTCTTTCAACACCTTTACACACAACATAATACAAAAATAAAATAAAATCCTTGGACAAACATACACTCTTTTATTCATATGACATAAATGATTATTCAAACAATTTTAATATTTACATTGTTATATTTACTATAAGACATTTCACCTTTTTTTTTCAATCTAAATCGTTTGTGAGTTATTACACTTCAACCTTTTTATTTTTCAAAGTAGATGGGCATATCATGAAACCCTAAATTTACCTTTACTTGGTCTATGGTGAGCTCAGTATAAACCTTTTCCTCTGATATGCATAAAATATTGCATGGTCAAATTACTCTAAAGACCCGTTTACCCTATACATCAAAAATTATTACTCCTGTTTTTACCTACTCAAATAATAATGGAAAATTGTCTTTTATATACAGTAATTAAATTAATTTTCAGTTCATAAAATTTTCACCACATAATTCTAAACACACCTAGCTTTATAACACAATGCCAACACCACAGTTCAACAACAAAATAAAATTCGTTGCCTAGAGTGTTCTTCGGATGCACCACCTTCTTAGATGACCTCCACCAAACTCACGTACTTGGATTTTCCCCACGTTTGCACTCCTACATAGACAGCAACTCTATCTCCACTCGTTCATCCAGTTTCCCCAGTGGATGCTTTTCATACCACAGTCCATCCAAATTATGCCTCTATCTGAATTTAACGTGCCACCAGCACTCTCAATCAAGAAATACTTGGTTCGCTTACCTCAGTAGCATCCTGTCGTACTCGTACAATTATTTATACTAATTTATTTTCAGCCCGTTTAATCTGTTAGCACTCACTCGTGCATTTACAACACTTGTAAAAATGTACGACGAACTGCACTATGTCGCGGCTTTTAATTTTAAACTAAGATGTCTTCTCAATGCTACTTAATGTACTCGAAACAGATCAAAAGATTAATAGCAAATCAGAAGATTAAGAGAGCCTTACCACCTCTGGCAAGAGCTTTTATAAAGTTCAAACCTTTTTTCTAGTCACGTATTTCAATATTTTTCGCTAAACTATCACATTTGTTACAAACAATTCTCCAAATTCCTCCACTCAAATACCCAACGATCTTTTAAAACTCAGAATTAACTCCTTCCACCATGGCTTTAGCACGAAGAACTAGCTATCAGTTGCAACTGCAACGCGTACCTAGTAGATCTTTCCTCTCCATTTACCCTAACCACCTGCAAAACACGCCCATAGTGCCTGCAGTCCTGCGTTCATAACCACTATGTTCTGCCTCCCTCGTGTTTCTCTTACTTTCATCGAGCTCCCACTATCGCCGTGCTGACTACAATTACCGTTGCCTCGCTAAATGTGCGCCTTGAAAATCGATATCGTCAACAAGCACCTTGCATTTTTGTTTCACCCATTTTTCTTTTAAAAAATACTCATCTATCACGCGCTTGAAAACTGCTTGTCTTTCTATCAGTTGATGTATTCTCTGCCTCCTTTGGTTGCCTTTTAACAACTCTCTGTCCCTTAAAATTATTGATTTTTGCTTCAAAAATAACATATTTGCTCGTAAACCTGGTTTTTTCCGCTGTACAATACCTTGAAATATTATCGTTACGTTTTACAGCTTTAAAAAAATATTTATTTATTTAAAGCTCTCATTCTCTAAACTCCTTGACCGTTTGGTTATGTGGTTTTGTCGCCTTCTACGAATTAAGTTTACGTACCCTTTAGTTTACGATGCTAAACAAATATCCGTTGCATCAATTATTGATTTTTATATATCGCGAAGCTTTAATATTTGCCTGCAATAGTCAACCTTGTATTAAATTAACGTATACAAATTATTAATTTTTTTCTTACCACGAATCTACATAAAAATATGTCATTTAACACTATGTCCCTACATTTTAGTGCTTGAGAACAAGAATTAAATAAATTTCAAAATTTAGGCAATAAAAAAGAGCATTATCTTATTTACTAGCTGACCTATAAACCACAAGCAACATTTAAACTATATACATAGAGCAAGGTCGTTTAGAAAATAAATTGTATATATATATATATATATATATATATATATATATATATATATACAGGGTGTCCCAACGCATACGAAACGCTCGATTACTGCTTAATGGTAACTTTTAGCGAAAAAAGTTTCAAATAAATCTTATGTATATTCAAAATGGCTACAACGTAAAATTAATTAGTGTTATACAGGGTGTTCAATAAAAAAGTTATATACCAAAGTTATGTTTTTTTAAATGGAACACGCAGTATTTTATTACAAATTCTGATTGCTCGTATCAAACTAGGGTAACTTTTATCAGGATTACCTATACCTAAATCTCATAGTTGTTGAGATATTCAACTTTTTTCAAAATCGCATGATTCATTAAAAATTGTTGTAACACCATGATTTAGATGATGCTAAACATTTAACTTTTGTAGGGGAATAGTATAAACTTGTAGTTAATGGAAACATAACACTAGTTATGAAAATAATATACAGGGTGTTCATTGCATCGTTCTCCCTTTATTAAACAATTAATGCTATTAAGTCGCTTATTTAAAATGGAACACCCTGTATATTTTCAATTATTAAAATGCAGAATTAAATTCTCTATTCAACAATATAAGGTTAACCTATATTCATATTCAACCGTTTTCGAGTTATTAGCGAATAATTAAAAATGTTGGTACATAATTCTAAAGTTGGGTATAATTTACTTTGATCACAGGCGGCGACGCGTTGCCTACCAAATAATATTAACTATTTGACTTCGTTGCAACAGCAACCATGTTTAACTTTTGTTTTTGTTGTTTATCAGTTTTGTATCTGTGTTGTTGTGAGGTGAACATTTGTAAAATGAAAACCTATGATCTTAACGCAAGGATTGATATGATGTTGGTAGTTGGCGAAACTCAAGAAAATTGTCTATTAGCTACAAAAATTTACGCTCAAAAATTTCCTAATCGAATGCATCCTAATAGAGCTGCGTTTGAAAGATTATTGCAACGCTTTAGAAGTACTGATAATGTTGAATATGAAAAAACTCAACAGCAAAGCATGTTACTAATAGTGAAGGAAATCAATTATTGGTATTGGAATTTGTAGTAGAAAATCGTAATACTTGTTTGCGTAAAACCAGTCAAACAATCGGATTGAGTAAACCTAGAGTTTCAAAAATACTAAAAGTCAACAAATTTTACCCATATAAAATTTAGCTTCACCAAGAGCTTAAGAATGGGGATTTTTAAAGCAGAATAAATTTTGGATTATGTGTAATGGATCAAATCCGAGAAGATGATAATTTTTTGAATTTTGTTTTGTTCAGTGATAAAGCAACATTCCATAACAATGATTTTTTTGAGTTTTTTCATATTCAACATTATCAGTACTTCTAAAGCGTTGCAATAATCTTTCAAACGCAGCTCTATTAGGATGCATTCGATTAGGAAATTTTTGAGCGTAAATTCTTGTAGCTAATAGACAATTTTCTTGAGTTTCGCCAACTACCAACATCATATCAATCCTTGCATTAAGACCATAGGTTTTCATTTTACAAATGTTCACCTCACAACAACACAGATACAAAACTGATAAACAACAAAAACAAAACTTAAACATGGTTGCTGTTGCAACGAAGTCAAATAGTTAATATTATTTGGTAGGCAACGCGTCGCCGCCTGTGATCAAAGTAAATTATACCCAACTTTAGAATTATGTACCAACATTTTTAATTATTCGCTAATAACTCGGAAACGGTTGAATATGAATATAGGGTAACCTTATATTGTTGAATAGAGAATTTAATTCTGCATTTTGCTAATTAAAAATATACAGGGTGTTCTATTTGAAATAAGCGACTTAATGGCATTAATTGTTTACTAAACGGAGAACTATGCAATGATCACCCTGTATATTATTTTCATAACTAGTGTTATGTTTCCATTAACTACAAGTTTATACTATTCCCCTACAAAAGTTAAATGTTCAGCATCATCTAAATCATGGTGTTACAAAAATTTTTAATGAATCATGCGATTTTGAAAAAAGTTGAATATCTCAACAACTATGAGATTTAGGTATAGGTAATCCTGATAAACGTTACCTTAGTTTGATACGAGAAATCAGAATTTGTAATAAAATACTGGGTGTTCCATTTAAAAAAACATAACTTTGGTAAAGAACTTTTTTATTGAACACCCTGTATAACACTAATTAATTTTACGTTGTAGCCATTTTGAATATACATAAGATTTATTTGAAACTTTTTTCGCTAAAAGTTACCATTAAGCAGTAATCGAGCGTTTCGTATGCGTTGGGACACCCTGTATATATATATATATATATATATATATATATATATACATGTTTACATGATTCCCATTTACAAGGAAATGAAATATTACCTGATTATCCCTTTCAAAAAGGGAAAAGTGTTAAATTATATGTTATGGTAAGGCTTAAGCAACGAATCGCTGCCAACATGCCAGGCCGCTAGCTAATTGTGAGTTGTGTCATGGTGACGTTTAGTTAACTGATTCTTATTTTTTTAAATTTGTTTTCAAACTTACTTATGGTCGGTTTGACGCAGCTCTAAATTCTTTTCTATTTTGAGCTAGTCTAAAAATGTCTACATACCCTTCACAACCTAAATCTCTAATAATTTAACTAATGTAGTTTTGTCTAGGTCTTCCTACTCTATTTTTATTTGGTAGTCTATAGTTTAAGACTTTACTAAATAGTCCCTCGTGTCTTAATTGGTGCCGTATTATTCTATCTCTACTGACCTTCAATTGTTTTCACATACAGGGATCCTCACCTATCCTTCTATAAACTTCCTCGTTTGTTACTCTATCTGTCCAACTAATCTTTAACATTCTCCTATAACACCAAGTTTCAAAAGTTTCTACCTTTTTCTTATCTACCCCTTTAAATGTTCAAGTCTCACTACCATATAATAGAACGGTCCATACGTACGACTTTAAGAAACTTTCCTATTATCTAAACTAATAATATTAGTTATTCGTAAGTTTTTCTTTTTTAAAAACATTTTTCTAGCTTGAGCTATTCTAGCTACTATATCCCTTTTGCTACGTACGTCCTTTATAATTATACTACCTAAATAGCAAAATTCATCTACTTCCTCTAACTCGGTATTACCTATTTTTAATTTTGGTTTAGAACTAGGCTGTAATTCATTTGTCATTATCTTTGTCTCTCCTGCGTTAATTCTTATACTATAGTTACTCTGTAGTATCTCATCTAAAATATTTAAAAACTCTCCTATTTTTCTTTCTGGACTCTGCTATAATGGCTATATCATCTGCAAAACGTAACATGTCTATTTTCTGTCCCTGTACACTAATACCTATCTCTTTGCTCTCTCTAGCTAAGTTTAAAGCTTCCTCAATATAAACATTAAAAATCAAGGAAGATAGTATACAGTCCTGTCTAACACCATTTCTATTCTTAGCTTCCTTTTCTATTTCGTCAAATATTAAATACTATATTTTAATTTTTATATAGACTGTAAATAATTCTTCTATCCCTATGAGAGATTCCTATTTTTCGCAAAACCCTGAACATAACAATCCAATTAACCCTATCAAATGCTTTTTCTAAATCTACAAACGCGAAATGAGTCTTTTAATTTTTTTGTAACATTTTTTCGATAATTACCCTAATCATTAGTAACAGTTCTCTAGTCCTTCTGTCTTTACGAAAAACATATTGGTCTTTACGTAAATAATTCTCAGTCAAAGCTTCTGCTCTATTTTTAATTAAAATTGTTAGTATTTTGAAAGTGTGAGAAGTTAAACTAACCGTTCTAAAATTCTCACACCTATCAGCTCCTGACTTTTTTGGGATTAGGATATTTTTTTCAAAATCTATTGAGATCTCACCTGCCACATATTACTTTTATTAGTTCATATAATCTGTCTAAAGTTTTCTGACTTGCATATTTTATTAATTGTGCGGATATATCGTCTATACCCGGCATTTTATTTAGTTTAAGTTCCCAAACAACTCTATCAAATTCCTTTCTTAATATTGAGAACCCTATTTCTACATCCTCTTCTCGGTCGTTCTCTAACTCATCCATATCGTCTACCTTATATAAATCTTCTAAATATTTTTTCCATCTATTTGCTACTTTAATTTTATTTATTAGAAACTCATTATTCTAATCTTTAATACCGTAATATTTTTTCCTATCTTCCCCGAAAATTTTTTTAACTGCCCTGTAAACCCTGTCTGTCTTACCTACTCTCAAATCATCTTGTATTCCCTTACAATACTCCTTCATCCGTTTATTTCTAGCTTCTCTACACTCATGTACTATCTTATTTCTAACTCTATTATATTTTTTGCTTACTTTCACTATCCAATACTTTGAAAGGTTTAAGCTTTCTTTTATTCTCTATTAAATCTAATATCTCCTTTGTTACCCACGGTTTTCTCGCTTCTACTTTCATCTTACCTAGAGTCCGTATTTCTGTATCACGTACAGCCTTTTAATTTTTTTCCATCGATTTTCTACGTTTCCCCCTATAGCTATCTCTTTGATCTTATTATCTAATACTTGTTTATATTCCTCTTATACCTCACTATCATTAAGCTCATCTAGATCCCATCCTTCTCTTTTAGCCCTTCTCAATTTTTTGAATTTTAGTTTACACTTCATTTTAACTAAGTTATGATCGCTATCTATGTCAGTCCCTGGATAACTACGACAGTTTTTAACTTAGTTTCTAAATCTTCGTTTAACTAAAGCGTGATCTATTTGGTATCTAGCCCTATCACCTGGCGCTTTCCAGGTATATCTTCTTCTAATATCTTTTTCGAATAGAGTGTTTACAGTTACTAATCTAAGTTTCTGGCAAAACTCAACTAATCTTTCTGCTCTATCATTTCGTCTACCATATCCAAATTTTCCTACCATTTTTTCCTCACTAGCTTCTCCCACTCACGCATTAAAATCGCCAATAACTATTAAATTCTCATCTCCCTATACTTTTCTCGCTATACTATTTATATCCTCGTATACCATTTCTACTTCCTCATCCATGTACCAAGTTGTTGGCATGTATACCTGTACTAAAACAGTGTCTGTGGGTTTCGTACTCAATCTAGCCATAATTATTCTATCACTAAATTATAAGTACTCTTTAACTTTACGTCCTAATCTTTTACCTAACACTATTCCTACCCCTACCTGTCCATTCGTTGACAAAGTTGTAATTATTTTATAACTATCTTTCCAAAAGTCATGCCTATCTGGCCATCTCACCTCACAAATACCTAAAATGTCCACCTTTCTCTTTCTCATTTCGACTAATAAATTCGTTAACTTATCTACTCTAAGTAATGACCTTACATTCCAAGTTTCTATCACTAAATCGAACCGTTGTTTTAAATCCTTGCCATGACGAGCCTCAAGTACCCCCTCCCGGAGATCCGATTGAGGGGGTATATATATATATATATATATATATATATATATATATATATATATATATATAAACCTTAAAATTCTAGAGATGCCCTGCAATTGAAGGTCACAGCTTTGACACGTTCATCCATAACCTTTGTCCCTGCTATTCTTAAATCTCCCGCCAATTCCATGCAAAACCGACCGCTTTGAATTCAAATTTTTATGAAAATTCGACCACTTTCGAGAGGTATTTTGGTACACTTTCCTAAAAACAGTGATCTTGAATGGTTTTAATTATGTTAAATGTAGTTTTCTACAACATCGCCTGCAAATATAGAAACTTTAACCTACTTTTAAATTTCTGAAAACCAAAATGCAGTTTATATACCTTATAGTATTATAGCAATTAAACAAACATTTCCATTAGGAATAATAATATATCTGACCATTAGTTAAATGACACCATTTTTAACGTTTTAAATTTATATTACCTACTTTAATACCTACCTGTTTTGTAACAATAATTACCTGCACCATAAATTAATGATAGTGAATATTGAGTGCAATTTAAATCCAATATTAAGTTCACTTACAATACAGAAAACACTTGCAACTAATTCACGAAGCAAAGGTTTCAAACGTATATCGTTCAGAGAGAAAGATGCCAGGATGTAAAGACAGGTTTTATGTAGTTAATGCGTAGGAATGTAATAGTTGTCCAACCAAGCTGTTGTTAACAACGATCACATAGTGATAGAATCGACATCTTCAAATAAGCTGTACTACTAGTAAAAACGCTCAACAATGTACGTTGGCTAGAATTTGTTTAGTGGGTACAGTTCCATCTAAATAAAAATACGCTTACGTCGTCTTTCGCAATTGAGATTGGTTTTACTTTTTAACATTGTTGCATTTTTATGAATACGTACATCGTTTTCTAAATTGAGTTTGCAGTAAATTGACAACACTTGCATCGTTTCTAAGATAAATTTTTATATTTAATAATTACGCTTTGCCAATAAAATATACAAATTTGGTTGATTCTTTAAATTTTGAAACTTAGTACATCTTAAAATTTATAAGTAACAGATAGCATAAACGGATACCGATGGCTTGCAACTGAGAGGTTTGATAGATATCTATCAGAATATTATGCATTTTATTTTTGTTAGAAGCTAAAACCAATAACCTTAGTAGGTACGAAGTGCCAGTAATAAAAAAATTAGCAAAAAACGAGTCAGGGTCACACAATTAGGTTTCCAATACTACACTGACCAGTCAATGCAACAAATTAAGCTATTTTTATTTAGGTATATTTAAATTTTATCCAAATATACTTGTGATAATTAAAATATAATTATTTTGGCTCACGTTGTACTGAACTGGCAGTAAATACATCTATTTAACAAAAATTCCAGCAAGGATTACACCGTTGAAAACTCAGATTTCCAATAATCTACGCCTCAATATTTTTTAATCCTTTTAAAATCTAAATTTTAGCCTAAAAATTACTGTGGGAGTCTCTCAACAAAATATACGGTTTTTGCAAATGTATGACATTCAACTCAATTCTTTGTAGACCAGTTAAACGTATTTCAAAGTCTAAATATATTATATGCTTTCTATATTCACACAATTATTACTACATTTCTTCTGGCTTCCTATAGTTCCAACATTTAACGCGTGTGTAACCTAGAGGGCGACGTTTTACGGGTGAATCCACATTTCAGTATAAAGCAAGATGTGCAACAGCTTGACTTGTGGAATAATTCACACACTTCAGGAAAATTCTTTAAGGAACTTTCATGCCAATTTTTAGTTGCAAATGCGACCGTAAGTTATAACAAGTGATAAAATAACAATTACGTTAGATGTAAGTAACGACGGATTTAGAAAATATATATTTTGTTGTCGTATCCGAGTGTATGGGTCCACAAGTAGAACGGGCGTAATAATACAGGATATTGCACACACAAGATGCCACAGCAAGATGCCACGTACAAGAACACACACAACACACACTCACACACACAGAAACACATACACACATACACACACACTCGCGCGCGCACATACACACATACACATACACACACACGCACACACACATACACTCACACATACACACACACACACAAAACACACGCCCTCAAGCCCGCGCACAAACACACGCACACACACACTTTACAAACAAACCTATTCACACACTTACATTGCCTTTTCAACATCTGGATTTCCGGCTGCCGATGGTCCGGACTGATAGGGCAATATCTGTTGAGCGTTCCTCTTTGACGACTGGGATATCCGGCTTTCGATGGTCCTGGTCCTAAAGGGGGATACCAACATCACATACACAACTCGTATACACACAAGCCTCACACACACATACACACACACACACACATAAACACACAAAACACCTCTCAAACAATGCACAAACACAAAACACCATTCACACACTTACATTGCCTTTTCAACATCTGGATTTCCGGCTGCCGATGGACCAGACTGATAAGGCAAATCCGTTAGCGTTTTTCCTTGACGACTAGGATATCCGGCTGCCGATGGTCTTGGTTCTAGAGGGGAAACGTAACACGGATACCAACATCACACACAACACACATACACACAACTCTCTCTCTCTCTCTCTCTCTCACACACACACACACACACACACATAACACATGCTCTCACGCGCGCGCGCGCACACACACACACACACACACACACACCTTACTGACGGTTACTTTCTGTGGGAAAGCCAGGTCTGCTTAAATTTCAGGTAGCAGATTACTAAAACGTTGGAACAAATAAATAAATAAATAAATAAAATAAGTTGTATGAAAGCATCTTTAGGATCAAATTGCCCGCAGGATACTCAATCGTTGGATTTGCGGATGACACGCTTTTAATTATCAGATCGCGATTATTAATGGACATGCGAATCAAACCAAACGAGGTGCTAAATAAATTGTACGAATGGTCGCGCAAAGTAAAATTACAATTCAATACATCTAAATCGGAGGCGCTTTATTTCGGGACGAAATCGGGACAACGACCCCCCAGGCTAGAGCTAGGAGGGGAGAAAATCCCGTTCAAAGAAGCCATCACGTACCTCGGCGTTAAAATAGACGATAAATTAAATTGGAAAGCGCACGTACAGTATGTAAAAAGTAAGGGCGGAGAAATATCAAATCGAATGATGGCGGCGGCGAAAATAAACTGGGGTTTCCGAGGCGAATCGCTGAGGACGGTCTATGCCGGAGCAATTGAACCGGCAATGCTGTACGCTGCATCCGTATGGGCGGAAGGTTGTAAAGTCCGGGAAATGCGTCAATTAACGAGCGTACAACGTATAACCGCGGTAAAGGCGGCGAGGGCATACAGGACCACCTCCACGGAGTCGGTCCTGGTGATCAGTAGGCTCTCCCTATCGAATATGTTGTTAGGGAGATTAGAGATAGGAGACTTATAGATATAGGGAAAGGGCGCGAAATTATCGAAGATATTAATCTTGGTAATAGGAACGTTGCAAGAAAGATTGTGGTATCAGAGTTGGGGCACCCGGCCGATATTAGAGGAATCGAGTTTGTCGAAGGTGATCAGGACGCGACGGGTATCAGAATTTACACGGACGGTTCACGTATGGATGACGGGCAAGCAGTCGCGGCGTTTGTCGTGTTTAAACAGGAAAGGGAGGTGTTCCGGTTTCAAATCAAACTCGCAAACTGGACCACTATCTTCCAGTGCGAATTAGTAGAGGCTATCGATTACGTAATAAATCACACGGGCAGAAACGATTATTATATAATTAGCGACAGTAAATCAGTGCTGACGGCATTAACTAACATGAACACCCCAACAGACCTCCAGGCGGACGTTTGGAAAATAGCGCATACAGCGCTCGAGTTTCGACGTTTAAAGTTCTGTTGGGTTAGGTCGCACGATGGTAACGCAGGAAATTATAGGGCTTGACGAATTGGCTAAAGAGGCCGCGACAGGCGATTTCCGGAAATCACATTCGTCGATACCGAGGTCTTTAATTAAAAGAAAGCTACGCGAAAAATCAATCCGACAATGGGAAGAGAGATGGAACAATACTGCCACGGGCAGGTTGACCCACAAATTCATACCGAGCATAGAAGCTAGAGGTAGGATCGATGTTAAGCTCGATCACAAAATGATGCAGTTGATAACAGGACACGGCGCCCTAAAGGCGTATTTACAAAGGTTCGGTTTAACCAACAGCGACCGCTGCGATTGCGTGGGATCGGAGAGCGCTATACACGTGCTCTTCGATTGCCCCATCGAAGCTTCTAATAGGGGGTTAGCTGACAGGAAGTTGACTATCGAAGGCCCAAGGTGGCCTAGGAACATGGAGGAAGTCCAGGAAGTGGCCGACCAGAATGCGTTCTGGGTGGTTCTTAAGGAATTCGCAGGTAGGGTGGTTAAGCTTGAAGCTGATAATAGAGTTTAGGGAAATGGCGGGACGGATACTCGGCAATGACGAACTCGGCGCGGAGATTAACTTGACAATTTTAGTGCAGCGGACGGCAGGAATAATAATAAATGATATAAAAATAGGTAGAACGGATCCCACTCAATTGCTATAAATCAGACAAGTCCGAGCAATAACCAAATAAATTGATAAACAAATTAAAATCAAAATAATAACGAGTAGTATAGGTACCCGAGGCAGAAGAAGAAGAGAGAAGAATTCCTGATCGTATAAAGTATTTAGATATAAATTATTTTGATTAAACTAAGTGAAATATCTTAGAGCAGGCGATTAGTAATTATTTATTTTTTGTAAACTAAATGGCGTAAGACCAGAGAATTAAATTATATGTCTTAATCAAGTTAGTTATAAGTCGACCGCAAGGTCGCAACGGTAACCAGAACTGCAGCTTACGTCATTTTTATGGCGTTTTCATTTCGCGTTTTGCTATTGCTCTGTAGCTTCGAGCACTTCTCTCGACTCTAAACTCAAAACTTATAGGAGCTAGCTTGATATATATTAAATTTATCGTGCGATATCAGTTCTAGAGTTAGTAAATTGATCGCGTCTAAACCCGATGTAGTACCGTCTAGGTGGAGCATCGGGGAAATGGCCGCAAATAAAGCGTCCCCTTATTCACATTATAATGTCGGTAGATGTCCCCAAGGTCTAGATGCTCGTGACGTCTTTTAAAGGCAATTTGTAATAAGTATGTTAGCTCTTCGTGGTCGGTTGGTAGTCCATTGCTTTTGAGGTACATTCGGTCTTCTGCTTCTGTTATTTTATACGTGACTGTCCTCCCGTTCGGGTGTCCTAATCTTGTGATGTGTCGTAGTGTCGTTGTTAGGGTTCTGGTTTCTTCCAGGCGCGTTACACACATATTGGTCTCTATGTTTTGGTATATCTTGGTAGGGTCGGAGGCATAGATGTTGGGTCGTGTGGCCGTTGTAGTGTTTATTGTGTGGCCGTTTATGTGCAGTGTTGGTTCTTGTGGCTTGGTTTGGGCTGTGTGCGTGTTGTACGTTTGTGTTATGTCGGCGGATTTTGGGGGTATTGTCGGGTTAATCAGATTGTCGCATGTTGGGTGGATTTTGTTTGGGGGTTTTATTAGAGCCATGAGTTTGGCGACTCTGGTTTTTAATTTATTTCGTCTTGGGGATGTTTGTGTGGTATTTGTTGTCGTCGTTGTTGTCGTGGTCTGCGTTTGTGTGGTCATTGGGTTTTGGGGTGTGTGTGTGTTGTGTGTTTGTGTTGTTGTGTCAGCTGATTTTGTTGGGGTTGTAAAGTTAATAAAATTGTCACATGTAGGGTAGATTTTATTTGGGGGTTTTGTTAGGACCCTGTGTTTGGCTACTCTGGTTTCTAATTTATTCCGTATTGGGGTGGTTTGTGTGGTGTTTGTCGTCGTCGTTTTTGTCATGGTATGCGTTTGTGTGGTCGTCAGGTTCGGTTTCGTGTGTGTTATGGAGGTTGTCGTAAGGTGTGTTTCCTGTGTGGTGTGTGTTCTTGTTTGTTTGTATTTGTTTGCCCGGGCTTTGTCTCGTTGAACTTTTGAGGGTGGTTTGTGTGCGCTTTGTATGGTTTTAAAGTTCATAATCTGTTTTGTGAATTAGTCTGTCCATAGGCATCTTATGTGTTGGGCAGTCTTTTGAGTTTGATGCACATTTCTGGTTTCGCTTAAGACAAGGTGTACACACAGTCGGGTGTGCATGTCTTAGGCAGTCGGTTTCTTTGTGTTGTGATTCGTCTTTTCCGCAGTGTCCACATGTGTCGGTCTTATGTTTGCAGTGCTTGGTAACATGTCCTAAGTCTAAGCATCTCGTGCATTTGTGTACGACTGGGATGTCCTTTGCGGTTACGCTGCGATACTCAATATAAATTTTCTCTTTGTTTATTAGTAGATTTCTTAGTTTTCCCGTTACAGCTGCAACATGGTGTTGCGTTGCTTTGTTTTTTGGGCCGGTTTTAAAGCTTAGCTTGAATTCGTTATTGAACTCTTGTATGCGCCTCTTGGAACGACAAGGGACGCAATTATAAATTGCCTGAAGTGCAGTAGGCAGTAAACTAGGGTTTGTAAGGTAGAGCATGGACTGTATTGAGTAAAAGTAAGAAAACATAGTGTTTTGAATTTAGCAAATGTGCTACATTAATTGCGTGAATGCAATATTCAAACTATAAATACCTTCGATAGCAGGACCATATGCGTAACAACAAAAATTAATATGATATAATGCGTAACAGAGACTTACCAATCGCTGTAGATTATCACTTCATTCAACACGCAATAATATGGAATAAAGGAAAACAGGAGTGATATTTAGAAATTGGAGTATTATACTATTACGTACGGTCACTAGTTATAACCACTGGTGAGTCTTTGCTATATAATCAAACATGTGATTGACACATTTCAACACATACCAAAATTTAATCACGTCGGTACGATTAGTAAGGTTCAACTAACTTATAATTTTGAAAAATGAATGAATTTTGTAGATAAGAACCAGTTCTATGTTGTACAATATAGACTGGATTTACCATCATTCATTTAATAACAAATTAAATTACAATTGGCGCGAACACATAGATTTTGAATACAAAGTCACATAAATACTTAAAAGCACTTACCGAAGCACAACATCTGGAGCACTAACGCGGCACCCTTCAGTAGTGTTTCTGGCCAGAGGTAAATAGGAACGGAGTAAGGAAATGATTATGGTAGGAAGACATTATAGAAAGTAATATTGAGAATTAATGAAACACATTTGCGTTCGCGGATGGTTGTTTATCGACTCTTTTAATTATGCTACTCCTTATCTAGTCTGGCTTGATAAAGAATACCACGTTGGGAGAGCGCAATGGCGCGAACAACTCTTCTTTGGTAATGATTGTTTCGAAATTTTGTGTATAGATTAATTCTTGCACCTATTTGTCTTTAAGATAAGTTGGGACGTCGTAGATAATAACTAGTGGTTTCCTTTTTCGTGGTTTCTCGCAGTTAAGTGTTTTTTTTAGTTCGGGACGGTTTAGGATTTTATTAGATTTAGTTTCGTTGTCCGTGTCTATTATTAGAGCGTTTGCGGTTAAACGCATTGATTTAATTTTAATTTTGTCTATTGTCGGATGTATTGTTTTAATGAAGGTGTCTTGTATTTGTTTTGTGCTCTGTCCCGTTTTAAAGGTTATAAATACTGTAGCGGCTTGATTGCCGATGGCTCTAGATATAGCATCTGTTTTTGGTAGTTGAGTTTTATTTGTTGCCGTCACGTTCGCGTACGTGTTTGAAAACATGGCTGGGTTTAGCATTTTCTGTTGTTTAAGATGGCTGTTTTCTACTTTGGTTTCAATTATCTTTTCTCGTGGTGTATCATTTTGTTGTTTAATAAATTTATGTTCGCCGGTTAATTCAGCTTGTAGATATATGAGTTTTATTACTTTGTTTCTTAGAGTTTTTTGGGGTCCCACTCGAAAGCGGTTACTGGGGTCTAGCTCGTTGTCTATAAAGTTTGAAAGGTCCGTCTCTGGGTTTTCTAGGTGCTCTAAAATGGTTTGTTTTATGTCTTCCGGATTGTTGTGACTGGGGCTTCCCCTCAATCTTTTGTTACGTGATGTTTCGGTTGCTAGAGGGTTGGCAGAGGGTGTTAGTAAGATGCTTATTTGGCTTTGAAAAGCAGGGTCAAACTGCATTGGTAATGTCGGGGTTGTGTGTTGTGTGTGGTCTGAGTCTGGTGTTATTCTACCCCTAAGCGAAAACTTGGGGGAGTGTTGGGTGGGCATCTCGTACTCTAGCTTTCTACGATTTAGTAGTGATAATTATCATTAAATTATTTGAATTTAATTAAAGAACTAATGAGAAGACAAAAGTCTGTATTTTACAGTAAAAGCGCTATTTTAGACTATCCTATGCTCTGCTCTTGAAAATTGTTACGTTAAAATAATTATAGTAATTATAGTCTTAAATGCAATAAAAAACATTCACAACGTTATTACATCTTTGCGTTTGTTGCACCGTTTTGACCTTACACACACTTAAAAGAATGCGATGGTATCGAATTAATGCGGAAATGTTTTATTAATGATAAAGTTTATTGTCCTTGGCGCTATATTCTAGTTTCGCTATGCAATTGTTATTTGTTGTACTGAAGGAATGTAATAGTATAAAACCGATGTAGAATGCTGATGTTAATAATAGAAATAGTTGCGTTACTTGCCCATGGCACTCTTTCTATTTTCGCTGTTTACTTAACGTTGGTATGCGGATATTACTGTTTATTGTTATATTGAAGTCACTACCGGTTGTAAGTTCTTGTGTCCTTGCACGATTTAAATAAGCGCCCCGAAAGTCGCTAAAACTATTTGGTGCGCCCACTTTCTCCCTTTCGTTTATTTACGTCACTTATTTACGTTACACTTTGTCCAAATAGTTCCAAAAATTGTAAAAACCTAATAGTGTTTTCAGTCAAATTTGATTACAAATTTGGAGTTTTATTCGTTCTAAATTTCCCAAAATTTCCCAAATTGTACCCCAATGTTTGTCATTTCCCTCCCAGAACTGGCGTTAAAATGCAAATAAAAGTTGTTTGTACTTACAAAAGTCCTTATTTATAATCGATATTTCGGTGCCCAATATTTGATTTGAATTTTGGTGTCCAATATTTGATTTGGTTTTTGATTGTTTTTCCTCACCTGCACTGATTTTAAAAGTATACTTATGTTACATTTAAAATTAGAAGATAGATAAACTTAAAGCGCCACATAGCACGTCTGAACAGTACCGTGGTCGTAGGGACAAGTCAGTATGTCCTATGTTGATTGCAGTCACACTTACCAGTAAACGATCCTAAGCAATACATAGTTCAGTTATAGCTATACAAGCGCCCGTGTGTTCTACACTTAGTAGAGAGAAATATTTATAGTGTTTATTCTAGGTACATATTTGGAGTGTAATATACTGGGGAAAGACGGTATATGTATTTCTACTGGAAGGTGTTAAGTTGTAAACCTATTGGTGAGAAATAGCTCCCCAGCAATAGTTATCCGCCTACCAGCGAAAGGATTTGCAGAGTTAGCGCTCGAGTCGGATATCCCGTGTATTGGTTATAAAATTTCGCTACTGTACATATTGTAGCTTGTGCGGTTATAGTTTGATTGTCTACATGGTATCAGGTTTTTTTTTCGTGTCTAATTAGTTTTAGTAATTCAGTAGCTCATTGTTTGTTTTTGAATTGTATATTACGATGTATAGAAGAAATTTATTTCGTGAATTGTTGGATGCTATTTTTGGGTTGCGCTGATTAAGTGGTTTTTGGGAATAATCCAGAATCTCTTGAAACTACAGATTTGTTGTTCTTGTTGCACCAATATTTTTAGTACCTGGCGTCTTGGTAATTGTCGAACTGATGCCCTGTTTCTTGCAGTTTGCCATAACCTATCCTACTTCGCGATCGAGTCTCAGACTGAGCAAACCAGAGCACCTTTTGTCACCGTTTTTCCAAGAAATCCAGCTTTGTCTACTTTGCCAAAATTACTGCTACTGTATGTATCAAGCAAGCTTGAAACAGATCAGCACAAGCACTTATGATTACCTTCGTTACACAATTATTTGCAGCAATTTCCGTAATTCCATAAATATTAAATACAATAGAAAATGCATTTACATTTATCTAATTAAATTCTTTGCATTCCATCATAACTATACCAAGTTACCTTTTTTTGTAAAATCTTAATGTTACCGTATATTAAAAACAGCAAACCACTTTTTGAAGTTAACCACGATATCATGTTATTTGAAAAACTCATTCATGCAGAGGCATACTCAAAGTCCAACGAAATTGTTTTTATATTAGAAATTCTTGTTGTAAAATCAGAAATTTACACTTATTTTCACATTTTGCTAATGAAAGTCAGAGATGATTTCCAAATCATCATTGCAGAAAGTAAATTTTTGTTTTGAATGAGTTTAAATAAGGTATTTTGAAGGATAAACTTGAAGAAATCACAGCCAATCAATATAAATATATGTAGCAAAATAACTACGAATTATATAAATAGACCATCAACACGTGAAGTACAACTTTTGAAATTTTCAAAACGGAACAAATCATGTACTTCAAAACAATTTGAAGTTACCCAAAGAAAACCACCGAAAATCAATGGATCGCCATATTTTTACAAGAAATAGTCGCAACCACAGTTTGTGAAAATGAAGAAGCAACACAATCACTTTTAGGAAGCTATATTGTTATCATTTCGGAAAATTGTTATTTAAAAATTGAGCAAGAGGTTATACAAGTGAATATTCAAGAATCTTAGGATAACCAAGAAAATTGCTAGTTTACAAGTTATATTTTACAATGAATAATGCCAGTGATAAGGTGACCACGAATGAGCCATCAATAGAACATTTAAATTTAGATTTACTCAGTGTAGTAAAATGATAGACAATCATATGAGTCAATTAAATTAATTAAAAACACCCTTATTACATTACGATACTATAAGTATATGGATGGTCATATTATTTATACTAATAGCGGTCGCAGTAATAATTTCGGTACGAAAACTCTACATCAAGCATCAAAAAAAAGAAAACTGAAATCCGAAGAAATCCAAGAAATCTTCGCCAAATGAAGAATGTTTAGAATCCATCACACTTAAATAGTGAATAGTAATGAATAGTATTTAATTATATCTAATTGTGTTTTATGTGAATAAAAGCTCAGCTTTAAAACTTGCGAATTAATTAGATAATTAATTCTCAATTAAGTTATATTGAAATATGAAAATTCTTTTTATTAGGGTCTTAGGTCTTATGGAAATACAACGTAGAATTTGCTGCCTTCTTGCCAGTGCATTCAACTTGTGAGTAGGTTTGGAATGTCCAGCAGTTTCAATATATAGTAGTATAAAGTATTAGAAACAATACAGTCGTGTTGCCAATATGTAGTAGATTAAATTAAGAACCTTACGTTCACAGAGCAAACAATATTAATCATTAGGAAGATTGCACTTTATCTAATTGTTACGATAATAGAACGCAACTGTAATTAGTTATATAACAGACACTGTGTGTGCCCAAGATGCAAGTAAGTTCTAGTTCAGTTCCAGATGTAGTACAAAGCTTTCGTAATCTACTCGATACAGTTCGAGACTGGAAGTAGCTCAAATATAGTTAAGTGATGTAATTTAAAAGTGAAATTCAAGTTGAATTACCGGGGTTATCGCCTCAACACCCAAGTTGACAAAATTGATAAGGTAATGTAGTTTAATTTCTAAGTAGTAGAATAAATGACCAGTAAAAACGATGAAGGTGTGATTAACTTCTTAGAAGTGCTTTGGTAATGAACAATTTCGTGGACTTCGGTTGGCCTTGAAACACACAAAGAGTCTGTTGTTGCTACTTGGTGTTTGGTTCACACGAATACAATTGTACAGTTTATTGGTTTAATTAAATTAAAGTATAAACTTATTTTGAGCTTTATTTAAATTACGTAAAATTATTCACAACTAAATGTTTGTGCAAAATCGAATTTACTGCAGTCGTCAATATTATAAGGAAGCCTCAAATAGCCTACATTTTAAAAAAGTGCCAAGAGATGTACCCTTCGGAACAATATATTAGCACCATACGACACCTTTATATAGAAGGGCGACAGGACGGAGTCAATTAGGTCGGACGCTAAGTGCGGTTGGGAAGAGGCCGAAGATGAGTCTGAAGGACGAGCTGTTAGAAACTCAGGAGAAGCTTCAGATGTCCAAGAAAAAGCCTGCGCCTACTGCGGTCCAGTCGGAAAAGTGGTGCCTTTTGTGGATGTTGAAGTCCCGAAATTGCCCTCAACATCGAAAGGACAGCGTAAGACGTCGATTAGCAGTAACGGATACGTTGCTACTAGCAGTTTCGACGAGTTGAATATTACGATGCTTTATAGCAAGAATGGCGCACACCGTTATTCGCAAGAAGGTGCTGACCACCTTCGTCACTATTGTTGACGACAGGAAAGTAATTCGGACGAGTTCCAAGACGTTTCAAATCAACTAATTTGGATTGTTAGGACGTTGCGACTACGTAAAGGATGCAGGGGGGGTGTTGTAGCAGGAGGTTCAGTGGGGATCGGTGCTGCTTTAGGTCAACAGGATTCCAGGAGTCAGGGAACGCCGGTGCCGGGCAAGGCATCGTACGCCGCAGCAGCTGTGGGGTGTGCGTCGGCGTTTGCTGTTCGGGTCGATGCCACGTCAGGAGGAAAGGAGGACGCCATGTCTGCATTAAAGCAGAAGTTTGATCCCACACGTGATGAGTTTGTGGTAGGAGCTCGAAGGTGTGTTGTTGTTGGGTGTGCTGGTCGTGCGGATGCCAAGAAATTACAGTCCAGGGTTGGAGAGGACTGCAAGGAGCTCGTGGTAAAAACCATGGAGAGGAGGCGTTCACGGATCGTTCTCACAGGGGTTGAAACGAGGATAAAGGCAGAAGAGCTTGTCCGATTGATAGCGAGCCAGAATCCTCATTTCGACGATTTGAAGTTAGAAGATAACCTGCGAGAAAGGTTAAGGTCCCCTCACCAACGTCGTCTTTGAAGTGACTCCACTCATCGAAGGCGTAGTAGTGCCGCAGTCAGGCATGCGTTCACGAATTGCTAGCAGGCAATCCCTTGCTGTGGGTGTGCGCAAGCGCAAACAACAGTGCGAGCGGTGTCGTGAAGGTCGATCCGCGCCACGACGCCAAGTCGAGTAGATGCCCCACAATGACACGGTTGCAGAACGCCATCTTACGTAAAATCGTTGTGGATTGTGAAGCCCATATACATATTGATAAGTGAAAGAATATTAAATGCGCCCATTTAAATTTAGGGAAAGCTAAAGTGCGATTAGCGGGTTTGTAAAATTGTTCGCGGAAAATAAGATCGATGTCGGATTTATACAGGAATCGCACCTGTATAATCATAGGATAATGCGTTTTTGGAAGGGAGGTTACCGTTTTACACTCAAACAGCGAACAGCCGCGCAGTGGTTAAATAATAAATAACGGAATATTTGCAGGGATAATATTAAATAATTTATCAAACACTTTTTAACGGGGGTCGAAATAAAAATTGGGGTAACCATTCTTTACGCGATAAGCGCGTACTTCTAACCGGTCGACTCGTGACACGAAAACCCATAGACCAAAGATTTAATAACTCTATTGGAAGTTGTGCTACGGAAGAACATGAGAAACCAAAAAATAATCATTGGAAGGAGGGGGATTCTAATGCCAAGCTTCTCTTATGGTGTAGTTCAATAGAGGACGGCAGGGGGCCGCAGATTGCTGAATTGTTAATAGAAAGAGATTTGAGCGTGTTAAACAACAACGATTTGCCGATGCTTGAGGCGCACAGAGGCAGCAGTTTTATCGATGTCACTGCAGTCTCTCGCAGGATGTTGGCGGTCATTGGAATTGGGAATAAAGATCAGACGAAGTCTCGCTCTCTGAGGATAAATTAATAACATAGAATATTGTTGTCGGGGCATGCGTAAACAAGCAAATTACTTTCCTCCCTCTGTTTTAAAATAAAAAAGCAAATTGGAAGCGGTTAAACACAAATTAAGCGAAAGCATCCCCGCGCTCGAGACCGAATTAGTAAACTGTCAAAAGGCTACTCGAATAGAAGAACGCCCGAAAAAATTTAATGATACGGTTGTAGACGCGTCAGCGTACTTCATGCCGCGACAGCGTAACTTGATGGACCCAGGGACTAACTACTAAGCGGACAGAAACGCGCAATCTAAGACGCCGCTATGAGCGCGCCTCAAGTGAAATAAAAGAACAACGAAGACTCGAGTATAATTAAAGTAACTGAAAATAGAAAACACTAATTGAAGAAACGCGAACGAATATATTTAAAGAGTTCTGCATGCGCAATTCTTGAAAAAATCATGGGAACGGCGTATCGCAAAATAAGGGATAAACAACAAAAGATCGCGCTCGGCAACGTCAACAAATAGAACGGTAAGTATACGGAGGGATTAATAACAACGGCAGAATATTTGTTGGAAACATTTTCTCATCGGACGATCAGTGGAGGACAAAGAGTTGCACAACATAAAACGTTGGGGAACCACAGAGGCCAAGGAATAGGTGCCGACAAGGCAGTTCTTTGTCATGAAGTCATAAGAGCTGTTAGGAGGATGAACTCTAAGATGGCACCGTGGCATGATGGAAGCACCTCAGGCGCTGCACTGGAGGCGTGCCTGATGGCCTTGCATGTCTTTGCTGGGTTGCTTATTGTTTGTCTGGAGAAGGGTGTGTTTCACCGTTATTGGAACGTCCAAAATGTAAAATTTATCCCTAAACCAAGAAAAGCGGATGTGCCAGACCCGGGCAGCTATCGTCCATTTATCCTGCTACCGATACTGGGGAAAGCTTTGGATCGAATTATGATCACCCGAGTTAAGCACGCTGTACGAGACAGCAACGGTTTTACTTAGAAACAATTTGGTTTTGCGGAGGATAAGTCGAGTTTGTAGTCGAAAATATCAAACAGGCGAGGGTGCAAAAGAGTATTGCGTCGGACATCTCAGGAGCATTTGATGCTGCCTGGTGGCCATCTATTGTTTCGGAGTTGTAACGCAGGCGTTGTTTGCGAAGCCGGATGTCGTTGGTCAAAAGTTATTTCTCGGGAGGATTGGCACAGGTTGAAATTAGAGGTGAACTTGTGTCACGAACGGTGGAATGGAGATGCCGGCAGGGGTAACGCTCTCGTCCCACGTTCTGGAAGTTGTTATATGAGCGCATCTTTAGAGTTAAATTGCCTAAAGGATACGCTATTGTGAGGTCGCGGATGATATCCTGTTGATAATCAGGTCGAGATTGTTAATGGAGATGCGACTGAAACCGAATGAGGCGTTGAGTAGATTGCACAAATGGCCGCAGGAGTTCAAGGTGAAATTCAACACGACAAAGTCGGAGGCGCTTTATTTCGGAACAAAACCGGGACAACGTCTTCGTAGGCTAGAGCAAGGAGGAAAAGAGATTTCATTGAAGGAAGCCATCACATACCTTGGCGTTAAATTAGACAAAAATTAAATTGGAAGACGCACGTGCAATATGTCAAAAGTAAGGGTAGTGAAATATCTAACAGAGAGATAGCAGTGACAAAAATAAGCTGGGGATTCAGAGGCGAATCGTTGAGGACAGTCTACGCCGGAGCAATAGAACTGGGAACTGGCGATGCTGTATGCGGGATCTGCTTGGGTGGAGGATTATAAGGTCAGGAAGTTTGGCATATAGCGAGTGTTCAACAGATAATCCCGGTCAACGCGGTATTGGTAATTAGTAGGATGCTCTTAATCGAAGTTGTCGTCAAAGGAGTTAGATATCGGAGACTTGTAATATAGAGAGAAGTCGGAAAATTGTCGAAAACCTTGGAATTGGCAGTACGGAGGATGAGAGAAAAGTCTTTATATTTGAACTAGGGAATTCGGCTGATACCAAAGGGTTCGAGTTTGCCGAAGGCGATGAAAACACAACGTGAACCAGGATTTATATGGATGGCTTGCGAATGGACGATGGGCAGGCCGAAGTGGCATTTGTTGTACATAAGGAGAAGAGGGAAATGTTCCGATTCTAAACTAAACTTGCGGACTAGAGCACAATCTTTCAGAGTACATCATCGACCACTCAAGCACAGGTGGATATTCAATCATTAGCGATAACAAAGCGATCTTCACTGCTCTGGCAAATACGAGCACCGCAACAAATCTTCAAGGGGATCTCTGAAGAATAGCGCACATTTGAAGTTTTATTGGGTCAGATTGCATAACGGCAATTGAGGAAACGACGGAGTAGATGTACTGGGCAAAGAGGCCGCAACAGGGAAATTTCCTACATCTTATTCAACGGTACCGATATCGCTAATTAAGAAAATGCTGCGAGGAAAGTCAATCCAACACTGGGAAGAGAGGTGGAGCAATTCTGCCACGGATAGGTTAACACAAAAATTTATGCTGAGCATAGAAGCTAGAGAAAAGGTGTGGAAGTTAACTTCGGTCATAAAATGGTGCAGCTACGAACATGGCACGGGGTACTGAAAGTCTACCTGCGAAAAATTAGATTGACCGAGAACGGATACTGCAAGTGCGGTGAGGGCGCCGAAAGGGCCGAGCACCAGCTAATTGATTGCCCACTCGAGATGGCAAACAAAGAATTGGCATGCAGGAAACTAGCTGTCGAGGGACTAGAATGGCTCAAGAGCTTGTAAGAAGTCCAGGAAATGGCTAACCAGGGGGCGGTTCTGGGCAGCCTTGAAGGTATTCGTGAGAAGGGTCGCGTAACTGGACGCTGAGAACCGGGTGTAAACTGGGGGCTTAAAATTTGGATTTCGATTTGGTATAAAATTTATTTTGTGGTACAATGTAACTTAATAAGGTAAAAAATAAAAAAGAAGCGACAACATTATATACAAAAACAAAATAAACATCCAAATATCTAAACATGGATGATGAATTTCACGCTAGATCAGTCAATGTCTTTCCTAAAGTGCGCTAAAAAAACATTAGGTATTAAATCAAAACTTTAATCCGGACTAATAAACAACAAAACTAAATTAGATTTCTTATTAACTTAAACCAACAAAATAATTCAATTAAACTAAGAAATTAAATAAAGTAAACCCGCGCATCCCTCAAGGACTAACAAGCAATATTGATTGTTATCCCCCAGGACACTTTGTGCATACCCACCAGGACTTCAACAGTGCATACTCATCTCCCCTGAGCAATAAGAGATAATTTTAGGTATACGACCAGATCTTCGGATCCTGGAGAAACTTATATTCGAGATATTTATAAATACTGTGGAGGCTGTACTCGCATAAACATTGATTTGTACTATAAGTAAATTTTGTAGTCAGTTTTAAACGAGTTCGATTTAGTATGATGACGCAAGGCGACATAATGCTTATGCGAATACACCTGATAATTTAAGGGTTGCTTGCTTCTTTGCTATTCTATGCACTACTATGTGCTTATATACGTAATGCTTTATTTAGATAATTAAGTATTACATTTTATACATAGTAAGTAAGTAAGGCCGGTCTGACTTCAAAACGGTGCACGCGTATGTTTTTCCATCTAACATACGCGTGCACCGTTTTGAAGCCAGACCGGCCTTATATACTTTCAATGTAAAATGCGTGTGGATACGTTTTGAGGTCAGACCGGCTTTATATTCCTTTCAATGGAACATACGTGTGTGACTTCAAAACACATAAATGCTACTTTGAAAGTGCGTGCAGAGAAAATGTTTTGAATTCGGTTTTCTAGAGAGAAGTTATAAAGTAGGTCAGATGCAAAATATCGCATTCAGGTCAATTGTGTTTAATTAAAGTGGATTCTGATTTATGTTTTTTACTTTTGTTTAGAGGCTGCAAATACACATAGGCCGGTTTGACTTCAAAACGTGTCCACGCGTTTGCTACATTGAAAAAAATGTAGGTGCATGCAAATAATGTGGAGCTGTTTTAAATTCGGTTCTCTAGGGAGAAGTTATAAAGTAGGTCAGATTCATAACATCATATCTAAGTCAATTGTATAAAGAATGCTGTATTTAATTAAAGTGGATTCTGATTTATGTTTTTACTTTTGTTTAGAGGTTGAAACACACAGGCCGGTTTGACTTCAAAACGTGTCCACACGTATGCTACATTAAAAAAATGTAGATGCATGCAGAAAAAATGTGGAGATGTATTGAATTCTAGCGAGAAGTTATAAAGTAGGTCAGATGCAAAATATGCTAAGGCCGGTTTGAATTCAAAGTGCGACCACTCTGCAAATACAAATGGGCGGGTTTCAATTCAAAATGTGTTCACTCTTGTAATAGGTTGAAAAGTAGGTTAGCAAAGTACGCAGATGGTGGTAATCTGCTATATAAAGAGATTGTTAATATTAATTTAATTAGTCGAAGTTTACTGCATATTTACATACCTACATATACAAACATGTATATAATTGATATTCAGGGATTTAAATACAAGAAAAACGAGTTTGTGTGCAAAGCAATTGCGGTTTTGGACTTATTGGAAGGTGTTGTTAGGCACCAAATTTTTAAACTGCCAATGCAGTCTAGTTGTTTGAGCCAAGATCATATAAAACATAACGACTGGGTGACAAAGAATATTCATGGTCTTTCTTAGGATGAATCTTCAACGGCTGGAATGGTGTCATCAAATATAGCGCTTTATTTGAAGCAAATTATCCGACCCGGTGAAGAAGTATGTTTGAAGGGTCTAGAAAAGAAGAAATGGATGGAAACCTATCTAATGCAAAACGTTGTAACTGATATGCTTGCACTAGGTTGTCCTAAGCTATCGGAGTTAAAAATCAACAATCGTTTACTATGTAACATCCATTGTTATAGACACAGCAATAATAATCTGCAATGTGCAAAACAAAATACCTTGTTATTAAAAGAATGGTTTAATAATAATAAAAAACAATAGAAAGATTGTGTCTGTATTATTTATTTTAATATAATTTTACAACGTTAGCCTTATTAACTATTATTATTATAACAACTTCTAGCAAACATTATTTTTATCGATCCAGCTATTATGTACGTTGGAGAAGCCTAGCCATTTTACAAAGACTTTATTTCCACTCTTTCTTAGGACTTTTTCTACCAAGTAAATTCCTGAAGTTTAACCTTTTGCAACTCCATTTCACAAAATGCACCTTTGATTTCTTTCTCGTCTTAATCTTCTAATATATATGTTGTCGGATTGGTTATGTTTACCTTTTTAATCTTAAAAATTTTATTTGACCAGTTTGGCGTGTAAGCTTTCGTAAATACCTCCCTGTGTTTACTAATCCTCACACTGTCTTTAATTGAATATTTTGGTATTTTGGTTGTAAGTTTGATGTGCTTAAATGATAATTTAAGAATAGTTCTTTCATTTGATTTATCAACTTTTACAGGTTTGACTCTGATGATACTGTGAAATGTATTGTTGTATTGTTTCACAATATCGCTTAAATTTTTTATCCAATTGTAAGAACCGTTCAGATTAAACAAGCGCCACATTTTTCCCTTTAAAGTTCTAATTACACGTTCCACAATGCATGCTTTCTTTGTAGAAAAAACACTATAATGGTTTATGCCATAGGTCTGCATTAAGGATTGAAAGTGTTTGTTATAATATTCTTTACCAAAATCAAACTGCAAATTTCTTGGTGGATTTTTAAATTTATTTAAAATTGTTTTCATTGCAGCAGTAACATCAATACCCGTTTTACTTTTAAGTGGTACAGTCTATACGTATTTGGAGAAACAATCAATAACTACTAAAATATATTTAAATCCTTTGTTTGTTGGTAATATGGTAGCATTTCAATCAAATCGGTCTGAAGAAGGGCATTTAAACCTTTTAGTATCACTTTGCGTTTCTTGAAATTTATTCTTGCTGGTTTATAAACTTCATTTACTATATACCCTTTCACTTTTGATTAAGCAACTACCATAATACCGTTTCTAATCAGGATTTATTAAATACAATTAATAAATAAATATTTCTACGTTTGGATGTCGAGGGCTCAACTTGCTTTGAAAGGAACTTTTAATATAAAATCAAGAAACAGTGTTGTATTGCTTATGATAGCACCGCTGTCACGAAAACTGATTACATCCATACGTCTAAGCAAAAATCCTCGTAACTGTACAATTACATAACTTTTTTCGTTTATAAGAATTTCAATGTCTAGCAGGTATCCTTTAATATTCTTGATGACTGCTTCCTCATAAAGAAATTCATAATTATCTTTAATGGTGAAAATAGGGAATGTCTTGCAACTGTCGAGAAATGTACTAGAGTAAAACGTTGCTACTACCGTGTAATGTAGCATATGTAACTTGTACTCAATCAAGGTTTCAAAACCTTCATTTTTTCATATTTCTATTCACTTATATCTATTTTACGGTTATTTAAGTGCCTTCTAAATTTGTCAATTGTCATATCATATAATCACTTTCGCTTCGCTCAATTCTTCAATGATCGAATTTATTTCGTTGCCGTGACCTGTGTGTCTAGCAGTCTGAGATGAAACTAAAAGCTGTATTTTAATGTTGCAATAAACCTTTCAATGGTCCTCGGATTATGCGAAAATTTTAAAAAAATTATTCTAAACCTCCTCCATGAGTTAGTTTTACTACGTTCTAGTTTTGATACTAATGCTATAATTAATCCTACACCCGATGAAGAAATAAAAGTTCTTTTAAACAAAGTTTTATGGAAAATGCCGCATGTAGCCGTTGATGATACTCAACGAATTAATTTAATAGAATGCGTTGCTCAAAATCAGAATTTGCATATTCCGTTTAGAGGATGGGAGTTGCATGAATATCAACTTCTACAAGAAACGCAACGTCATACATGGAACATTAAAACAATAACACAATTAGAAAAACCAAGATTTGTGATTGTTGATTTTCAAACTAACCGAAAAAATAGATACATGAGCAACTACAGTCGTTTTGATCATTGCTATTTAACCAACATGAAACTCTATTTAAATTCAGAAATTTTCCCGTACGAAAACTTAAATTTGAAGTTCGAGAATAAACAGACTGCGTTGTTATATGAGATGTATGCCCAATTTCAGCAATCATTCATCATACATCACTTTTTAATCCTGAAGATTTACGAAATATTGTGCCATTAGTAGTCATAGATTGTTCTAGACAAAACAAAGCGTTAAAATCTGGTATTGTCGATATTAGATTAGAATTTGAAACTAGCAGAAACGTTTTGCCAAATACATCTTGTCATTGCCTTATACTTCATGATAAGATAGTCAAATACAATCCGCTCTCAAACTGCAAAAGAATATTATAATTACTTTATTACTGTACCTTTATAAATTATGAAAAATAAAATCATTTAGCAATCACAGTCTATTTATTATTTTACATGTTTTTTACAATACCAAATGTTTGTTTGTTAATGGGTTATAACAATTTTTGCTTAAATATTTTTTTCAGGTTGGAATTATTAAGTGATTTAGTAAACAGTCATAAACATTGTCAAATTGTGTCAGTAGAACCGCTAATATTTACAAGCAATTTAAATTAAGGTTTTGTTATACATTTCTCAAATAAACTAACTGGTATGTTATTAACAAATTGGATTTTTTTTTAACAGAACGGTTACTACTATTTTTCTCTACAATACATTTATATTAATATAGTTCAACTCGGACAGATTGAAAGGTTTCCTATTTTAGACACATTCAAAAAAAGAAAACGGTGTATTTGTGCAGGTATGAACATAACACTGAAGTTTTTATAACTAAAAACGATATTATATGTTAATGGGAAAAAATAAATTGCATTCTTTATTTGAGTCAGTGGTTGAAGCTTTACAAGTCATTTCCGAGTGTATAGTTATACCCTCAAGGTTTATTATCAGTGGTTGAGGTACTAAGAATTCTTTTATCATCACTTGGATTAAAACAATTTTGCTTTGTTTTATAGTAAACACATCATGTTTGACTGATCTAATTAAACATTGCTGTTTCTGTACAGTCTGTTTATAAAACAAAGCATTCTTATAATCATCAAAAGAAATTTGCTTAATACTTACTAAGGAAGATCCCTTTGACTTTTTTATCACCCTATCCTGAACTCTGTAAGTGTACATTTTAGATCTAAGCCCTACAAACTCTAGCATGATATCACCATTGTTTTCATCTTTTATAATACCAGGAACCTTTTTGTTTGATAATGGGATATGATATTTGTTATGGGGGTCGTAATCAGAAGTATCAAATCTATGAATATCTTGTTTGATATAGGAGTAAATATCTTCAACGCTAAACTCGTATATCAAACTATCCGTATCTGTGTACAGAAGCTTTGCCTTGTTAGCAAATTGCGATTTTATATAACTATAGTGAAATTTATATAAATAGGTTTTCGAAATATCTAGAACAGATAAACCTGTGTAAATGGGTTTGTTTAAATAAACCTCTAATTTAGTCATTTCTATTAAGACAAGATCTTTGTCTAACTCAGTGCAACTGTGAAAATTAGGTTTCGCTATGTAACTACGAGTTCCAAACCTTCCTTCTTATATGGTCACTAATTTCACATCTTTTTATTTCCGTACGTTTTCCATCATTTTTCCATAAACCGAATTTATCATATTTTTATAAAAGCATATATCGAAACTGTTTTTTGACTGTTGTCTTAATTTTGTATTCAAATCAATGTATTCTTTTAACCAAGGAGCTTGTTTAAACCGAAGAACCTTATGAATCTTTTTCAGTTCTCAGCCGCAGCTTAAATACATTTTTAAATTCTTGTAGTAAATAATATAGTTGAGTTTTGGATATAAAGTTGTAAGCAATTTCTTTAGGTTTGATTTATTAGATGGTACTGGTGGTATCATATGTTCAGGCGCCAAACGTAAGTCCCTGTGAATTTCATGTAAAGATACTGGGTAGTGAAAATCGCATTTAAAATTATATTCTACATCAGAATCATCGGAAATATTAAGTATGTCTAAACGTACTATATCTGGACTGGTGCCATCTAAAAACATTATTTTTTCAATATCAGTAAGCAACTCAAGTTTAGCGTTCGTCGTTTTTAACATTACGTCTAGAGCTAAACCAGGAGCCGTAAAGTAGTGAAGTGGATCTAACTTATACGTGAACATGCAAGTTTTTTTAAAGTTTTCAAATATGTCAGTCAAGAGCAGTACATCTGTTTTTAAATATAGATCTAAATAGTCCCCTAGTGTTTTTATATTAAATGTTTGCCAAACGTGTTTAGCATGATTGTAGTCTTCATCTAAGACTTCTTCATTACGCAAACGATTAAAGAATGCTGTTTTGTAGGGTAAATTGGTTTCATTGAGCCTACTCCAAGAGTTAATGTAATCATAGTGAAATATGCCTTTACGCGAGTTATGTATCCCCCAATTATCTATATGTATTAAATATATTGAATCTAATAGGAATTATTAGAAATTGTTAAATAAAGTATAAGTTCATTGCAACAATGTAATAC
This sequence comes from Platerodrilus igneus, assembly GCA_036346225.1. Lineage (NCBI taxonomy): Eukaryota > Metazoa > Arthropoda > Insecta > Coleoptera > Lycidae > Platerodrilus > Platerodrilus igneus. The sequence goes on along the minus strand of JARFIW010001225.1, from coordinate 428,349 downwards.
AAGGATAACCCAGAAAGGTTATCGACAGTTCATGAGAACGGACATTCAACTTTGCATCCAAGAGGGCAGTGATACTGCAGGTGGCAGGTCACAGGCGGTTAACATACCGCAATTACTTAGAAATAAGATTGTTACATTGTAATAAAGTGTACAATTAAGAGAAAAGCAGACATGAGATCTGCAAGTTCCCACAGCCGTGTGAGGGGCAGGTTATTATAAAAAGCCCGGGAGCTCAAGGCCCGGCAGTCAGTCTTCGAACTCCATACTTTGTTGTTCAAGCTACTCACCTTATTACAATTAATTAAATGTTTTTGAATTAAAGTTATTTTACAAGTTATTCAAAATTCTATTGTAATTTCTGTTTTAAGTTAAAATAAAATTTGTTAAGTCTTCGGAATTGTTTTTAAAAACACCGCTCCAAAGGCCCGAACCTTAACTCGCGTAAATAACCGAAACTCATTATCAGTGTTACAATTTTCCCTGGTGATGGATTTTTTTATTATCATCTAAGTAGGAAGCTAATTTTTCGATGCTAGATGCCATAAACCTGAATGAATCGATAAATCTAAAACTAACTTTCGTATCTTTTACATATTTTGTAAAAAATATGTATTTTTTCTTATTTATTGGTAGAATGCTTAACGAACCTGAAAACCATAACGCGATTTTTTTAATAATGAAATGCGAATCGTAGCCTGATAAGTTATGAAAAACTACTGGTATCATATAAGAATTATGATAATTGATGGTGCAATCTTGATGAGCCGCTCCTCGAGATTCACCTGTAAAGTGACAGTGATCGTGAACTCTAATATCATCTATACTAAAAGGTTTATTGCAAATGTGACAGCAAAGGGCAAATTTAAATGCAGAGAAAATGTGTGTAGATGTTTTGAATTTGGTTTTCTAGCGAGACAGTATGACAGATGCAAAATATCGCATTCAAGTCAATTGTGTTTAATTAAAGTGGATTCTGATTTATGTTTAGAGGCTGCAAATACACATGGGCCGGTTTCAATTCAAAATGTGTTCACTCTTGTGATAGGTTGAAAAGTGGGTTGGCAAAGTACGCAGATGGTGGTAATCTGCTATATAAGGAGATTGCTCCTAATATTAATTTAATTAGTCAAAAAAAAGCAATATGGATTTTAATACTCTTAATAAAACCACATATCGCAAACCTTATGTAATTCGAAAGATCTTGTAGTGAATAAGAGGTTTAAAGTTATAAAAGTGGAAACAATCAAGACAAAATATGGAGAAAGAGTATTAGTGGAAACAGAAGAGTTCAAGAGTATATTGCCATTGAGATATTTTGAATACCTTCAAGCACATGGAGTGAAACAATTAAATGAAAGTATTGGCTCGAACAAACACGTATACATAACTAGTAAGGGATCGATCGGTCTAACTGTCAACATAGAATTTTCAGAATAATATGTCACTAATCTAAGAAATTAGTTTATTATTATAATAATATACATCTTGTTCTTTACTGTTTAAATTATTATAACACATCTAAGTCGATTGTATAAAGAATGATGTATTAAATTAAAGTGGATTCTGATTTATGTGTGTTTTACTTTGAGTTTACTACCTTGTTTAGAGAAAGTCTTGTTTCAAAGAGAACTTTTATAAAATACTTTTTATTTTACAAATTGTTGAATATATTGATCTAACTATTTATAAATGAAAAGTATTTATTAACTCCGTTCTTGAAGTATCTGCTGCTCCCTCGCTGTTAGTTCCTCTCTTTTTTGCTTTATTATTTCTAGCTCCAAATCTATACGACGCAGTAGCTTCTCTCCACGCTTTTTAAATGCGTTAAGCAACTCTACTGTATCATCTTCGTAGGATTTGTCATCTTCACAGCAAACAGCCATATTAAATTCTGTACATAACTTTTTCATAGCCAACATGTTTTTGCCTGATCTGCGAGCATAACATAAAAAAGATTATTGTTGGTTCACCTTTTCTTTTTGTATACTACCTGATGTTTCTGAGAGGATCAGAGTGTGTCAACGATCCATGATAGTCTCAGAATTTCCAGAATGGATTTTGATCTAATGTAACTTATAAATTAGTAGTGTTTTAAAACACATGTATAAATGTGAAAAAGCACTTACCGTGATATATCTATTACGTCACTATCAAAAATAGCAGCAGTGTCGAGTTGTGGCGAAGAAGAAGAACCAAAAACTTCTTTAATCAAGTCTTCGTCAGAATGTAATATAAATTGCTCTAGAGTTTTTACGTTGGTACTATTACAATTTTTGATTGATGATAAGCTACCCATTTTTAAAAGTTGCTAGTAATTATACAAGAGATCTGATTGAATACTGTTGGTAAATCTAAGTGTAGTATTTATATTAAATAATAAACTGATCTGTTAGAAAAAATTAAAAATTTGCATCGTTTTCTGAAAAAATTCAGCTCTGTAATCTATTCTAATGAACAAAACAGTATGTAAGCGAGTATAATTATACCTCAGCAGAAATAATGAATTAAATTCATTTGTATGAAAAAGAAATTGCAATGAAGGTACATAATAAAAAAACCTAAATTAGATTAATGTCGTTTTATATTACCGCTGAAATAATTTATATGCATATATAGGTAATTGTGTGTTTACGCGATTTTATGCCGAATAAGAAATTTTTTAAAGGTACTGCTCAGCAGAAATAATGAATTACATTCATTGCCTGAAAAAGAAATTTGCAATGAAGGCGCATAATAAAACCTAAATTAGATTAATTTCGTTTTATATTACTGCTAGCATAATTTTATTTTCCATAAAAAATTAACAAAAAATTGACTTTATATGCATATATAGGTATATAGTAATTTGTGTGTATGTTACGCGAATCATTGCTGAATAAGAAAAATTCTGTAAATTTCCATCAACGTACTGGAAAATGTTTTTCTTAATATCGGGTTTTAAAAAAAAACATGAGTGCGTGTAAATTATTATATTTTTCTTTAGATTAATTTCGTTTAAAATAATGCAAATGCAAAAAATGATCCTTAAACTAGTAATATATATATAGTATAAGTTTTATATTACCGCTGACACAATTTATATGCATATATAGGTAATTTGTGTGTTTAAAGGTACTGTTATACGATAAAACCATAATGCGTGTAAAATTGTAAAATGTTTAATCTGAGACATTTTTTTTCAAATTTGCTTTGTTTTTTTATTTAAAGATTCCATATGTATACATAAAAAATAGCGCTGTAAATGATAGTGTATTTTTTCTGTACACACATCATTAAATCAAAGGTCGTATAAAACGTTTTTATTACTATACTGTAAACAAGAAATGTTTTGTAGTAAACGCACAATTTATGTCGAATAAGAAATTCTTTAAAGGCACTGTTATATGATAAAACTGCAGAATGTTTTTTTAATACTGGGTTTTTTAAAAAACCATGAGTGCGTGTAATTATTAAACCACATCAACGGTTTAATCTGAGACTTTTTTTTCAAATTTGCTTTGTTTTTTTTTAATTTAAAGATTTTTAATATGTAAACCATAAAAATAGCACTGTAATGATAGTGTATTTTTCTGTGCACACATCATAAATCAAAGGTCGTATAAAAACATTTTTTTATTACTATACTGCAAACAAAGAAATTTTTTTATCGTTAACGCAGCTGAATGAAAAAATGATGTTGTATGCTAATTCTTTTTACAGTTGTTTTGCTTACGTCAGATTATATTTTGGTATAAATAGTAAATAGAGCTATACGTATAAAGTAGTGTATTTTGATTTTGTATATAATCATGAATTCTGAAACCGTTTCAGACATTAGTAGTGCTATTTTGAGATTAACTGTAAAATGCGTGAGTCTAATCAAGTCAGTGAATGAAATAACGAAACACATTTTAATTATCAAAGCAAATATTAGTATATTGAAGCTTGCTATTAGAAGTAAGGTATACGAAGACAATCGACAAGAAAATCCTAGCAGGCTGGAATCTAATTTGGCACATCTTAAAAGCTACCTTGTACGATTGAGGCACTTGAAACGCTCTTTGGAATATAAAGGTAAAGGTTTTGATGCAACGCTTTCTAGAGGTTATATTCGAAAAAATTTGATTTGGCATGATGTACAATCATGTTTTGGAAGTCGAATAATTACGGGACTTATTACCAATTTAAGTTATAGAGATCCTATAGTGTTCTTAGACAAGGCGTTCGCTAGTTTTAAACGCAAGATTGTTACTTGCTTAAAAAAGTCAATGTTGAAAGTTAATGTAATATTTACCGCTAACTTTGTTAAGCCTACAACTGGCGAAATAGATTTGAAAACGTTTCCTACTCCAAATCGTCACATCGATATAAATACCAATCTCAAGTTGTGGTATAAGGAGAACGTATTGAACAAGATTTCAAAGCGATTAGAAGAATTTAGCGAGAAAGATTCTGGTTGGGCAATCCAAGAAGTTTTACACTTGAAGGTAAATATAAACAATCATGATCCGCTTAAAGGAGGGTGTTCAACGTTTGTACCGGTTCCGGACTTTATAAAAAAAAAAGTTGTGGTAAATGTAATAAATAACGATCAACATTGCATTCTTTGGAGCTTGGTTTCCGCTTTATATCCTGCTAAACAAAATAGTCAGAGAATATTTAGCTATCCACACTTTGATACAGTATTACGCTACAATTCAATTCAGTTTCCAATAGCATTAAAGGACATAAAAATTGAGAAGCTTAACAATCTCGCAATTAACCTATATTGTATACAAAATACTAAAATACTGCCATTTTGTTTAAGTGAAAATTTTAAAAAAATTGAACCTATTAATCTGTTAGTTTTAAATAATGATTCCTTACAATACTCTCGTCCGACAAATGCTAATGAGAATCACTTTCATTTTACTTGGATTAAGGATATGTCAAAATTATTTGCAAAACAGTTGTCTTCACATGAATATAGAAAATTTTTTTGTTATAGATGTTTAAATAATTTTAGTACAGCAGCATTGCTTAAGCGTCATTCGAATTATTGCGAAAAACAGAATACTTGCTCAATTAGATTACCCGAAAAATCCGAAAAGTATCTAACATTTAAACATTTCCACTATCAAAAAAAAGTATCATTTGTAGTTTATGCAGATCTCGTATGTATATTAGAACCATGCAATGAGTCGGAGGTAATACTAAACACAGTCTCTTACCAAAGGCATATACCCTTTAGTGTAGCGTATTATTTGAAATGTTCGTATGATAATAAATATTCCAAATTTCAATTGTATCGCGGAAAGGATTGTATAGAATGGTTTGTTGCTCAATTGAAACTGATTTCAGAAACGACTAATAAAATTTTCTGTAACCCAAAACCTATGAATCCTTTAACAGAAGAACAAAAGTTAGCATTTAAATTTGCCCTTCACTGTCACATTTGCAATAAACTTTTTAGTATAGATGATATTAGAGTTCGCGATCACTGCCACTTTACAGGTGAATTTCGAGGAGCGGCTCATCAAGATTGCAACATCAATTATCATAATTTTTATATGATACCGGTGGTTTTTCATAACTTATCAGGCTACGATTCGCATTTCATTATTAAAAAAATTGCGTTAGGGTTTTCAGGTTTGGTAAGAATTATACCAATAAATAAGGAAAAATACATATCTTTTACAAAATATGTAAATGGTACGAAAGTTAGTTTTAGATTTATCGATTCATTCAGGTTTATGGCATCTAGTATCGAAAAATTAACTTCATACTTAGATGATAATAAAAAATCCATCACCAGGGAAAATTGTAACACCGATAATGAGTTTCAGTTACTTACGCGAGTTAAGGTTCGGGCCTTTGGAGCTGTGTTTTTAAAAAACAACTTCAAACTCTTAACACATTTATTTTAATTTGAAACAGAAATTATGGTGAAATTTGGAATAACTTGTACATAATAACTTTACTAAAAAATATACTTAAATGTACTGGTGAGTAGCTTGAACAACGAAGTATGGAGTTCGAAGACTGACTGCCGGACATTGAGCTCCCGGGCTTTTTATAATAACCTGCCCCTCACACGGCTGTGGGAACTTGCAGATCTCATGTCTGCGTTTTTCTTAATTGTACACTTTATTACAATGTAACAACAATTCTAAGTAATTGCGGTCTGTTGACCGCCTGTGACCTGCCACCTGCAGTATCACTGCCCTCACGGATGCAAAGTTGCATGTCCGTTCTCATGAACTGTCGATAACCTCTCTGGGTTATCCTTGTGTTACAATGTTGCATTGAACTTACACTTTTATTTAACAATTTCTAATAATTCCTATTAGATTCAATATATCAATATATATAGGTAATTGGGGGATACATAACTCCTCCCACCGTAAATGAAAAATTAAGGTTTTTCTTAATTTTTAAATACATAAAATTCATTATTTAAATTCATTTAAAATTCATTGATTCTAAGGGTATACCTATTGTTTCCTTTTTCTCTTTGTTTCCTTAAATCTAGAACTGTTTCCTTCATTCTTATATCTACGGTACATTTTGTAAAATACATATATAATTACAAAAATTATTAAAATGATCAATATAATTGTCCAAACACTTATATTATTATAATGTAACTTTGGCGTTTTGAGTTCACTTAATTGTTCTTTATATCTTTCCACTAATTTCACGGCGTGGTTGAGATCGTCTAAGTCTAGATGCTCTAGCTTCATAGGTTTTTTGATTATTTCTTCGTTTTCTTGTTGTATCTTGAACTGTAGTTCCGGTAGGTTTGCAAGTTTCTTTGTTGCTATGGGATCTTGATAAACTCTGATTATTTCATCCTTCAATTTCACATAACAATCTTCTTTGAGGGTAATTAGTTTGCTTCCGATTAATGCTTGGTTATTTTTATCTTGGTTGCAGTGGATGGTTGCTATTACTTCTGTTGGGAAAATTGCTATCCATTTGTTATCTGTAACTTTTTGAATTTTCATGTTAGTTATTTGCACTTGTTTGGATTCACAGTTTTCGTAATGATTTGAGAATTTTAATAGTTGTACTTCACAAGGGCTGTCTTCTTTAATGGTTGTTGTCGTCATCGATTGACATAAATATTGGTTTGGTGTTACTTCAGTACATTTTTCGCTTGTATAACCATATCTCAGTTCATTTAGGGATAGGAATTTGGTTTTGGGTATGATTACTTGGTATGTGCTAGTAACTTTCGTTGGAAAAGCAAATAAATGATAATATTGATAATTGTTACTTTCTACTATCGGGATTTCTATTAAAAATATTATTTCGTTATTCTTAATGTAGCCTTTTACTATAGCTATCTTTTCAAATATTAGAATGTTCGATTCTGTTACATCAAACGGTAATTTACTGTTAATTATAAGTGATCTAATTCTTATTAATTCGTTTAATAAATCGATTGGTTCAATAATACTAGAGTGTAGAGTATTTAATTTTGCAAATGTTTCTGCGTTTTCTAACGTTGCTAAAATTTGTTGCATTTAAGTAAGGGTGGATATTATTTGAGTAAACATTGTATTAAATCTAATTAAATCTCGCATGCCTAACGAGGTAGTTTGCATGGTGGTTTCAAGGGTTTGCATTCGGTTGGCTATACTGTCCTGATTTATTACTAACTTTCTCAATGTTTCGTTGAACTTTATAATCGTTGATTGGGTTAACGATAATTGGTTGCTGATTATGGTTTTTATGTCGTATTGATTCTCAATTAATTGTTGTATTGTGTTGTCATAACGTTCTGCGTCTTGGTTATCTAAATTGCCTGTGATAGCTTTTTATTATGTTACCTAATCCGTTGATTAGTCCTCTTTTTCGTCTCGTATTTTGTTCGTTGGGTATTAGTCTATTAAGTTTATCTTCTATGTTTCTTAAAATGCTTTCTATTATACTGTTGTAATTCATCATTTCTATTGCTTATTCTTTTCCGAATTTTGCTGTGTCCATTGATTGTTTTAATCGGTCATAATTTTCTGTGATTGTTTGAAATTCTTGTTTTAATTCCGTTAGGTCGAATTTTTGTGCGAATGTCCAATAGTCGATCGTGTTTTGCATACTGCCTAATTTAATTGGTAGTATATCGGGGTTGTTTTTTATATCTTCTATTATTACTTGGTTGTCCGTTCTACCTGGGTGGAGGTTGACGGTAAGGGTGATGATTGTCCATCTGAAATTACAGGGCGTCTTAGGTTTTTCAAATGAATGTACGTTGTTATTTTACCGTTGTCTACTACGGCTATGTTTTTATCTGATATTTTCTTAATTTTAAATGGTCCTAAATTTCTGGGTGCTGTTTTATGTCGCTTGCTTTGAAAGTTTTTCTCATACACGGTTTGTCCTATTGAAAATTTATTTGAGTCGGTATTTTTGTTTCGGGTTGTGGTGATACGTTCTTTATCGTTCTCTAATTTATCTTTTACTTTGTCATAAGTTGTTTTTAGTTTTTGTTTGTGGTCTTTCGCGTATTGTTGATATACTTCCTTGTTGTAGTGTATGTCATAGGGATTTCGTGAATCTGAATGTCCTAAGGTTAATTCTAAGGGTGTAAAATTTGTTGATGAGTGAATTGTGTTATTATAGGCGATTAGTGCGTATGACATTAAATTGGTTATATGTTCCTTTTTGTAATTTATTCTTAATAATCGGATTTGTTCTAACAGGGTTAAATGTAGTCGTTCAATTAGTCCGTTTGATTCAGGGTGATTTTCCGTTATGAAATGAATTTTTATTTTGTGTAGTTCTAAGGTGTTTTGTATGGTCTCATTTTTAAATTCGCTACCATTGTCTAGAGTTATTGATTCGGGTGTTCCGTAAAATGTGAAATATTGTAAAAATCCTTGGGTCACGTCGATGCTATTTTTGGATGTGATTGGTATTGCTTGGCCTATTTTTGTGAATGCGTCTACAATTGTTAGATAGTTTTGTGCTTCTACTACTAGAGTATCGGCATGTAGTTTTTGAAATGGTTTGTCGGGTGTTTTGGTTAACATTAAAGGTATCTTTGGGGGTTTCCTATCGTATTTCGCTCTGTCACATAGTTCGCATTGGTTAATAAAATCTGTGGTCAATTCCTTCATGTCTTTAAAATAATAACGTCTTACAAGTTGCTTTATAGTTTCGTTAATTCCACGATGGTTGGTTTTTCCTTCGTGTTGATTCCTAATTACATCGTTTATTTCGTCAGGGTCGTCTAGTGTTATTAGTTTTCTAGTACATCTGATGAGTTCAGGGCCAGAGTTATTGAATAATTTAATGTATAATTCTGAAAATCTTTGGTATAAATGTTCGGTGTTGAAATAAAAATAAAATCGTTTTTCTCGGGGTGTATTCTTTTAGAATTTTAATTATTTGTTCCTCATTGTCATCTTTAGTTATTTGAATTTGGTATATCTTTTTGTTATCTACTTTTGTATATTTTACTGGATTGGGGTTATTTAAAACTTCGGTTATTATAAATTGGTTGGGTTTCATATCGATTGCTTCGTTTAAAATTTTAATCGCGTTTTTTGGTTCTTCGTTTTGTGTCGAATGTATCGTGTCGATCTCGTCTGGATCTTCCCTTATTTCTGCTTCGTCTACGTTTCCTATAATGGATTCCGTTTCTAATGCATTGAGTTGGATTCTGCTTAAGGCGTCTGCGTTGTTTTTATAAATTCCTTTTTTATATATAATTTCGTAATCATACTCTTCGAGTCTGATTCTCCATCTTTGTAATTTTGAAATCGGTTCTTTCAGTTTGCATAGCCATACTAGTGGTCTATGATCGGTGTATATGTAAAATTTTCTTCTGTATAAGTAAGGTCTAAAATATTTTGTTGCCCAAATTATGGCTAATAATTCTTTTTCTATGGTACTATATTTTTGTTCGGTTTCGTTTAGGGTTCTGGATGCGTAGCTGATGGGTTTATCGCTACCTACTTTTCCTTGGCTCAATACTGCGCCTAATGCTACATTCGATGCGTCTGTCGTCAGTATAAATGGTTTTGTAAAGTCTGGGTATTCTAATACAGGGTGATTCGTTAATATGTTTTTAATTTTGTCTACGGCTTTAATAAATTCCGGGGTGTGTTCAATTTTGTTTCCCTTTTTTAAACAATTTGTCAGGGGTTTGGTTATCTGAGCGTAACCTTTAATGAATTTGCGGTAGTAACCACTAAGTCCTAGAAATCCTTTAATTTCTTTGGTTGTTTTGGTAATGGGTAATTTAGAACTGCATTTGTTTTGTCTGGATTTGGCATTACTCCTTGGGGTGTTATTACATGTCCTAAAAATGATACTTCTTTTGTAAAATTCACTTTTGTCTAATTGTACTTTAAATGTGCTTGTCTAAGGTCTTTCGAATACTTTTTCAATCTTTCTATGTGTTCTACCAATGATGTGGAATAAACTATGATGTCGTCAAGGTATACAAGGCATTTTCATTGTGTATTCCTCGTAATATATTGTCCATGACTCTCTGGAAAGTAGCGGTGCGTTCTTTATCCAAATGGCATTCGTTTGTACTCGTAATGTCCTCTAGGTGTGCTGAAGGCTGTTTTTGATATATCCTTTTCTTCCATCTCTACCTGATGGTATCCTGATGCTAGGTCCAATGTTCTAAAATATTGACATTTGCCTAATTTGTCTAAAATTTTGGTTATATTTGGTAGTGGATATTTGTCATCTACCGTTTTTTCATTTAACTTTCTATAATCTATTACCATTCTGTACTTTCTCTTTCCGGTTGCGTCTAATTTCTTAGGTACTATTAACACGGGGCTGCTCCATGATGAGTTGGAGTGCTGGATTATGTCTTGTTCTAATAAGTCTGCTACTTGTCTGTCAGCTTCTTCTTGGCTTGCATGAAGTAGTCTATATGCTTTTGTAAAAATTGGCTTATCGTCTGTTAACTCGATATTGTGTTTTACTGTGTTGGTGAATGTTAATGGTATTCCTTCACAATGGAATATGTCGCGGTATTCAAAACATAAGTTTTTAATTGCTCTTTCTTCTTCTTGATTGATGTCGGTATTGAAGCGGAAGTTAGTTAAATTTTTTCTTAACATTTCGTCATGTTCTATTGGGTTGTAATCGTTTTCTAAATTTTCGTCTATTTCCATTTCGTTAAAATTTAGTTCTTCTACGTTAATTGGGTCTGTCAGTGATAATTCTACGGGATAGTCTTTTGAATTTAATATTGTTGTGGTTGCATAGTTATTTTTTATTTGCACTAAGGCAGTTGGGGTTTCTACTCCTTGTTGAAATGTCATATGATTTATTATTCCTAAATTTTTGTTAGATTTTACTGGGATTTTTATTTTTCTTTCCGTTCGATGTTCTATAGTGTATTTTTGTTCAATTTGTGTGTTTTGAAATTTAATTGGGATTTTTCCGTATTTTGTCCTTAATAAGCGATTTTTAATGTCAATGTTGGCTCCTAATTTTCTTAAAAGGTCCATTCCGATTAATCCGTCATATTTGTCGTTAAATTCGAATACACAAAATTTATGTTTCATTTTAACATTAAATGTTCTCGGTAAGGGTATATTGGCTACGAATTGGTGTAGTGTTGTTTGATGGGCTGTTTTAATTTTAAATGGTTCTCTTTCTACATAATCTAAATAATGTTTTTGTACGGTTCTGGGGCTAATTAATGTTTTTGAGGATCCGGTGTCGATTAATAGTTTGAATTTAGCGTGGGGTATTTCTATGTATGGTAATACTAAGTGATTTATGTTATTTAAGTTTATTAAGTTTGGTTGTCTATGAATGGGTCCATTTGAAAGTTTGAATTCGAGTTTTCGTCGTCGTACTCCTCGTAAGTTTCGTATTGTTCGTAACGTTCGTAAGTTTCTGCATGATTTGATTCATTGTTCGTAGGTGTCTCAATGTAATTATTCTGGTCAGCGTCAAATTTTTCTATTTCTTGATGGAATAGCTCTTCCGATGTAAAATTGCGTTTCTGATAAGGGTTTGGTCGGATGTGTGTTATTTTTGTATTTTGTCTGGTGTTACCAGATGAGGTATCCATTGGTGTTGGTTTGTAATAATTATTAGAGTTGTTATTATTATTAGTCATTGGTGTATTTCTATTGGGGTTTGCGTTGAATGCTGGTCTTTGTTGGTTTAGGTTTTGATTAAATCTTGGTTGGAATGCCGGTTTCGTAAAAGTTGGGTTAAATGTTGGTTTTGAAAAACGTTTATATTGATTATTAAAATTCGTATTGTTAAAACTTGGGTTATTAATTCGCGGTTGATTTGTTTGTGCGTTAAAGGGTGTGAATTTTTGTTGAGGGATTATTTGTCTTGTAGCTTGTATGGTTTTTATTGGTGAATAACTTTTATTCGCGTTGGGGTTGTATAGTCTGTTACGGTAATACATTACATTTTCTTCTTCTATTACTAGGTTCATAGCTTCTTCTAGATTTTGGGGTCGTTGGAATCTGATTTTATCCGATAGTCGTTCTGGTAAAGCGTTTATATATGTGTCTAGTGCCATTTCGTCATACATTTTTGTTTTTAAATGTCTAACGTTTTGATCGGGTTCTTCGATTTTTAATTTGGTTAGTATTAAACTTCTCACGTCTTGGCATTTCATTCCGAATTGGTAGGGGGATTGATTGTGTTCCATTCTAAGGTTTATTAGGTCTCGTACCAGGCATTTTATGTTACGTTGGTCTCCAAAATATGCAATTAGTAGTTGTTTAAACTCCTGCAATTTCTGTAAATCGTCCCTACTGGCGATTAAGGTTAGTGCCCTTCCGGTTAGTTTACTAATTATCAAGCGAACAAGCAATGAATTTCTTTCGTTATTTCCGGGTTTGTAGAAGGTTTTTAGGAATATTTCAGCTGCTCCAATAAAATTTACAAGATGCGCCTGCGTGCCATCAAATATCTGTATTGTCTCTAAATAGAGACGCATGTCTGTGCTACTCATGTTGGTTAAGGGTTGTTTTCGATTTTGGGTAATTTTAAAAAAAAATTTTTTTTTTTGAATTGAGGTTTATTTCGCTATTTTTATCGTTATTATTGCTTCGGATTTACTAATTTTCCGTTTAGGTTGTGAAATTTCAAATTTTGTAAAAATTGGGGTTGATTTTCTATTTGTAACGTTAATTATGCTTGGGATGTATTAATTTTTCTTTTGGATTGAATAATTTCGAATTTTGTAAAAATTGGGGTTGGTTTTGCTATTTGTAGCGTAATTATGCTTGGGATGTATTAATTTTTCTTTTGTATTGAATAATTTCGAATTTTGTAAAAATTAGGGTTGGTTTTGCTATTTGTGATGTTAATTTTGCTTTGGTTTTATTAATTTTTTTTTTGGATTGAATAATTTTGAATTTTGTAAAAATTGATGTTGATTTAGCTAATTGAAACGTTAATTTTGGTTCGTATTTGTTAATTTTCAGTTTAGACTGGGTAAATAAAAATTTGGTAAGGGTTGAGATTTATTTTGCTATTTTCCAGCGTTATTTTTGGTTTGAATTTGTTAATTTTAAGTTTAGATTGTGGAAATAAAAATTTACACAGTGCGGTGATGTTCTCGTGAGATTTATACTCAATACCGTAGTCTTGGATTTGCTTGTTTTTATGTAGCTTTTAATTTGTCTTGTATTCTAATTATAACTAGAGGTTAATTGCTTCTGCACTCTATTGTTGCAATTTAAATACTTAAGTTGTAGTCTTTGTTATTTAATCACGTTTCTTGGTAATAATTGCGTACGTATGACTATACTTGCTGAGGTAGTTAACACTTACAGGTGTTAATTTTCAATTTATAGGAGTTAGTAATTCGCTTCTCTTACTTGTTATTTACTTGCATAATGTTACGTCTATTTATTTTTAGATATCTCGGTATTTAGTTATAATGCTTGTTAAAAATTGAATTTCTTGTAATGTAGGTTTTAATTAAAGCTTCTTATGATGACCGTTTACTTCACTCGGATAATGCACTTTGTAAATGAATTTTTAATTGAAAAACGTTTAGCTTTTATTCTGTGTTGGTTGCAATTGTACACGCTTTTATGGATTAATTACTTGTAGGTATTAAATGCAAAACTGTTTGCTTTTGTTCTGAAGTTATTGCAATTCTCTGAGGTTTTAATAAAGGATGCTTCTTTCGCGACTTTGCTTATCTTAGGTGGTTTTAGGTTACCGTAGCAGAGTGTTTTGCTATAATTTATGAGGTCAATGTTTTAATTAATCGTTCTCTGATTGCTTTGAAGAATTAACTTTAGCTTTTGAGTTAGTATACCGGTTTAAAACGTGGTTTGAATCGCGCTTTTAGTGTTAGTGAATGTGCGCCCGTTATTTTGGTTTACTTTGAGTTTGTTTTTTTGTTTAATAATTTGTGGTAAGAATCTCTTAAATATCAAGTCTCATTTGCTTTTTTAAAGAAAAAAAAATCTCTTTAACATTCGTCTCATAGATTAATACTTTCTCAAAATAAGGTCTCGTTTTTTTTTGGAAATAATTCACTTTGTAATTATTTTCAAAACAATATTCATAAAATAAAATTCATAAAACAATGATAATAAATGGTAATCAATAATAATAATACTAGCATATATCAATTATAGTTTCTGGTTAAAAAAAAGGTATGGAAATGAACTTACATTAATTTCATCTGTTTCTTTGGTGGGCTCGATTGATGCTGTATCTTGTCCACCTTGGTTTGTTTTGTTGGATTTAGACGATTCTTGTTTTGCGTCCAACTTCGTTTGGGTTCTGCCAAAATTTCGAATTAAAATTCTTGGTCACCAATTTTCCGATTTTTGGATTTTCAGTGCCCTTTTGACATCCGTTACGACTGCGCCAGTTAAGGTTCGGGCCTTTGGAGCTGTGTTTTTAAAAAACAACTTCAAACTCTTAACACATTTATTTTAATTTGAAACAGAAATTATGGTGAAATTTGAAATAACTTGTACATAATAACTTTACTAAAAAATATACTTAATTGTACTGGTGAGTAGCTTGAACAACGAAGTATGGAGTTCGAAGACTGACTGCCAAACATTGAGCTCCCGGGCTTTTTATAATAACCTGCCCTTCACACGGCTGTGGGAACTTGCAGATCTCATGTCTGCGTTTTTCTTAATTGTACACTTTAGTACAATGTAACTTAATTCTAAGTAATTGCGGTCTGTTGACCGCCTGTGACCTGCCACCTGCAGTATCACAGCCCTCACGGATGCAAAGTTGCATGTCCGTTCTCATGAACTGTCGATAACCTCTCTGGGTTATCCTTGTGTTACAATGTTGCATTGAACTTACACTTTTATTTAACAATTTCTAATAATTCCTATTAGATTCAATATATCAATATATATAGGTAATTGGGGGATACATAACTCGCGTAAAGCATATTTCCCTATGATTACATTAACTCTTGGGATAGGCTCAGTGAAACCGATTTACCCTGTAAAACAGTATTCTTTAATCGTTTGCGCAATGAAGAAATCTCAGATGAAGGCTACAATCATGCTAAACACGTTTGGCAAACATTTAATATAAAAACACTAGGGGACTATTCAAACCTATATTTAAAAACAGATGTACTGCTCTTGACTGATATATTTGAAAACTTTAGAAAACTTGTATGTTCACGTATAAGTTAGATCCGCTTCACTACTTTACGGCTCCTGGTTTAGCTCTAGATGCAATGTTAAAACGACGAACGTTAAACTCGAGTTGCTTACTGATATTGAAAAATAATGTTTTAGAACGGGGAATTCGTGGCGGTGTTTCTCAATGTTCGAATAGATATGCTAAAGCAAATAACAAATATATGAATGCAGATTATGATCCAAATTTCGATTCTAAATATTTATTGTATTTTGATGTTAATAATTTATATGGGGCTGCAATGTCCGAATATCTTCCATATGGAAAATTTGAATTTTTAGATGGTACCAGTCCAGATATAGTACGTTTAGACGTACTTAATATTCCCGATGATTCTGATGTAGGATATATTTTTGAATGCGATTTACACTATCCAGTATCTTTACATGAAATTCACAGTGACTTACCTTTGGCGCCTGAACATATGATACCAGCAGTACCTTCAAATAAATCAAACTTAAAGAAATTACTTACAACTTTATATCCAAAACTCAACTATATTATTCACTACAAGAATTTAAAAATGTATTTAAGCTACGGTTTAGAACTGAAAAAGATTCATAAGATTCTTCGGTTTAAACAAGCTCCTTGGTTAAAAGAATACATCGATTTAAATACGAAATTAAGACAACAGTCAAAAAACAGTTTCGATATATGCTTTTATAAAAATATGATAAATTCAGTTTATGGAAAGATGATGGAAAACGTACGGAAAAGGAAAGATGTAAAATTAGTGACCAAATGGGAAGGACGGTTTGAAGCTCGTAGTTACATAACGAAGCTTAATTTTCATAGTTGCACTGTGTTAGACAAAGATCTAGTCTTAATAGTGTAACAAGTTTATTTCGTAGTTACTAAATCCCATCATAAAAAACAAAGTTATAAAGCGCCTTTATTCAAATTATTAGTAAAGTACATGCAACAAGTTTAGTAATACGCTAAAGTTGTATCTACATATTGTTTTCTATGTATAGTCAAGTATCTGTACCTTCGATAACGTTTCGCAGGCGCGTTTTGCTTGAAGGCATCTGCTGGGGGTCACGCCGTCGCTCGTGCGAGGTGATAAAGAGTCGGTCCTGCAAGCTTGTTAAATAACCATGTACAATTGGAGGCAGGCCGCGAATTTGCGGTTACATTTTGACGAGTAGAGATCCATCTTTAAATAGCGCGCGTAATTAACCACCATAAAACCAACTATAGAAACCACTATTCCAACAACTAATGTAAAACCTGTAACATTATTTTGTAATGTTAACGAATAAACACATTAATTAATTAAAATCCAGTAACTTGAATAAAGTATAGACAAAAATTCCGACAATAAATTACTTTACATTCAGTCAGGCTCCTTTATAATTACCGATAGCTTCGGGCTACTGAAATTCCAGCGGCAGGTCATCATTTAAAGGGCTAGACCTCCGTAAGTCAAATACAATAAACTTCTTAAAAGTTAGGTCATTAACAGACTAACAAATCCGATTAAATTAAAATGTAATAGTACCTTTTAGCGTAAATAAAGGAAAACCAATTTCAGTTTGAAAAGCTTAATACCTTCGTTGCTTGACAGCGGGTTAGACAAAACAAAATATTTTAATAGCACAAAACTATTTCCAATTTGATTTGTTCAAATAGTACAAGTAATTTTAAGTAGTCTGGAGACATCCTTTGTATTTAAAATCCATTTCGGCTCAAGTAGGGTAGCCGGTCTTTGTTAATGGCAGACACTGTCGCCATAGGTAGATTCCACATTGCCATATTTAAGAAATTCCGAGAAGATACAAACTATTTAAATTCGTGGGAAAGTGATTGCATCCGTGACCATCATCTAGAAAGGGGTTGGATTTGGTTTCTGAAATCTTGTTTTGTGGGAGGTTCTGTTCAGTCATTGGATAACAGAAAATGACGCTCATAATTATTACGGTAGGGAAATAGTCTATATATTTGAAAGCTTAGCCAAAGACAGGGAGTTTTTCCAATGGGGCCGACCGTGGTTTAAGAAGTAGAGAGAAACGTAGTTTTGCGGGTGGCGTTTCTCTGGCATGACATAGAAATTAAACTTCGTATCACGTTAGAAAAAAATTGGAAAGAAGGTTACTCTTCCAGTTTCGCGAGGGTTATGCCCATAGTTCGCGGATTTAAAGTGATACAAGATAAATATTTAAAAAACTTGTAGGCGTGTGACGCACAAGTAAGTGATATTTTCAAAATTCTGCCGAGTTCGTGTGCCAGTCAATTTCTTAAACATTACAAACAGAAGCAACAAGCGAGATTCTCTTCCCAAATTTAAGAACTGCTCTACGTTGGAAAACAAACCCTCAAACAATGGACAATTATTAGTAAGTAAGCTTTTATAGTTAAGTAGCATGACCAATTTTTAGTTAGTTTATTTGTTAGGACGTTTTGGCCATAAACCGTAGGATTAATTTAGTGTACGATTTATAATATAAGTTTCTTTCATATACAAGTGTTTGATAACTACTTATGTACTCAAAATTGTCATAAATTCCATAGTCACCTATTCACTTAAATTTATAAACTAAAATCAATGCATGTAAGAGGTTCACGTTTATTGCTCTGTGAATTAAATAGTTTTGTTTGCCGTTGATTAAGTCAATAGTTTTTCTTATTTTTTTATATAAGTAGTAGAAAAGTGAGGAATTGATTAAAAGAAATAATTGTCCTCCTTGGGATGACAAGTCTCTCAAGGTTTTGTACGAACATTTGGACATTCTCGACTTGTCTGGCGCCCTTGGCAATTGTCATTAAGCCACAATATTTTATGAAAGGTAAGTGCCACATTTTTGTAGTATATTATAAATTAATTTAACCTTTTTTTTTCAAAATTTCAACCCTCTATATGATCCACGACCTTCCGCTAGCTAGTGCCGGTGACCCCCCTTTTAATTTTGTTTTACAGGCCGCCCCCATTTTATAATTTGACTGGAAAGGATACACTTAGTAGCTTTTCCGCCTGTAACAAACGACTTTGTATTGCAATCCGTAAGAAGCGGCTTTGATAATGGAGAAATTGAATAATTGGTAGAAGAGCTTATTACTACAAAACCTGATGGAAACATGGTGATTACGTTTGATTTTGCAACAAATATTAACATCCAAATAAAGCAGTTCTGGTTTGTAGATAAGTTTAAGAATTTTGCTCGTGTTCTAAATTAAAAACACGCTATTTTTGTTAGTGCTTTAAAGCACGGATGTTATAAAGTTTTGATTATTAGTTGAGCTGAATGTTTCAGCATTAAAAATGTTAATGCAAAACTTGTAAAGTTTTAAGATACCATTCACGTGGTTCATTTTGTCCTGTTGGTAACAGCGACAGATGTTTTGTTACGTCACTTGATTGCCCGCAATATACTGCTGACACCTGTGTTCTAATAAACATATGCTTTGAATAATGCTTGCATAAGTTGAACTTATAAGAATATTTTTATGATCTTTCTTTATTAGAACTGAAACTAACACAATTAATTTAGATTAGAAAACTTGATTTACTATGCTTTACTTTTTGTAACCCCCTCGAACAGATCTGCCCGAGTCGGCTTTTCTTTGTAACAAGTTTACACTAAGTTTTAAAATGTTTGCTTAGTAACTATTTTGAAGAAACCTTATTTAAAATCCTTGAACTTATTTAATTATTTATGAAACTTTGTAGCATTGAATTTTGTTTTAAAAGAGAATCTTTTCAGTAAATTATTAGTTCAAGACTAAAGCTTTTTTATTTTGATCAATTACGGTCAAAGCTAACTACAAGAAACTAACATCCGTATGAGTAGAATTTTAATGTCAACTCATACAGGAGATATTTTTTTTGATATTTCTTTAGGTATGTTTGTGGTACACAAATAGTGTTCCACCCTTCTATTTAGTTAATTATTACCATTTCTTTCAGGAGCAGCGTCTTATTCAGTTAAGACGGGTCTCTGTCATCGAAGGCGATTTTTTTCTTTGGGTTTCCACGTCCGCCCCTAGAATTATACTACGCAATTATCCTAATTAAGTCAGGACTTGGTGTCGCCTTATTTGTTTTGGATTAGATTCAACCTACAATCAGAATTCGACTTACCCCCCCATTTCTCATAGCTCTACCCAAGGAATAGACCCCTAGTTATGTCGGAAGACTTCGTTACACTTGCCCAGGCGCGAGGATAGTCATGTAACCATGCAATAGAAACAGATAAGAAATAGTGTATCAAAAAAAATAAGAACACGACAATAGAAATGAATAAATTAGAGGTTTATTTAAACAAACCCATTTATGTAGGTTTCTCTATTCTAGATATTTCAAAAACCTGTTTATATGAATTTCACTATAGTTATATAAAATCGCAATTTGCTAACAAAGCAAAGCTGCTGTACACAGATACGGATAGTTTGATATACGAGTTTAGCGTTGAAGATATTTACTCTTATATCAAACAAGATATTCATAGATTTGATACTTCCGATTACGACCCTCATAACAAATATCATATTCCATTATCAAATAAAAAGGTTCCTGGTATTATGAAAGATGAAAACAATGGTGACATCATGCTAGAGTTTGTAGGACTTAGATCTAAAATGTACACTTACAGAGTTCAGGATAGTATAATAAAAAAGTCAAAGGGATCTTCCTTAGCAAGTATTAAGCAAATTTGTTTTGACGATTATAAGAATGCTTTGTTTTATAAACAGACTGTACAGAAACAGCAACGTTTAATTAGATCAGTCAAACATGATGTCTGTACTATTAAACAAAACAAAATTGTTCTTAATCCAAGTGATGATAAAAGAATTCTTAGTACCTCAACCACTGATACTAAACCTTGGGGGTATAACTATACATACAGAAATGACTTGTAAAGAAAGCTTCAACCACTGGCTCAAATAAAGAATGCAATTTATTTTATCTAGATTAACATCTAATATTTTTTAGTTATAAAACTTCAGTGTTATGTTTATACCTGCACAAGTACGCCGTTTTTCGTTTTTGGATGTATCTAAAAATAGGATACCTTTCAATCTGCCCGAGTTTGAACTATATATTAGTATAAATGTATTGTAGAGAAAAATAGTAGTAATAACCGTTCTGTTTAAAAAATCCAGTTTCTTAATAACATACCAGTTAGTTTATTTTTGAGAAATGTATAACAAAACTTTTATTTTAAAATTGTCAATGTTTATGGTTGTTTACTAAATTACTTAATAATTCAAACATGTAAAAGATATTGTAAAAACATGTAAAAATATTAATAAATAGACTGTGATTGCTAAATGATTTATTGTTTTTTCATAATTTGTAAAGATACAGAAATAATAATAATAATAAAGTAATTATAATATTCTTATGCTGTTTGAGAGTGGATTGTATTTGACTATCTTATCATGAAGTATAAGGCAATGACAAGATGTCTTCAGGATTAAAAAGTGGTTCATTTTCCTTTTCGTAGTATGATTGCTGAAACTGAGCATACATCTCATATAACAACGCAGTCTGTTTATTCTCGAACCGCAAATTTAAGTTATCGTACGGGAAAATTTCTGAATTTAAATATAGTTTCATGTTGGTTAAATAGCAATGATCAAAACGACTGTAGTTGCTCATGTATCTATTTTTTCGGTTGGTTTGGAAACCAACAATCACAAATCTTGGTTTTTCTAATTGTGTTGTTGTTTTAATGTTCCATGTATGACGTTGCGTTTTTGTAAAGTTGATATTCATGCAACTCCCATCCTCTAAACGGAATATGCAAATCCTGATTTTGTGCAACGCATTCTATTAAATTAATTCGTTGAGTATCATCAACGGCTACATGCGGCATTTTCCATAAAACTTTGTTTAAAACAACTTTTATTTCTTCATCGGGTGTAGGATTAATTATAGCATTAGTATCAAAACTAGAACGTAGTAAGACTAACTCATGACGGTATGGTTTAAAATAATTTTTAAAATCTTCGCATAATCCGAGAACCATTGAAAGGTTTATTGCAACATTAAAATTCCCATTGGCATCAACTATTTGCGAATCATTTATAGGAAACCACCCAGCGTTTTGTAAATGTTTACTTTAATTGCTATTATATGAAACATATCCCTTCATTATAGAAGTTAATCCAGGATTCCGAACACGATATACAATGATACCACCAATCTCATATCTAATTTCATCAAAAAGCAGCAAAATTCCATTATTTACAAACTTTGCTGTCTGAGACGGCGTTCCATCTGTTCTAATTAATTTGCCTTTTATGTACAGCATGCTCTTCGATGGTAAGGTGTATACATCTTGTTGTTGTATAGGGATTCGAATTTCATCATTATTGTTTAAAGATGTGTTAGCATAAGGTTGATGAGTATGTTTTTTAATATTAACAATTGCATTGTCGAAGTAAACTTTTTCACGCACGTTCAGTATTTCACTATTCATTCTACTTTTTAATTAAATAAATGCAATCCTAACCGTTGTAGAAACTGCCGGTTTTGTGTTGTTAGCGGTCTTGAAACAATCAATCGAGTGTCGATTGCTTTGAAATTTCCAGCATTTATAGCATTTCTTGACATGTTGCGTGCATTATACTTAATACCCATGGCTATTGCAGATTTTTTTTAAATGCAACCTTACAGTTAGCAGTTCTCCTCTGAAATTAACTAAATTTCCATCTTGATCTAACACTTTAACTATTATTTCATTTATTATACGTAACCTGATTGGTAGATATATAATCGTAGGTGGGCACTCGACAATTTAAAAACCTGCAGGTACTTGAGGAAAAAATTCGTGTATTACATGGGCTGGTTTACTATTTAAATAGGATCCATTTGCAATATTACAATCGATTAAAACTACATTCACTTTACAAATGTTGATCGCGTAGTCTGCTTGATGCGTGACAAATGCTAGCAATTTTCGCGGATTGAAACCAAGTAGAGAACCAATTGAATCCTTTTTGGTAAAATCCACATCTAGACTACATTTAATACTACATTTAAGTGTATTATTGTCAGCTGTAATTTCTATATACACTGGCGTCTTTCTAGCGCTTCGTGATTGTTCCATACGACCACGCCATCTTTTAACACCTAAAGCTTTTTGAAGATATTTATTAATTTCTCTAAACTCATAAGCACCTTCAGGTATTTCTATGAATTTTCCGTTAGATCCATAATAAAATTTATTATTTATTCCTTTTTCTATGTTTGGAATTGTGTTATAAGACTCAAAATTTGTTAATCCTAATACGTACTCCGAATCATTATCCAAGTTTATAGGCGGATTAAAATTGCTTGTTAAAACTGAAGTGTTTCCCGTTAGAGTAAAGTGTACGACATACCAACTTCGTACGCAGTTCTATGCACTACTTAGAAATTGTAAGCATAAATGACCGCAAAACACAGTACCGTACGATTGTTCTTGGTTAATGTTATAAAGAATTTTACATTTACCCCGCTATTCAAATAACTTATCAACTCTGTTGGCGGTCGCAGGTTTCCGTAGCTGTCATAGTAAATAGCGCTACTACCGTACTTTTGTAAGAGGTCCAATGCGTGCCTAAACCTTCTATTCCATCTAAATTAATTATACCACATTCTTTTAAATTAACTTTCTTGGGAAGATTGTTTCTCATGAACACTCCACGGACATATGGTACTTCTAATTGCTTAACAAACTCTATTAATTCTACATTGCTTAGTGCTCGATTAGGTAAAATCAAGTTGCGTTCCTTTGAGGTTTTGCAGGGGCTAAAAAAAGACCAAAACCTTTTTTATAAGGTTTGATGTACATGCCGTTTCCGACTGCAATGTCCTCCATTGCCTTGTTATGACGTTGTTTTTCCGCTAGTTGTTCCTTAGCTATTTTAGTATCTGAAACTGCTTTTGCAACAGCAGCTGCACCTCCAGTAAGAGTACCACGAGCGCTTAGGCCTGCAAAAATTGGTATTAGTGGTAGAAAACCTCCTGTTTTAGGAATTGATATAATACGAGCTGATTTAATATGCTTCTTTTGTTTTGCTGTATTGACTGCCTTAATTGCTATATTGATTGCATCCATAATATTAGATCCTTTAGCCTTTTTTAAAGCTGTACGTGCTTGTTTGATAATACTTTTAATACCTAGCGTACTTCTTATTTTACGTTTCTTTATCAGTTTTCTTATTTTATTGATATTTTTTGTTCTCAGTGATGCACAGGCACCCATACCAAGTTTTACTTTAGCTTTCATTGCGGTAGCTACTCCAACTGCTGCTACTTTTTCACCTAAAGACGAGTCACCAGAATTTAGTATTTCTGTAGCTAACTGAGCTAACTTCGAATCTGCTTGATGACGTTTAGATAGATCCTTTTCTTTGGAGTATGCAATATCGTGCTCCTTACAAGCCTCGTCTAACTTGTTTATTCCCTTGTCTCCCCGAGCTAACCGTTCGATTATTTTTGTACCCAGACCGCAAAATTTGTAACCTGGAATATGCGCTTCAAATGGTAAATTGTTAATTACAGTATTTAATAGTCCGTTCCCAGTAGTTTTAAAATTATTATATGTAATCATTAGCGGACAACTATCCTCTCAAGCTGTGCAGTAAATAAATAAAATATTATGAAAAATGATTCTTTATATACTCGCCGTTTCTTATATATAATTCCACTTTTTTTACAAATCGAATTTAGTACTTGCAAACATGCATGTTGTAAAGCAATCAACACCCTTAACCATAAACAATAATGACATTGGCGTGCAATCCTTAGCTAAAAAGAAAAAACATAGCGTTCTTCTGCCTTCATCTATTCGATGTCTAGTTGTTGGTCCATCAAATTGCGGTAAAACCAACGTTATGATTGGTCTGATAGAACATCCTAATGGTTTAAAGTTTGAAAACGTATATGTTTATTCTAAAACACTTTATCAACCAAAGTATCAATACCTTGAAAGTCTACTGCAACCAATAAAAGGGATCAAATACTATACATTTTCCAGTTCTGATAATATTTTATCACCATCTGATGCTCGAAATAAATCTATATTTGTTTTTGATGATGTAGCTTGCGATAAACAAGGTGTCATTAGGGAATACTTTCGTATGGGGCGTCATAAACAAGTAGACAGTTTTTACCTTTGTCAAAGTTATACTCGTATACCTAAGCACTTACTACGTGATAATGCTAATCTTTTAGTTTTATTTAAACAAGATGATTTAAACTTAAAACACATATATGACGATCACGTCAATACTGACATGAAGTATGATAAATTGCGTGAAATATGTGCTGCTTGTTGGCAAGACAAATACGGTTTCTTAGTTGTAGACAAAGATAGTGATCCAGATCAAGGAAGGTACCGAATAGGTTTTGATCACTTCATACATATTTAAACCTTGAGAGACGCAAGTATCGTTAGTATCGAAGAATTTTTTTTACTACAATAAACTTTTACACAATGAACAAGGAGGCGATAAAACTTAAAAGAATTTTAATTAAGAAAAGAAACATTGTAAAAAACAAATTGCGTCAGTTAAAAGATAATGAAGTCGTCCAAGTGGAATCAATCTTACCCATTAACATCACGATTAGAAACTATTGCTAATAAACTGGATGGGGAAAGTGTGATAAAGAAAGAAAAATTTAAAGAAGAAGAAGAACTGCCTCATAGCAGTGTAAAAAAAATTAAACCTAAATTGCTAGAAAGGAACGTTGACTATATTGATTCGCCGGTTATTGCTCAGCATATACCACATATAAAAAATGATGCCATAGGAGTAGATGATGATGATGATGATGTTGATAATGAATACGAAGCAGAAATTAATCGAAATGCACAAGAAGCCCAGGAATATATTCAAAGCTTTGCCGATTCACCTGGTATGACACATTATCTCGAACAGCTACATCCGCTACCTCGAGAATATATTTACAATATGTTTAAAGATGTTAAGAACGAATTTGATCATAAATATGGTATTAGGTTTAACCCTGATTCAAATGGTCTTATAATAGGCAATTCGAATTTCGCGTTGGATGATGAAAATGTTCTAATAAATGATTTGAAATATAAAGGTACTCCTGGATTATACGAACTACTGCTTAAAAAATATCCTGTCGGGTACAGACCGCAAGATCTAAAGTCATACCTTGATATTGTGAAAAGAACAAATGCTAATAGAAGATATTATTCTGAAACAGAACAAATTCAGGGTAATACTTCATATAAGTACAAAAATATAATATCTACATTAAACATACTTCCCAAACACCCCGTAGACCTAGAACATTACCCTATAGAAAGCGTCTTGGAGACGGTATGACAATGGAAGTATCAAATAACGCTATAGATTATTTATATTGGAATGATCCCAATGAACTTGTTGATTGATTACGACTTTTAGTTTCATCTCAGACTGCTGGACACACAGGTCACGGCAACGAAATAAATTCGATCATTGAAGAATTGCGTGAGGCGAAAGTAATTAGATGATATGACAATTGACAAATTTGGAAGGCACTTACATAACCGTAAAATAGATATAAGTGAACAGGAATATGAAAACAAAAGTGAAGGTTTTGAAACCTTGATTGAGTACAAGTTACATATGCCACATTACACGGTAGTAGCAACGTTTTACTCTAATACATTCCTCGACGGTGACAAGACATTCCTTATTTTCAACATTAAACATAATTATGAATTTCCTTATGAGGAAGTAGTCATTGAGAATATTAAAGGATACCCGCAAGACATTGAAATTCTTATAAACGAAAAAAGTTATGTAATTGCACAGTTACAAGGATTTTTGCTTAAACGTATGGATGTAATCAGCTTTCGTGACAGCGGTGCTATCATAAACAATACCACAATGTTTCTTGATTTTATATTAAAAGTTCCTTTCAAAGCAAGTGGAGTCCAAGACATTCAAACATAGAAGTATTTCATTAATTGTATTTAATAAATCCTGATTAGAAAAAAAGTATTATGATAGTTGCTCAATCAAAAGTGAAAGAGGATATAGTAAATGAACTTCATAAACCAACAAGAATAAATTTCAAGAGACGCAAAGTGATAGTAAAAGGTTTAAATGACCTTCTTCAGACCGATTTGATTGAAATGCTACCATATTCGCAAACAAACAAAGGATTTAAATACATTTTAGTAGTTATTGATTGTTTCTCCAAATACGTATGGGCTGTACTACTTAAAAGTAAAACGGGTATTGATGTTACTGCTGCAATGAAAACAATTTTAAATAAATTTAAAAATCCGCCAAGAAATTTGCAGTCTGATTTTGGTAAAGAATATTATAACAAACACTTTCAATCCTTAATGCAGACATATAGCATAAACCATTATAGTGTTTTTCTACAAAGAAAGCATGCATTGTGGAACGTGTAATTAGAACTTTAAAGGGAAAAAGTGGCGCTTGTTTAACCTGAATGGTTCTTACAATTGGATAAAAATTTAAGCGATATTGTGAAACAATACAACAATACAGTTCACAATACTATCGGAGTCAAACCTGTAAAAGTTGATAAATCAAATGAAAAAACTATTCTTAAATCATCATTTACCCACATCAAACTTGCAACCAAAATACCAAAATATTCAATTAAACACAGTGTGAGGATTAGTAAACACAGGAAGCATTTACGAAAGGTTACACGCCAAACTGGTCAAATGAAATTTTTAAGATTAAAAAGGTAAACGTAACCAATCCTACAACATATATATTAGAAGATCAAGATGAGAAAGATCAAAGGTGCATTTTATGAAACGGAGTTGCAAAAGGTTAAACATCCAGGAATTTCCTGGTAGAAAAAGTCCTAAGAAAGAGTGGAAATAAAGTATTTGTAAAATGGTTAGGCTTCTCTAACGTACACAATAGCTGGATCGATAAAAATAATGTTTGCTAGAAGTTGTTATAATAATAATAGTTAATAAGGCTAACATTGTAAAATTAAAATTAAAATAAATAATACAGACAAAATCTTTCTATTGTTTTTTATTATTATTATAAAGGAATTTTGTAAGGCTAACATTGTAAAATTATATTAAAATAAATAATACAGACAAAATCTTTCTATTGTCTTTTATTATTATCAAGCCATTCTTTTAATAAAAAGGTATTTTGTTTTGCGCATTGCAAATTATTATTGCTGTGTCTACAACAATGGATGTTATATTTTAAACGATTGTTGATTTTTAACTCCGATAGCTTAGGACAACCTAGTGCAAGCATATTAGTTACAAAGTTTTGCATTATATATGTTTCAATCAATTTCTTCTTTTCTAGACCCTTCACAAATACTTCTTCACCGGGTCGGATAATTTGCTTCAAATAAAGCGCTATATATGATGACACCATTCCAGCCGTTGAAGATTCATCCCAAGAAAAATTTAAAAATTTAAAAATTTGATGCCAAACATCACCTTTCAACAAGTCCAAAACCGCAATTTCTTTACACACAAACTCGTTTTTCTTGTATTTAAATCCATGAATATCAATTATATACATGTTTGTATGTAAATATATGCAGTAAACTTCGACTAATTAAATTAATATCAGGAGCAATCTCCTTATATAGTAGATTACCACCATCTGCGTACTTTGCCAACCCATTTTTCAACCTATCACAAGAGTGAACACATTTTGAATTGAAACCGGCCCATGTGTATTTGCAGCCTCTAAACATAAATCAGAATCCACTTTAATTAAACACAATTGACTTGAATGCGATATTTTGCATCTGTCATACTGTCTCGCTAGAAAACCAAATTCAAAACATCTACACACATTTTCTCTGCACTTACATTTTTCAACATACGTGTGTTTTGAAATATGTTCCATTGAAAGTAATATAAAGCCGATCCTAATTCAAAACGTGCCCACAAGTATTTTACATTTGAAAGTATATAATAATTCAGGTTTTCACATTTTACATTAAAAGTATATAACGCCGATCCTAATTCAAAACGGTGCACGTGTAACTTCTCGCTAGAAAACCGAACTCAAAACATCTACACACATTTTTTCTCTGCACCTACATTTTTCAAAATACGTGTGTTCCATTGAAAGTAATATAAAGCCGATCCTAATTCAAAACGTGCCCACAAGTATTTTACATTTAAAGTATATAAGAATTCATGTTTTCACAACTATTTTACATTTGAAATTATATAGGGCGGTCCTAATTCAAAACGTGACAGACGTATTTTACACTGGAAAATACGTCTGTCGCGTTTTGAATTAGGACCGGCCCTAGATACTTACTGATACTTAAGTAATGCTGATGTACTAAAATTATTTAAACATCTATAACAAAAAAATTTTCTATGATGATGTGAAGACAACTGTTTTGCAAATAATTTTGACATATCCCTAATGCAAGTAAAATGAAAGTGATTCTCATTAGCATTGTTGGACGAGAATATTGTAAGGAATCATTATTTAAAACTAACAGATTGGTAGGTTCTCTTTTTCCTAAATTTTTACTTAAACAAAATGGCAGTATTTTTGTATTTTCTATGCAATACAAGTTATTTGCAGGATTGTTGAGCTTCTCAATTTTAATGCAATTGGAAACTGAATTGAATTGTAGCGTAATACTGAATCAAAATGTGGATAGCTAGATATTCTATGAATATTTTGTTTAGCAGGATGTAAAGCGGAAACCAAGGCCCAAAGAAAGCAATGTTGGTCGTTATTTATTACATTTACCACAGCTCATTTTTTTGCTATAAAGTCCGAAACCGGAACAAACGTTGAACACCCTCCTTTAAGCGGATCATAATTGTTTATATTTACCTTGAAGTGTAAAACTTCTTGGATTGCCTAACCTGAATCTTTTTCACTAAATTCCTTCAATCACTTCGATATCTTGTCCAATACG
This sequence comes from Platerodrilus igneus, assembly GCA_036346225.1. Classification (NCBI taxonomy): domain Eukaryota; kingdom Metazoa; phylum Arthropoda; class Insecta; order Coleoptera; family Lycidae; genus Platerodrilus; species Platerodrilus igneus. Next base: position 398,873 of record JARFIW010001225.1, on the reverse strand, counting down.
TTTTTCTTATACCACTGCTTGAGATTGGTGTTTATATCAATGTGACGACTTGCAGTGGGAAACGTCTTCAAATCTATTTCACCAGTTGTAGGCTTAACAAAGTTAGCGGTAAATATTACATTAACTTTCAACATTGACTTTTTCTAAGCAAGCAATTATCTTGCGTTTAAAACTATCGAATGCCTTGTCTAATAACACTAGAGGGTCTTTATAACTTAAACTAGTAATTAGTCCTGTAATTATTCGACTTCCAAAACATGATTGTACATCATGCCAAATCAAATGCCGAATATGACATCTAGTAGGCGTTGCATCAATACCTTTACCTAGGTATTCCAAAGAGCGTTTCAAGTGTTTCAATCGTACAAGGTAACTTTTAAGATGTGCCAAATTAGACTCCAGCCTATTATTTCTAGTTTTTTGATGTTGGAGAATTTCATAAATTTCACCGTTTATATATTTCTTGCAGATAACTGAGTTCGCGATTTAATAACTACGACTTGTTATTCTTTAAAGTGAGAATGAAAAATTGATGCAATCGGCCTGTCTGTCTTTGACAAATCAGTATATATTTCTTGCAGATAACTGTGTTAGCGATTTAATAACTACGACTTGTTATTTTTATAACCGAGAATGAGAAATTGGTGCAATCAGTCTGTCTGTCTGTCTGTCTGCCTGTCTTTGGCAAATTTCGAGATATCTGTACAATTTGTTAAAAGTTTTAAAACCAGTAAAGAGATATTACTTTGATCAATTGTAATTGCTTTCAGGGTTCAGAGTCCCATTCGTGCTGATTGAGTTTAATCGTTTTTTTCTGCAGACATCAGCATTAAAAATTTCTTACTGACTACAATAATACAGACACAATCTTTCTATTGTTTTTTATTATTATTAGACCATTCTTTTAATAACAAGGTATTTTGTTTTGCACATTGCAGATTATTATTGCTGTGTCTATAACAATGGACGTTACATAGTAAACGATTGTTGATTTTTAACTCCGATAGCTTAGGACAACCTAGTGCAAGCATATCAGTTACAACGTTTTGCATTAGATAGGTTTCCATCCATTTCTTCTTTTCTAGACCCCTCACACATACTTCTTCACCGGGTCTGATAATTTGCTTCAAATAAAGCGCTACATATGATGACACCATTCCAGGCGTTGAAGATTCATCCCAAGAAAGATCATAAATATTCCTTGTTACCCAGTCGTTATGCTTTATTTGATCTTCGCTCAAACAACTAGGCTGCATTGGCAGTTTAAAAATTTGATGTCAAACAACGCCTTCCAACAAGTCCAAAACCGCAATTTCTTTGCACACAAACTCGTTTCTCTTGTATTTAAATCCCTGAAGATTAATTATATACATGTTTGTATATGTAGGTATGTAAATATGCAGTAAACTTCGACTAATTAAATTAATATTAAGAACAATCTCCTTATATAGCAGATTACCACCATCTGCGTACTTTGCTAACCTACTTTTCAACCTATCACAAGAGTGAACACACATTTTGAATTGAAACCGGCCTATGTGTGTATTTGCAGAGTGGTCGCACTTCGAATTCAAACCGGCCTTAGCATATTTTGCATCTGACCTATTTTATAACTTCTCGCTATAATTCAATAGAACTCCACATTCTTTTCTGCACGCATCTACATTTTTTCAATGTAGCATACGTGTGTGTGGACACGTTCTGAAATCAAACCGGCCTATGTGTATTTTCGACCTCTAAACAAAAGTAAAAACATAAATCAGAATCCACTTTAATTAAATACAGCATTCTTTATACATACAGTTGACTTAGATGCGATATTATGAATCTGACCTACTTTATAACGTCTTGCTAGAGAACCGAATTCAAAAAAGCTCCACATTTTTTCTGCACGCACCTACATTTTTTTTCAATGTAGCATACGTGTGTGTGATATTTTGATTCTGACCTACTTTATAACTTCTCGCTAAGCGGAAATGAAAAATTGATGCAATCAGTCTGTCTGTCTGTCTTTGACAAATCAGTATATATTTCTTGCAGATAACTGTGGTTGCGATTTAATAAGTACGACTTGTTATTTTTTAAAAGCGAGTATGAGAAATTGATGCAATCAGTCTGTCTGCCTAGAACAGAATTCAAAACACCTACATTTTTTCAATGTAGCATACGCGTGTGTGTGTGTGTGTGAGAGATATTTTGAATCTGACCTACTTTATAACTTCTCGTTAAGCGGGAATGAAACATTGATGCAATCAGTTAGTCTGTCTTTGACAAATCAGTATATATATTTTTTGCTGATAACCGTGTTCGCGATTTAATAACCACGACTTGTTATTTTTTAAAAACGAGAATGAGAAATTGATGCAATCAGTCTGTCTGGCTTTGACCATTTTTCAACGTTTCATACGTGTGAACATGTTTTGAAGTCAAACCCGCCTATGTGTATTTGCAGCCTCTAAACAAAAGTAAAAACATAAATCAGAATCCACTTTAAATAAACATAATTGACTTGAACGCGATATTTTGCATCTGACCTACTTTATAACTTCTCGCTAGAAAACCGAATTCAAAACAGCTCCACATTTTCTCTGCACGCACTTTCAATGTAGCATACGTGTGTTTTGAAGTCACACACGTATGTTCCATTGAAATTAATATAAAGCCGGTCTGACTTCAAAACGTGTCCACACGTATTTTACATTGAAAGTATATAATGCCGGTCTGGCTTCAAAACGGTGCATGCGTATGTTACATGGAAAAACATACGCGTGCACCGTTTTGAAGTCAGATCGGCCTTACTTACCTACTATACATGTATTGAACATTATATATTCTACTGCTTTTTGTCGTATTGAAGCGTATTTTCCTAAAGGCACCAGCCCCACGTTTGTTGGAGGCCAGTGAAACTAATTTTTCTTATAATTAGCTGGCCTCACGTTGTGAGCAAGTGTAACGAAGTCTTCCGACATAACTAGGGGTCTATTCCTTGGGCAGAGCTATGAGAAATGGGGGGTAAGTCGAAATCTGTTTGTAGATCAAACCTAATCTAAACCAAATAGGCGCCACCAAGTCCTGACTTATTTATGATAATAGCAAGGCATATTTCTAAGGGAGGACGTGGAGACCCAAAGAAAAAAAGATCGTCTTCGTTGACAAAAACCTGTCTTAATAAAATAAGACGCTGCTCCTGTAAGAAATTGTAATAGTTAAATAAATAAAAAGGCGGAACACCATTTGGGTCCAGCAAAGATACATAAAGAAGTAGTAAAAAGGTATTTTCAATATAAAGTTGGCATCAAAGTTCTACTCATAAGGATGTTAGCTTTATGTGTTTAGAATTGATCATACTTGATCAAAATAAAAAACTTTAATCCTGAACCAATTGTTTACTAAAAAGAACCTCTTTTAAAATAATATGATTTATAACAAAAATTTAATCAATAACTGTATCAATCCATAGTTTTCAACTTCTGGTTTATCTTAATTATTTTTAATCAAATACTTTACAGTATAATATGAGCTTGTTATACAAATAGGGCTCCGACCTGTGCAGATCTGTTCAGGCAAATGACAAATTAATAACTTCTAAAAATGTTAGTATTCAAGATTTTTTTAAATTACATATGCAAGTTTCAATTTATATAAAGCAGATCACAAAAATAGTTGTGTTTACATCACTTGTACTAAAGCTGTTCGAGGCATTTGCTTTCAAAAATACATGTCAGCAGTATACTGCAGAAAAATATGTGACGTCAGTAACACCTGTTGACGTTACTAACGATTCTTAATGAACCACGCGTGTTGTTTTCTCAAAACATCAAATCAGTAAACTTTAATTTTAATACTGGAAAATTCCAGCTCAACAAATAGTCGAAACTTTTACAATATTCATGCTTTTACGCATTAAAACAAATTAAAGTGTTCCTAGTGTGAAACACATAAAAAGGACTTAAAGCTATCTACAAATCAAAACTGCATTTGCCGCCTTGTTGCAAGGAAGAATGAGATCCTCGTTATTTCATGCAACGATCACAGCGTTGTAGTGTGAACCAAATTCATCCAAAACAACTTCTACTATGAATTCGTCCCACGTGTCGAATCAAATACGGTTATGATACATTCTGCAGCCGTTGTAATTCTGTAGTTGAATTACGCCGCCTTACTAAGGTAGCATCTTTACATTGTCCTTGCGTGTCTTTAAAGTTTGCATAACAAGTGTCGTCCTCTTTTAAAATTGCTTCCTAAATTTCGTGTTCTAAAAGTTGCATCGTAAGTTGTAGTATCATAAGTCGTCGCGCTAAATAAATTATCTCAAATTAAACAAGTTAATAAACTTTATACGTTACCGACCGTTATTCGAAGATGTGCTTATTCATTGAAGTGGATTCGCAAATTGCCGGCCTGCAATCTAGGGTACATGTTATTGCTTCTTCCACGTATGGCCGACTGATTACAAAACTAGCTCGGGCGGCCGAGGCGTCCGGAGGGGGGGACAGTCAAACAGAAACGCGCCTGCAAATAGCTGTAGATGACACAGATATTTAACCACAAGTAGAATACCAAAGAACGATGCGGGCTTAACGTATTACTATTGTTGTTGAATGTAATTTACTATTGTTGTTAATAAAATTGTTTTATTATTCTCGCAATTTTATGGAGGGATTTATTATCAAAAATAAAATTGTTACACTACCCCTTTCCTAAAAGAAAAAAAATCTTTTTTTTTTATTAACAAAGAAAAATTTAAGTAAAACAAATACAAAAGATTTTATATATATATATATATATATATATATATATATATATATATTACTCATATTTAGACCAGGGTAGAAAATTAAATAATCACATCAAATAATTTTAATCACCGTGTATAAGGAATTTCATTAAATAATACGCGTTATTAAAACCATGAAGCATAAATAAACTCGGTTGTTTCAGTAAAAATAAGAAATTTAAATTATTTATAAGACGCTTTATATCAAAAGAAGCAGTATTAAAAAAAAGCTCTGCGTGTAATTTAATTATTCCTAATAAAGAAACAAAGACAAATTACGTGCAAGATTTATATTAATTGATTCAAGTTTGGGCAACCGGTAGTAAAACAAAGTGTACATGTAATAATTAATATTTAAGTTGTATTCGCTAAAAATGAAAGGATAGAAATCAATTTTAATTGGAGTTAATTAAACCGTTAGTAACATATAATACCTATAGAAACTTGTAAAACCCAAGATTAAAATACCACGGAATAAGGCTCTGAGAATTAATAGTATGTTTGAACACCTGGGTTTATTTAAAAGCTCTGAGAATTAATATTATTTTGAACACCTGCGTAGTTTAAATATCACATTCGGCGTAAAGTTTGCAGATAATTAATGTTTCAAAGAATCTTGGGGAAAACGTCGCATAATAGTTACGAGAATTGCTAAAGCTGGGTTATTTCACACTCCATGTGGACTAAAATAATCGATAATAAAGAATATCAATTTGCACCAATACGAACAGGTTAGAGAAGGAAAGAGAAAATGCGTCAAGCAAAGACACATATTGTAAAGGCGGATTTAAGCAACGTCATGGGGTTGCGATTGGTTAAAAATAGGATGCATATATGAGAGGTAGAAACAACAATTTCTGTACAAAATCAATTAGTTTTTCTCGGACATGCTTGCGTGCCGTGTGGAAATTTTCTGAGATTGAAATGGGGCGAGTGAAAATTCGTAAAAATCGACACGCGAGCGACGGACTGGGAACGTAGAATGAGAAATTTTTTAGAATTACCCGTTTTGGGGAACAGAGCGACGTGCCGGCTATTCGCTATATATACAGGTGGTAATATGTGTTTCGTGCTCTTAGACTCTTAGACTTTTGACGATTCGATGCGTTAAAAGCTCGTACATACGCGACTTGATTGAAGATGTTAAACAGTGCATTTTAGTTTGATTAAATAATTTAAAGTTTGCTTGTATATTTTGTGATTCAAAATAGTTTGTTATTTACGTGCTAACATGAATGTACTTCAGTGCACTTAGATACAAGGTAATAAAATTTAGTTTCACTGTACCAATTAGCAAAATTTACAACGACGAATGTATACACAAAAGTAGGCAGTTTTGGCGTATATTGGTGACAGACGCATGAATTTCTTTGCTATTTTTCGGGGGTGTTAATAATTAAATGGTTCAAATACGTGTCTGGATCCATGAAACAAGGGTCAGATAAACACAGATGAGTTCCGGAAAGGCCCAGAAACGACTTTGAATGGATGGTGATGGAGAAAATTTTAAAAGCGTAGAGAATCAGAAGCCGTAAATATAATCCTGTTGAATGGTGTGATTAACTAAAGAAACGATACTTTGAAGCTACGAGGACAGTAACCTTCAGGTAAATTATACTATTTTGTTTGACATTTTTGTGTGTATTGAATGACTTTATAATTGATTTACTTTAAATGGACATTAGTGAAATTGTACTAACCATAAAATTTTAATTTTAAGATGAAATTTGCTTGTTTAAGTAAAAAGGGGTATTTTGTTTTGATGTTCGGGAATATGATGAAAATTTGGGTATGTCTTTGAGCTCAATTAGACGAACCTGGTTAATTAACGTAAAGGGTGGTAGATGCTCCTTTATACTCAGACTCCGGTCTGCTTATATTGTTATATTAATTACTAGGCATCCAACAAGGACTTTAATTCTGGATGCACATTAAAATGATAATAAAGTTAATCTTGAAATTTTTTTTGAAAACTGAATTTTATGCTGAAATTTAATTTGAAAATTTAATGTATTCTGAATATTGATGTAAATAGAGTTAACGTTGATGTTTGTGGTAGGAATGTGTTGTTTAATTTTATGAATGAGGAGGTTTATAAAATTAGGTGAGCAGCCGAGGCGAAAACAGGATCACAGCAGTTTATGACGTCCAATCGGTGGGACTAGAATTTTTTTGTTGAAAGGACCCAGTTCCCGCATTCAAAGGAGAATATCACAGCAGATTTTGGCGACCACAACGTGAGGGCTCGAGTTCCAAATAAAATTTTTGTTATTTTATTCCAGGAAACTGGCGATCTGAGAGAGAGAGTTTCTGTTTGTGGATAAATTTAAGAGTATTTTAGAGTGTGTGAGAGTGATTAGAACGTATGCAGAGAAAGGAGTGGTTAAGGAGTCAAGGAGTGGAAATTGGAAGTGACGATAGTGCATTGTGTGGGAAAAATTCGAAAATGGAAGAAGCGGGAGGCAGTAGAGATCAGTCGAGGACGGAATCAGGGATCAAGGAAATGAGTTAATGATGAGAATGTTAGAGGAAATGCGATTAGCTAGAGAGGAATCCAATAGAAAATTAGAACAGCTAAGCGATGAATCGAATAGAGCGAGAGAGGACTCAAATCGAAAATTTGACCGAATGAATGAGACATTAACAGGAGTTAGGGAAACCTTAAGTGAGGAAATAGACAAGACGAATAAAGAAGTTTCAGAATTTAAAAATAGTCTTACCGTAAAGATGGGGGAAGTTGAAAATAGGGTTGAAAAGAATGAGCGTGATATTACAGGTCTTCGACAGGAAATGGGACATTTAAAGTCCGAAGTACGCATGTTCTGTGAAGAAGAGATTAATGTAAAAATGACTGAAGTGACGGACCCATGTAGGGATCAGTTAGGCAGGGTAGAACGCGAAGTTAGTAGTATTAAATACAACATGTCAAATTTAACGGGGGATGGTCCCAGATTTTCTACAGGTGGAGTATCATTGGACCAACACATGAACTTTTATGGCGATAACAGAGTAAATCCACAAATTTTTATTAATAGTGTAAGAAATCTAGTGGGAAATTTATTTGACGAACAGACTAAACTGAATACGATAAAGGCTTTATTAAAGGACAACGCGGAAGCATGGTACAATTTAGTAGGACAGGACATAGACACGTATCAGGACTTTGAAAACAAATTTTACAACATTACTGGAGTGATCACAAACAGGATCAGATTAGGGACGACTTGATTACAGGAAAATTTAAGGGAGAGTTTGCAGGTTCTAGGGAGCAATATGCCATCCGCAAATACAGTGTGGCCAAACAACTGAATCCACCATTGACGGACAGACAGATTATCAAGTACCTATCACGACATTTTGAACTGGAAATTAGACAACACGTGGCCTTACAAAACATCACAGAACGGGAGACATTTTAGAGTATTTGCAGAGATATGACGATGTATGTGTAGGACGGACAAGAGAGATACGAGAACGAAACGTTAACACAGTTAGGTTTGACAACAGGACACCGAATTATCCGAGACGGCCTGACTACAACAGAAATTTTCGACCGAATTGGGAACGACGAGGACAGGAATACAGGAGCAATAGTGCGACTAGGGGACCGACGCCAAGACCTAGTTACACGCGACAGAACAGTTTACCGGAAGTAAACAGGACTGTGACCAGCACGCCGAATAGAGACAGGGACACGGATATTAACACGAGGAGGACGTACGCACAGGTTGTAGAAGGACAACCAGGACCAAGCACGGAAAACAGGATGAGACAGGATTTTTAGAACGCGACAGACCACTAGATTTCTGTGTAAATGTATACGAACATCCACGTGAATTTTTCAAAATTGAGGAGGAAGTAGAGCCAGAAACTGAGGAAAAATTATGTTTGCCAATTATTAATTTAGAAATTTTTGAGAATAATGTAGAAGTATTACTTGATACAGGGGCAGAGGCGAGTTTAATATCGGAGGAATTGGTCAGCAAAATTAGGGATAAGGTTTGTGATAGAATTATGCCTATAAAGCGTAGCCATTTAGTAGCTCCAAATAAAAGAAGTTTGCTGTAGTAAATAGTGTTGTGGTGCTTAGGATAGATATAGGAGGTTTAAGCTGTGAACAGGAGTTTGTAATTGTACCTGGACTGAAGTTTCAGAGCATTTTAGGTGTTGACTGTATGATGAAGTTAGGGTTTTGATAGATATGGAAAGGAAGGTAATAAGGATTAATGATAGGGTAGTGCCATGGAAGGGCAGTTATGAAGTCACAGAGGATGACACGGGGTTTAGTATTAATGTAGTAGAGGTAGAGGATGATGAAAGTAAACAGATCAACACAATAAGATGTCCAGAGGATAGGATAGTAGAGGTTCAAGCTTTAATACAAAAACATGCAGAAGTAGTGGGATAGAAGCAGCATATCAGGAGCAGGTGAAGGCGAAATTAAGTAAAGATGGCAAGTTTGTTTTTAATAAAGTAGATTTAAGGGATTCATTCTGGCGGATTCCATTACACAAAAATTCTAGAAGGTACGTAGGGTTTTCCATAGAGGGAAAAATCGATAATTGTAAAGTAGTATCGTTTGGTTTGTCGGCAGAAAGGGAAACAACAATAAATGAGAAACAGACAAGTGTAGGGACTGAAGAAGAAGTAATATTTAAGAGTCAGGATAATAGGGATGATAAGTTTATGGTATGTGAGATAACAGGGATGTTAAGTGTAGATATAGAAGGGGGAGAGATAAGGATGAAGAGTATTAGGATGGCAAGAAGAAAGACATGGAGGGTCAAGAAGAGAGTTAGATTTAGATAGAATAGGGATATAATAGGTATATATAGAAGAGTAGAAATAGGTGTTTATAGAAAATAAAGCTAGGTATAGGATAAGTATGGGAGATAATTAGGAATAGGTTTAGGATGAGAATAAAGAGTAAATGTAGGAAGAAAATAAGATAGGTTAAGTATAGATATTTCTTATAAGATTAGTGGCGAGTTAGGAATAGAATAAGAATAGGATAGGTATATAGGATTAGGTAGGGGGAAGTAAAGTATAGTGAAGATTAGGTGAGAGTTAGGAATAGGATAGGGATATAGGATAGGTGTAAATATTTTTTTTTGGATTGGAGACAAAGTAGGTAAGTTAGATAGATAAGGGTAGAGAGATAGGCAATTTTTTTGTAATTTTTTGTCTAAATGCTTTATATTTGCATTCAAATAAGTGGGATTATTTGTATTCAAATAGGGGAAAATACTCATATTTAGACCAGGGTAGAAAATTAAATAATCACATCAAATAATTTTAATCACCGTGTATAAGGAATTTCATTAAATAATACGCGTTATTAAAACCATGAAGCATAAATAAACTCGGTTGTTTCAGTAAAATAAGAAATTTAAATTATTTATAAGACGCTTTATATCAAAAGAAGCAGTATTAAAAAGCTCTGCGTGTAATTTAATTATTCCTAATAAAGTAACAAAGACAAATTACGTGCAAGATTTATATTAATTGATTCAAGTTTGGGCAACCGGTAGTAAAACAAAGTGTACATGTAATAATTAATATTTAAGTTGTATTCGCTAAAATGAAAGGATAGAAATCAATTTTAATTGGAGTTAATTAAACCGTTAGTAACATATAATACCTATAGAAACTTGTAAAACCCAAGATTAAAATACCACGGAATAAGGCTCTGAGAATTAATAGTATGTTTGAACACCTGGGTTTATTTAAAAGCTCTGAGAATTAATATTATTTTGAACACCTGCGTAGTTTAAATATCACATTCGGCGTAAAGTTTGCAGATAATTAATGTTTCAAAGAATCTTGGGGAAAACGTCGCATAATAGTTACGAGACTTGCTAAAGCTGGGTTATTTCACACTCCATGTGGACTAAAATAATCGATAATAAAGAATATCAATTTGCACCAATACGAACAGGTTAGAGAAGGAAGAGAAAATGCGTCAAGCAAAGACACATATTGTAAAAGGCGGGATTTAAGCAACGTCATGGGGTTGCGATTGGTTAAAAATAGGATGCATATATGAGAGGTAGAAACAACAATTTCTGTACAAAATCAATTAGTTTTTCTCGGACATGCTTGCGTGCCGTGTGGAAATTTTCTGATTTTTAAATGGGGCGAGTGAAAATTCGTAAAAATCGACACGCGAGCGACGGACTGGGAACGTAGAATGAGAAATTCTTTAGAATTACCCGTTTTGGGGAACAGAGCGACGTGCCGGCTATTCGCTATATATACAGGTGGTAATATGTGTTTCGTGCTCTTAGACTCTTAGACTTTTGACGATTCGATGCGTTAAAAGCTCGTACATACGCGACTTGATTGAAGATGTTAAACAGTGCATTTTAGTTTGATTAAATAATTTAAAGTTTGCTTGTATATTTTGTGATTCAAAATAGTTTGTTATTTACGTGCTAACATGAATGTACTTCAGTGCACTTAGATACAAGGTAATAAAATTTAGTTTCACTGTACCAATTAGCAAAATTTACAACGACGAATGTATACACTAAAGTAGGCAGTTTTGGCGTATATTGGTGACAGACGCATGAATTTCTTTGCTATTTTTCGGGGGTGTTAATAATTAAATGGTTCAAATACGTGTCTGGATCCATGAAACAAGGGTCAGATAAACACAGATGAGTTCCGGAAAGGCCCAGAAACGACTTTGAATGGATGGTGATGGAAAAAATTTTAAAAGCGTAGAGAATCAGAAGCCGTAAATATAATCCTGTTGAATGGTGTGATTAACTAAAGAAACGATACTTTGAAGCTACGAGGACAGTAACCTTCAGGTAAATTATACTATTTTGTTTGACATTTTGTGTGTATTGAATGACTTTATAATTGATTTACTTTAAATGGACATTAGTGAAATTGTACTAACCATAAAAGTTTAATTTTAAGATGAAATTTGCTTGTTTAAGTAAAAGGGGTATTTTGTTTTGATGTTCGGGAATATGATGAAAATTTGGGTATGTCTTTGAGCTCAATTAGACGAACCTGGTTAATTAACGTAAAGGGTGGTAGATGCTCCTTTATACTCAGACTCCGGTCTGCTTATATTGTTATATTAATTACTAGGCATCCAACAAGGACTTTAATTCTGGATGCACATTAAAATGATAATAAAATTAATCTTGAAATTTTTTTTGAAAACTGAATTTTATGCTGAAATTTAATTTGAAAATTTAATGTATTCTGAATATTGATGTAAATAGAGTTAACGTTGATGTTTGTGGTAGGAATGTGTTGTTTAATTTTATGAATGAGGAGGTTTATAAAATTAGGTGAGCAGCCGAGGCGAAAACAGGATCACAGCAGTTTATGACGTCCAATCGGTGGGACTAGAATTTTTTTGTTGAAAGGACCCAGTTCCCGCATTCAAAGGAGAATATCACAGCAATATATATATGGAGGGGCGTAACTTCCTCCACGTAATTAATTAAATAAGCGGGTGGATTAAACAATTTAGTGTAAAGAAATTATCAGGATTCAATATTGCGGGACTAAATTGGAAGCGATAAAGCGGTTGTAGTGTACAAGTTACAGTATAAATGTTTAATGTTAATTAAGGGCACAAATTTATATAAACAAAAGTCAATAACTCAAAAGAACTTCTTGGCATTTGGTGCTATAGGTGATTTCGGCACGTACAATCTACAGTTAACACACAGTTGCGGTTTATGTTATATTTATAAGCGGTAAAACAAAAGTTTAGGCACTTCTTGAGTACTCTGGGGTCACACACGATCCACGTTTTCTATATTAATGCACTCTTGCGAACCAGGTGTTCGTTACAAGATAAATGTAGTTCTGTTTATCGCGCACTATCAGTATTTATTTCGAATGCACAACGATACTTTTGGCGTGAACTAAGGCACTTATAAATTATCTATAAGTCGCCGAACCATACTCCCCGCCTTGAAAGTAGGAAACTTTCAAAGGAATGGAAAAGGAATGGAACCCCGCTTTGAAAGTAGGAAACCTTCAAAGGAATGGAACAAAAAAATAAATTAATAAAAAAAAATAAAAAAAACTCAGTGCTTGCTTAATACACAAGTAGTACAAGAGTTTATGTAAGCGGTAAAGCATAATGCTATTAAACTAAACCTTTATAAGCGGATGAATAAATGCGGTTTAAGAAATGCGGGTAAGTATAATAGTATTTAATTATTGAGTGGGCAACGGGCAAAGTTTCACAATTGCTCGTTTAAAGGAACTGTTTTTGCGATTGACCAAGTTAATATTTTCACTTGGTAAATCAAAGGCGGGTAAACATTGTAAAGGCGTAGATATTAAAAAATGAGCAGGTGTGAGAACCTCAGGGTGAGGGTCTGATGATAATAAACAAAGAGGTCTGGAATTTAACAGACATTCTATTTGAGTAAGGACAGTCAGTAACTCTTCATATGATAATAGTTGACTTCCAATTACTCGAAATAGATGCGTCTTGCAACTCTTTATATTTGACTCCCACATACCTCCAAAATGAGGGGCTCGTGGAGGAATCATTTTCCACTCAATACGGTGAATTGCAAGTTCATTTTTAAAGCGGTTTGATAATTTGCGGATACCAAAACGTATATAATTCCTCTAATTGTGTCTTGGCACCAATAAAATTTGTCCCGTTGTCCGAATATAAACAAGCAACAGGACCGCGGCGTGATATAAATCTTTTCAGGGCGGCCAGAAAACAATCAGAAGACAAGTCGGAGACTAATTCTATGTGTATCGCCTTACTGGTCAGACACACAAAAAGACAAATGTAGGCCTTCTGTGATCGAAAACCTCGCCGTCGCGTTAGCGTAATTTTAATTGGACCTGCATAATCGACGCCAGTATGTACAAATGCCTTTGTTTCTTGTACTCGACATAAAGGCAGATCAGCCATTTTTGGTACGGGATGAACAGGCGATAAACGAAAACAGGAGTTACATTGGTATACTCGTTTTCTAACACTACTTATAGCGGAAAGTATCCAAAAACGTTGTCGTAAAATGGACATCAACAAATTTGGACTCGTATGACAATTTACTTTATGATAATAATCGATAATGAGATTAACGATATGATCATTTTTGGCAATAAAGCGGGATGCTTAGTTTCAAAAGGAGATCGGAATTAGATAATCGTCCTTGTATTCGTAAAATCTTGTCTTCGTCCAAAAACGGGCAAAGATTCTTAAACTTTTTGGAGCATAATTTAGAGTTACTTAGCTTGCTAATTTCATCCCAAAAATGCTCAAGTTGAATCGACTGAATAACATATTTTTCAGCAATAATTAGGTCTGATGCTTTCATTTCGTTACAAAGTGGAAGTTTTTTAATAAAGCGGAGTACATACACTACTACCCTAAGTAGTTTGACCTATGAGGAACAGCGTTGAGCCAAAATAAATAATACTGGTTGTTCACCTTGAACAAAGGCGATCAAAGTATTTGATTTACGTTCAGGCAAATTATCAGTGTTATTAGAACTAAATGGCTTAATTGGCCATTCTGATATAGGAAAATGCAACCACTGTGGGCCATGCCACCATAGTCTGTTAACTATTAATTGAGAGGGCAACATGCCTCGCGACAAACTGTCGCTAGGATTTTCTTTTCCAGAAATATGATAAAAATGACGAGGATGTAAATTTTCATGACATTGTGCTATGCGGTTACTTACAAATATTGACCATTTATGCGGTGAAGAATGGATCCACGATAATGCTATAGTGGAGTCCGAAAATGCGTAGATACCTGTAATAGGTATTTGATCAATATAAGTATCATAAACTCTTTTAATAAGATTAGACATTAAAACAATTGCGCACAATTCTAGCCAGCATAAAGTAATTATTTTAACCGGTGATACCTTTGATTTTGAACAAAGCAATCGAACTTTAATATTTCCGAGAAAATCCGTAATATGCATGTAAATAACACAACCATAGGCGTTTAAACTAGCGTCAGAGAATGCTACGAGATTCACAGCAGAATTTTTTAGAACACCAACATGGCGTGGATTATTTAATTGTGAAAGTAAATGAACTTCCTGGCGTAATAATTTAAAGCGTTGGACAATCACGTCTGGAGGGATATCATCCCAATCAATTTTAATGTTCCACAATTCTTTAATAAGCAATTTCGTATATAAAATTGTAGGCGAAATTAAACCAAGCACATCAAATAAGCGGGCAATAAAAGACAAAATTGTACGTTTCGTACATTTACCCTCAGTATCAGAAATGGTGATCTTAAATAAATCGAGCGACGGCAACCATGAAAGTCCCAAAATTTTTAAGTTACCATCGTCAGAAAAACTTACGGAAACGCGGTGGGAGTCTGGAAGGCTAGCCAATAACTCGGGTGAATTTGAAACCCATTTAATTAAATCAAAACCTCCGGACTTAAATAAAGTAATAAGTTCCTGAGCCAGTTTAATAGCGGTTTCATAATCAAGTGCAGAACAAACCAGATCGTCCATGTACAGTTTAGACGTAGCTATTTGTGCTGCATTTGGGAAACGTTTAGCTTCAGCAGAAGCTAATTGGTGAATGGTGCGCATAGCTATGTATGGGCTAGATTTTAACCCGAAAGAAAGACGATTAAATTGAAAAGTTCGTATTTTTTCTTCGCTTGTGAAACGGAATAAAAATTTTAAATATTTGCGGTGAAAATTTGGTACAATTATCTGCAAATACATCTGACCTATGTCCGCTGTTAAAGCTATTGGAAATAAGCGAAAATTCAACAGAAGCAAAAACAAATCCGCCTGCAAATTAGGCCCACTATAAAGGATGTCATTTAACGAATAGCCAGTATGAGTTTGACTACTGGCATCAAGAACTACACGTACTTTTGTGGTAGACTTGTCCGGGCGCATAACAGGATGATGTGGTATATAATAACCATCGTGTGTATCATTAGAAGTTTGTACTTCTGATACATAGCCCTTAGTTAGATATTCACTAATTATTTGATTATAATTTTCAAACAAGACTGGTTCTTGTTTGAGCTAACGTTTTAAGGATAAAAAGCGATGATATGCGACAGTATAGGAACTGCCTAAAGCGGAGGGATCTTTACAAAATGGAAGGGCAACAGAGTAGCGGCCCGTCGGGTCTCTTTCGACCGATGAAGTGTATAGATTTTCACATAGCGTTTCCTCGGGACTAAGGAAACGTTTAACGTAAATTTCCTCTAATTCCCAAAATTTATGCAAAGAAGCTTCAATATTATTTAAAGTTAATGCGGTAAAAGAAGCGTAAGAATGGTCGGCATTGACACTGCGAGAGGGAATATCTCCCATGAAAACATAACCAAATACGGTTTGTACAGCGGGCGGTGTAGCGGGACCACAATCAAAGCGGTTACCTAAGTAGATATATGGAAATAATTGTGCCCCAATTACTAGCTCTATGCCTCCAGGAATATTCCATGAAAGGTCTGCAAGCGGAACATTACTAAGAAATTGCATATTACAGTTACCAATAAAATATGCTGGCAATTTATCTGTAATAGTGTCAACTACTAGTACTTGTATATAATATTTGTGATTATACACACGTGATTCAATATTAAGATAAGCGTAGCCTCGTATTGGTCTTTGAGTTGAACCAATACCTTTTATGAATGAATTGTTAAGGGGTTCTATAGACAAGTTGAGTAATTTACAACCCTCTACAGTTATTAAATTGTTTTGTGAACCGTTATCCAACAAACAACGAATAATTTTGCGTTTGCCGTCAGAACCAGTTGCATAGATTTGTGCGGTGGCTAATAATATTATAGGATTAGACCTTGATTCAGAATTAAATGCCACGGTAATAGCAGGTTCTACCTGAGAACTTGTACCGGGTGAGATAGCGGAATTTATAATATTAGTATTATTCTTGGCAAGAGAACTTACGGGTGTTCTTTGTGCTAAATCACGACTATTAGAATAGACATTTTTGTCCGATTTCTTCTTAAAACAAAGTAAACTATGATGCCTATTTTGACAATAATTACAAAAATGCCATGAATTACACGAAGAAAGCGTATGAGTTACGCTTAAACAATTAACGCATCCATTTTTTGATTTAATAATTTCAAATCTGTCTTGCGGTGAATTCATGTTTTTAAACTGCGGACATTGGTATATTTTAAAATGATTATCTTTTTTACACAATATGCACAAAGGCAAACTGGAAACAAATGCTTTAGTCTTAAATGCGGGCGGTTGCGGTTTATGATTATAGTTATAAAAGTTCGTATTATCATTTGAACGTTCTAAAATTTTAACTTGATCTTGAATAAAACTTATCAGCGTTTTATAAGAGGGAATTTCCGTATTTCGAACGGACAATTCAAACGCTTGTGCGGTTTCTGCATCTAGTTTCTTTAAACCCCAATGCAAAAATATAAAATCTTGCAGGTCGGTAATTCCCACCTGTAACAGCGCTGTAATAGACGCAGAATATTTTTCAATAAATGTATTTAAATTGTTAGCGGATCGTGGACAATTTTTTAATTCAAAAATATTATTTAAATAGTGTGCACCTAGCGTACGTTTATCCTGGTACTTTTTTACCAAGCTATCCCACAATATATTGTACGTTTCAGCACAGGGAACTATACCTGCAGTTATCTGCAGGGCGGCATCTTTTAATTTACCCATAAGGTATTGTACCCTCTGACCATCAGTAAGTTGAGGGTTTAGGTGAATATTAGTCTTAAAAGACTGGTAAAATACATCCCATTTTAAGATTTCACCGTTAAAATACGGGATTTCTATAGGCAGTAAGGGAATCGAAATTTTAGGGGTAGCACTAGTAGCCCCTTGATGCGGTGGTTTAAATTGAATTATATTATTACGCGCGCGTTTAATTCTACTAAACATTTCCTCAAATGCATTTAAACTTTGATAATCAGGTTGAAATTCCGGTTTCAATAATAATTGGTATTCATTTATCTTATCCACAATAGATTCAAACCTTGACCTTAATTCATCTATCGTTTCGCTATCTGCCATAAAATTTTCATTTGCTCGTGACTCAAATGAAGAAATATTTTTTGAACAATCATATAATGCTGTAAGCCGCTGAAATATACTCTCCTTCTTCTTGCGTAACATTTTTATTTTATCTTCCATTTTTAATAATATAGGAAAAGAGAATTCAAAATTTAACTGCAAGCACTAGTAAACTAATTTTTCTTTTTTGCTGGGACATGCGAGCTCTAAGGACCAATTTAATGGAGGGGCGTAACTTCCTCCACGTAATTAATTAAATAAGCGGGTGGATTAAACAATTTAGTGTAAAGAAATTATCAGGATTCAATATTGCGGGACTAAATAGGAAGCGATAAAGCGGTTGTATTGTACAAGTTACAGTATAAATGTTTAATGTTAATTAAGTGAACAAATTTATATAAACAAAAGTCAAAAACTCACCAGAACTTCTTGGCATTCGGTGCTATAGGTGATTTCGGCACGTACAATCTACAGTTAACACACAGTTGCGGTTTATGTTATATTTATAAGCGGTAAAACAAAAGTTTAGGCACTTCTTGAGTACTCTGCGGTCACACACGATCCACGTTTTCTATATTAATGCACTCTTGCGAACCAGGTGTTCGTTACAAGATAAATGTAGTTCTGTTTATCGCGCACTATCAGTATTTATTTCGAATGCACAACGATACTTTTGGCGCGAACTAAGGCACTTATAAATTATCTATAAGTCGCCGAACCAATATATATATATATATATATATATATATATATATATATATAATAGCCTCTTCTACATTCTTAATTATCATTATAAATTCTTATGAACCTATTAAAACGAGGGGGACAAATATCTACAAATTTGAGTGTGTCGGTAACTACGTGTACCAAGCGTCCATAGGAAGACAAAATCGGGGAGTCACAATCGGTGTATGTCAAAATTGAGAGAGGTCAAATTAAAAAGTCAAACACTCCACGGGACAAAAAAATTAATCAAAGTCTAAATTTAAAGTAACCCTTTAACTAGAGTTTTCGTACTCCTACTAAGGCTAGTATCTACTAACTATAACTAAACACATTACAAATTATCTTAATTTCCAAAAATAACAACTCCACTTCCCGGAGCTCAAGCAACTCTATCTAAAAAAAAAGGGAACGCTACAACATCAAAATAGCATCACTGTTCAAAATATTATCATCAAAAAGTGATAATCAAAACTAAGGTAACCTAACTCACAGGTTACTTACAAAAATCGGATTCAAAATATTATTATCACAAAGTGATAATCAAAACTAAGGTAACCAAACCAACAGGTTACTTACAAAAGTCGAATTCAAAATCGAACCAGTTAGGGCTGTAATCTCCTACACCCTACTGATTATCCTATCACTAATTTTCAAACCACACATCTTATTAGTGATGGATCAAATGGTGAGGTTCACCGTGCAAACCTCTGATCTAATCAAACAAAAATTTCTGAAAGGTCCGAAATACGGGAAAGAATAAGTCAATATTCTCTTTACCTAAATATGTAGAAATCAGGACTAGCAACTTAAATAGTCAACTTATTTCTACTTTCTCAATTTCGCTTTCACTATTGAACTGATCTCAAAAGATGGCAAATAAATGCGAAAACAGTTTTATTGCATCTTTAATAATGAGTTTCTCCTTAACCGCGCCCAATTTGGGACAGACACACTGTAATGCAGCTTCTAATCCAGTTTTCATTTTTGTTCATATTTTGATTACTAATTTGATTTGCGTTAAACATTTTTATTTGTTGTGCTAGAAATAGAACACACAATCCTATGTTACTTGATCGATTAAGTTTACTTACAGTATTGAATATTTACAAAGAAAGGACATTCTAAATGGCTTCAATTTAAAAATTGCTTTTAGATATTTTTAACTTTATTTAGCTTCGTCACATATTAATAATTATATAAATTAGACTTATTTTTCTTGATAATCCATGTCCAAAAATTAAAAACCTTATATTGCAGAATAGAAAGTATGTCTCTTGGAATGAAGCATCGCGTGACCCATAATTGCGTTTAAAAATTGTTCAGTAATGTTTATTTCTCGAAGGGAGTTGAAGAGGGCTGTACTTAATTTAATTACTTTGGAAAGTACAACTTTTTTAAATAAAAACGACGTACTCGAGGAACCATTAATCGGAAAGCATATTAGAACTTGCTATATGTTATTCGTAAGTCGTTAAATAATGTATTCTTTCTGCAACACCACGTTGTAAAGTAATAGATGCCCGTTATTGTTACAGTTTATATTAATTGCAAACTTGTTGTTGTACTATTTTTTTTGTTTTGTTTTCAAAATTTTTCTAAACATTTCCAGTTTATAATTGTCATTAAAAATGTAGAAATTTATTTTTATAGATACTTAGATTGGATGTTTTCTTTAAAATATTATTGAAATAATTTTTTTTACAAATATGCCAAGGCCTCGTGAAAAGACTGCAACGCGGTAGTTAATACTTTTCAAAAGTGTAAAAACTTAATTATTACTGAGAATAGAAAATTTCGTCCACCGACTCATGACTGTTGGAAAGTAATTTCACAACAGCCGAGCGAAACAATTACACCAAAACAAGCATATACAATTGCACTCGAGAATCGTTATGGTGTGCATGAAGCGTTGGATGTGACGAATATCTGCACCACATTCCATCCGTCATACCAGAAATTACTTAGTTTTTCGATTCAGATGTTCTTAGTGATAGCACCTTACACTTTAAAATCACTCTAAGTGCAGACGAGTGGAAAAAAATATAATAACCATTACCTGTATATTACCATAGGTCAGATCGTGATGATTCTGTTTGTTCCACTGACATCTTACTACCGTATCAATGGACCACTCTTATTCATGAGCATTTTTTTGAACAAACTAAAAGATCCTGTCGAATATCGTATAATCGTAATAAAATCTTACCTACTGGTGAAGTATATCTTCACATTCAAGGAATATGCAAGGACTGCAACAGTATTTTTAAAGTTAACTTAGAAAAAATGCCCGAAGCTGATTCGAGAGTTGTTATGGATTGTAGATTTGTTGGACAATTTGAAACCTGCACAACAACACGTAAGCGTCGCATTGTAGGACAGAAACGGGACGAATATATTAAGAACATGGTAGTTGAAAAACAATCTGCAGTGTACGTTCGTAGAATAGAAGCTATAAAATAATGAAATACTATGATCCTGAACCAAGCTCTTTGCCTACTTATAATGCCTTACGTATAATAAAACATAAAGCATGTTCACGATCATCCAATATCGGTTTTATGTATAATGAAAGGTACCGCACCTTACAACGAAATTATTAGAGACATAGGATGTGAAAGATTTTTCATACATTATTGGACTGCGGAACAACTGAATACATATCGATTATATTGTAGACGTAAGACGTTTCCAAAGGTAAGCATAGATGCCACAGGAGGATTAGTCTGGAAAATAATTTTAAATTCAAAGCGGGAAACCAAATTCATATTTTTGTATGAAGTTGTCGTTGATGATGGAGAAACAGAATCTCAATTTCCTGTCCTTCATATGCTTTCAGAACGTCATGATAACAATTCTATCAGTTATTGGTTAACAGAGTGGATTAAAAATGATATTCTAGCGCCTAAAATTGTTGTGTGTGACCACTCGCTGTCTTTGATGATGGCTGCTATAAAACTTTTACCCAATATTCAACATTAACAAAGTATTTATCTGTTTGTTCGTCCCTAGTCAAAAATCAAGATCATGGAGAATTGCCTCACTGCATGTTGAAAAATGATATAAATCATACGATGTATTTACTTAGTAAATGGATTGAATTGAAAGGCACTACAAGAATTACCCGCCGGATAAGGAATTTTTATATGCGTGCTATAGGTTTACTTGTAACTGTAACAAGTTTTGACGACATAAAAATATTACTAAAATGCATATTTACAGTCGCCTTAAATGAAGACGAAGGTTTGAATGATGAAGTTAAAATTGTAAATCCTTGTGAAGAAGGAAAACGGTACTTAAAACAAATATTTGCCATACACAAATGCAATCTTGAAGAACTTGGGAAAGAAGAAGTAGATATACAAACAGGGAAGGAAGCAATTGAAGTAACAGCCAACTATGATGTACCGACTGATATTAAAGACAACGATATTTTTCTTGAAATACAACAGATTTACGAACAATGTCTAGCGGAATGTAGCACAGATTTCAACAAGGGAGATCACAAAAATATGATACACAATCCGGATTTAGCAAAGAAACTTTTACAATTTTGTAATAGGATTTGTTGCTGGTCAGCAATAATGGTTCCAATATTCAAATACGGTAACTTAACTGAAAGCAGTGCCCCATCAGAGAGTACATTTAATGATATAAAAAATAGAATTTTCCAACATGAGGTATTACCAATGAGGATTGATAGGTTTTTCCAGATTCATGTAAATGCTTGAATAGGCTGTATGAATATTGCACGTACAAAAATGAATCGTGCAACAGTACTAACCAATGATAAAGCAGTTGATGAGGATAATATAGAAGATTTAAATTTGAAAATTCAACCAATATTGCAATCTCAGGAAATTTACAAAATGCGCCACCTGAGAGTCCTACTAGTGCTAATATTGTGATTCAACATAGTGCAGGAGAAGATGAAAAAGCATTGGAATTTAGAAACAGTGTTGGCACTTTAGAGACAGCTACCGAAAATGAAGTGAAATACTGGAAAGGCCTTGCATTGCAAAAGCGCTCCAAAAACAAAAAAATCTCAAAAAACTACTTGACAAAAGATCCTAGAATTCTGCATTATAACGAAAACAGCAGGACTAAATCAGACGTTATCGAAATATTACGAAATGGTAATGTATGTGAATTAAAAAGCATTTATTTGAATAAAAGAAATTATACTTTCACAAACACGTGCACTTTTGATAGTAAAATACAACTGTTTTGTTCTGCATATGTAGATAGTCAGGAATATGCAACGTTCATTATTAATAATTTAAATTTCAAGTTATATGAACTAATTTACCATGCACTTCGGGATGGTATCAACGTACAAACGTATAGAAAACGAAGAGAAATATTTTTAAAAGTATTTGATGACAATCATCAATTTCGGTGCCACGATATTACGGGACATTACACAGCAAATGTGCAGTGTGCTGCAAACTATTTATTAAACAATCTACTTCAAGAATATCCATCCTGCCATGAACAACGCATACGCAGCAAATGCAGAATGGTGGAAAAATTAGAAAAGAAAACCACCACTGCTTCATTTCCAACTAACAGTCTGCAAGACCTGCAACAATCATTGGATGAAGTATTCTCAAAAGAAACTAAGTGCAGCAAGTGCACTGTTTTGATGGTACAGCGTAATTATGACATAGTAAAACATATTTTTATTGAAACTTGTGCGCCTTTTGTTCAAGAAAATACTCTTGAAGTTTCCGTACCACTGAATACTGTACCAAGGAGAATTACAATAACAGAGAAAGATTATTTTCTAAGAGGTGTACTGAATTTCATAGCACCATTATCAAGAAGTAAAGATGCTGTTGGACACTATATCGCATATTGTTATCGTACTCACGTTAATGCCTGGGAAGGATATGATGATTTATTGACAAAAGCAAGAAATGTAAGAACTCGACCTTAACAGAAAATTGTCAATTTTTGATGTATATAGTGATGGACACGAACAGAACAGGTTCGAGGTTCGGTCCGATTTTTCGAACCGAACCGGACATTTTATTTTCGAACCGAACTTCGAACCAAACCGGCAAATTTTTCGAACCGAACCGAACCTAGATCAAGGTTCGGTTCTTCGGTTCGAAAGATTTGATTTTTTAAATAAAAATTTAGCTTAAAAATTTAATTTTCACTAAGAACATGTCAATCTTAATTTCTCCCAAATTTACATTTTAAAAATCTCTAGTTGCCAGCATATAAGAAATAGAACGATTTTTTAATGTACATGATCATCGAGTTTTAAGCCAATAGGTAAAAGATGTAATGGGTATTAGTGTTACACATCTAATAAATTTTGCCATCGAGGCACGCTTGTAGATTAAAAAATTCTTGATTAAATCGATTTGTTTAATGCTCTTTATTTCAAATTGTTGCTTGTTCATAACTAGTATTAAATATTAAAGAAACTCAAAATAATTCTGAAAATTTGGTTGTAAAAACTAGTTTATTTTGTTTAATGAACAGAAGTCGCGTCGGAAAACCATCTTAAGCATATACAAGCCGACGTCACGGTCTAGAGAATAAACGAAACAATTTAATTCTTAATTAAGTATGTATTACTTAATCCATCATTTTGAATCTTTTACTTTTGTATGAAAATGTGCCCTTGTAGCAAAATCTAATCTCTTGCTCAACAAACGGTGTTACAAAACGCATGGTACCATAATATTTACTGTTTATTTAGTATAACCATTACCACCAACGTCTTTAGAAGTAGCTAATACTCCAGAAGAATGGCCCCGAACTTTTTCTCAAAACCAAGTGTTGACGTTTCTGACTCATGGCGGCATAAACTTTTCAATCAATGCCGACATAATATAACACAGTGTAGTGCAAATAATAAACAGACATAATGCCCGTGCCATAAATACTGTTGTATTTTATTATGAAAAATGTAAACGCTGTTTGAGGTGATATACGATTCTTTCCGAAAACCATTTGATATTGTCTTATAAAAGAAATAATACTTAAATAAATTTACAATATTTTTCGCTAGAATATGGGTTTATATTGATATTTCTAATGGCTATGCAAGGTTTCAATTTTATTTTTATTGCTGTTGTACCAAATTTGGTTTATGTAGCTTTTATAATAACGGAGTTATTGACCATTGCCACACTAAAAAACTCATCCTGTATTATATATATATATATGTATATATATATATATATATATATCTTCTTAATATGGACTTATAATAATTTTGATGAAAATGGTAATTGTAATTGGGATATTGTAGTCCAAATATAAACTAAATAGTGTTTTGCATATAATTAAGTAATCATCTGACGTTTCGACAAGGGTTGTTGCTTTTTTCAAAGATATTATAAAATTAATACTGTATTGAATAGACATATTAAAATTAGAAAGGTTATCTCACACCAATCCACATTTGTGAGATAACCTTTATAATACTTATGCATTTGTAATTAACTAAGTACCTATGTCATAATTTTAGTATGTCCATTCAATACTGTATTAATTTTGTAGCATCTATGAAAAAGGCAACAACTTTTGCCGAAACGTCAGATGATTAATTAAATACATGCATAACACTATTTAGTTTATATTTGGAGAACAATATTCCAATTACAATTACCATTTTCATCAAGATTATATATATATATATATATATATATATATATATATATTTATTTATTGGGTCTTTAAATTTATTTTACAATGTTTTAGGCATTTGTACTACATCCACATAACTCATTCATGTCTTTGTAAGTTTTCTGTTTGTTATCTATCACCTGGTGTATTTATCATCTCTGCTGTACAACAAACCTACTTTGCTGTTGGAGTTTCTTTAATTGCTACACGTTAGTTCTTAGTCTGTGTTCGTCCGTATTGTATGCGGTTTGTAGTTTTAGTTTTATTTTTACATTTTAAACTTACATTAAATATTATCACTATTTATTTGGGATCCTCCTTCATGTTAAAGCAGTACATGTATTAACATCAAATTGTGTGTAAGTCTCTTTATTTTATTTAGGTTATTGACTATGTTTTCACTCTTAATTTTTAAAATTTAGATCTTGATAAAGACTCTGTATAAGTCGAAACGTAGATGTCACAACAATCCCACGAATTACTACCATCAACGTTCGTTAAATAAAAATGCGACCAATATATATATATATATATATATATATATATATATATATATATATATATATATATATAATATAGGTCGCATATATATATATATATATATATATATATATATATATAGGTATTATAGTTAAGATTTAAGATGAAATAATAACATTTATACAGAGCCGAAATGATCATTTCAAATCAAGTTACTAATTGAAAGATGGATAATATTAACCCAAACCTGTATCTTCAGCTTTCAAAGCGGATACGTTTACCAATTATGTCACCTGAACAGGTGATGGCGAGGAAAATTATAAAAATCTTATTCATGTACGCAATCATACATCAACCTAACTTTCAATTATGTTCGGCATTTTTGATAATCATATCTGACAGTGCAAGTTTTTGACTTATTTCAGATATAGATGTCCGTAATTTTGAGCATCAATCACTTCCTGTCTATATCTGACACGAATCAAAAACTTGACACTACCAGATATGATAGACAAAAATGCTAAATGTAATTGATTGGTTGTGCCCATTAGAATATCACACTACTATTATAAATATAATACATCAAAATCTATAACTTTAACTGAAATGACTGCTGAAGTTTTTTACAAAACAAAAGGATGTTACACCTTTGTTACATCTTCTTATACGTCAAGGTTAGATCACATATATTACTGAGAAAATGTAGCTAATTTGCTAAAGGCCACAAGTATTCATAATATATTCTCCCATCATTTATTAGGAATGAAAATTAGAATAAGAACACCTAATGGATCAACATACTAGAAATTTGGTAATTTCATAAATTTTGTTTTGGTTGGCCTTGTTTTGCTATTATACCCTTTCCACAGTACTATTGCTAATAACTATTTCATAATTAATATTTTAATACACAGTGATTTTTAATTACATTAATGTTAAATTTTATAATCATATTTACGAGCTTGCATTTTTTGTACTGACAGATGCACATTTGCTATCCTTTTCAAGTAGGTGTACAAGCTGCACTGTCTACCGCGAAACACCGACTGTAATGTTTGTATTATGTACTTACACTTAATTCACTAGTAAATAGAATTAAGTCCATTTATTCTATCTTTCTATACAAAGTTTTTGGTCCATTCGATAGATATGATAACCACTATAGGAAATACAGCCATACTAAATTAATCAAAACAAAGCACCAAATTCATCATAATTTGTTTTCAATTTTGCAACTTAAAGAATAGATACTACAATCAGCGAGTCAAGTAGTCAATGCAATGATCAAGAGAAGCATCAAAGCAAGTGGTCCGCCACAATTCCTTGAATTCGATACAAACAGCCATACAAGTGGAGCTTACAACTTAGTGGACAAGATCTAACCACACGTCTGGCAACTATACAAAAAAAACCAAAAAAATTATACCCTTTTCTGTCTATCCTAATTTAAAAGCAATTCATCTAGGAGTCTTTTGTAGTTGCTTTAAATCAACACACGCTAGCACCACCTTTATTTAAAACATGCCATTTACCATTTAAGCGAAATTACTGCCATTCTATCTTTTTTTTATATAACTTCAATCCTTAAGTAAGGCTGTCAGCAGAATAATTTGTAGAAGGTAGTCAAGACTACTTTAAAAAATATTAATTATTCCTTTATTTATAATTGGTTAAACAAAGAATGAATACAACTAAGAAAGGTACAAAACTATTATATACTTGATAGTTGAACTGCTAAATAAGACTGTTCTCAAGTTTTATTAATTAACATTATTTTTGAATAAAAATATCAATCTTTTTCGGTCTTGGCCAAATCTGTTTAGGACTTCATTTATAAATACTCGTTTCTTCTTCTTTACCATGTCCTCATGTACACTTAGCATGCAGGTATCTATCCTCTGATATGCTTGATCTAAGCTATGATTTTACCCGCCTTAGCATACTGAATGACCTTTTAATGTTGCAGTGGTTGGAGGTAATGTTAAAAAATATTCAGTGCAGTTTTAATGACTTAAAAAAAGAAATTTCATTATTAAGCAAATCTACAAAATTTGTATCTTGTCAAACCTGTGTACTTGGCCTAACCAACCCACGTTTGCAACTGTACTAAAAAATTGTAAATCTTTAAGTCCTGATTATTTCTTCTTTATTTAGCAACGTCCTTTATGTTGTCATCATTTAAATAATGTGTATGTAATCCAGAGAGTAAAAAAGAAGTTTTTACATCTTCAGAAAACCTTGTGAAAATAGATTGTATAAGAGTATCCAAATAAGAAATAAAAAAGCAAACTCGAAAATAATCATCAACACTACTCATATTATGATTCGACCACAGCTTTCATGATAATGTAATTTCAAATCCAAAACTACAAGTATGTTCAACACTTTTGTTATAAACCTCTTTTGTTCAGGATCACTAGGTGCATATTAAAAATTCGGAGTAGTTCATCAGGTGCTGTTTAACGAAAAATAAACTACCAACAGGTTCCAATTTTCTGGAATATTCGGTCATAATATGCAGCCACAGAATAAATTTTGACAAAGAAGTGACTGGCCTTATTTCTTGTCCGAGTATTTGTATCAGGGCTATGAGCTAAATTTTTCAAAGCATTCATAGTATCTGAAAAATGTTACGGAAACAACCTTATTGATTTATATTTAACAGACTAGCATGTCTCACAAAATAGTGAAATATTAGAGACATAACTACACCTTAAAGGACTATCTTAAAAAAGTATTTATTTCTATAATGTTATCTGCTGAATTTTGAATTTCCAGAACCTTTTGCTCAAATCATGTATCACTAAATTTAATCTATACAGCAAATAGTGAAAAAATAACGCTATTGGATATTTATTTCTAATAGATTTCTATACCCCGTGCTTATACCCTGCCATCATACAGCAACCATCAAACGCTAGTCCAACTAATTTATCCATGCAAAGACAATATTCATCACAGAGGTTAAAATTGGAGTAGCTATACAATCTGTGTTAATCAATGTGTTGAGTACATAAAAAGATACTCAGGAGAGAAAAGCGGAAGTATAAACAAAAACAGATATTAAACAAATGCGGCCTTCAATATTCTTACCTGATGTCCAGTTAGAGCGGTGAAGGTTCTTGGATCCAGAACACTTATTACTATACTTGAAAAATAATATAAAGTGATGAGCTAGTCCTATACGGGGACTGACCTCCAAAACAGAAACTTATTGTCCAAGCGGTGACAATAGAGTGAGTTTTTAAGTAGAGTATTCAATACATCACAGGACAAAGTAGTAGTGAGTGTAACAAACGGTTTTTCACTTAGTACTTGTTGCGGTTCCAGAGAACAAGAATGTGGAACATGATTTATTTCTTGAAAATGTACTAAAATGGGTGAAGCCGCCCACCATAACAAACATTGTCTGTTTTGACCGACCAATCGTAAACTCTATCAGTCCATGTTAGTTTCTTTATTGAAAAAGGTTGAAAAGCTTTATTAGTTGTTGCCCGGACTCGAATTTTGAAGGACACGACTATTTAGACTTAAAGTAAATTTTTAAACAATGGCAGACTATGACAGTGACGATAGTGTAGTGGACCCAGATTATATACCCGATACAGAAAATGTAGAAAGTCAGAAATGTGTCTAGTTAGAAAAAGTGTATCAGCACCAGACACTGTTATAATTCAAAAAGGCAAAAGCAAATTTCAGGAATATTATGAATTTAAGTCTATACAACAACCTAACTCTAAAGTTGCTCTTTGTTTCATATGTAAAAATAGAAAAGTTTACATAGAGCTTAAAGTGAAAAACGGCACTACCACAACGTTAAAGCGACACCTTAAACAAAAACACAACCAGGAATTTTGCGGTACTTTTACAATCATTTAGCAGATTATATTATAACACATAAAATCCATATACTCTACTGTGTAGTTTTCGTTCTTTTAGGAATTAGTTTCATCAAAAAGAGTGGAAATCGACAAAAGCATTATCGTGGACTGGGTAACCAAAAATCTCGTTTTTTGATGATGAAGCTTCAATATGCTTTTTTCATCAGCTCTGTCTAGCATTTAGTTTGCCAAGACGAAAGCAGTTAAAACGAATGGTTTTAGAACGATATGACGAACTGAGAAACCTTGTTATGAACATACTGCAAAACAACAGTTCAAAAATATCTTTTACGTTAGACGGATGGACTGCCATTAATAGGAAGTCCTATTACGGCATCACAGCACATTTTATTGACAATAACTGGGAAGTCCAATCAATAGTAATAGACTTCGTTCCGTCTTACGGTGGACACACAGTAATAGACATAGCTAAGGTAGTGGCGGCTACTCTATAAGTGCTGTAGAGCTGCAGAACCACCAAGAACCAGCAACGAACAAACACATTCAATAGTATAAAAGAGATCGACAACCAGCCACTAAAAGTATTATGAATTCCTATGTTGAATGTCTATAACAGTTGGTCAATAATACAGTAAACATGCTACAACCCTAAACGACAAGGAAAATCGACAAAATCACTGTCTAACTACGTTGTTCTGCAGCTCTTATTTGCGAGTTCGGATAAGCGTCGGAACATTTCGCGCAAATACGATTATAGTAAGAAACGGCTTTTTTAAGCCAAGCTCGAGCTGCATACATTGCAGCGCATTTGTCTATTACTATTCGAATCGTTCACATGTTTTGTGTGCTTTCCGGTTCTTGTAGACATCGCGTCACGCATTTCATCTTTCGTTATCTTTATAAATTTCATATCCGCTATTCTAATATCATATTAACCCATCATCAGTTGTTATTCACAAATTAAAAACTGAATAAACATTTGCGTTTGAAATTTCAGTGTATAGGTAGTAAGTTTGCACATATTAGTGTAATTATAATTAGGTTCACCAACAATAAACTTTTACACTGTTCCCTGAGGACGTTTGCTACATTAATCGTTTCTAAAATGGATGTTATTTTTAATTTAAATGAATAATGGTTCTCTCAGCTTATTTTTCAAGAACAATTAGCTATTAAAGATCAGGGTCGTCCTATAATAGAAATGAACATTGAAATTCCTGGTGCAAGTCGTGGTAAAACTTATAAAAGGCAGTTCAATACAGATATTTATCAAATGTCCACTGTTGAAACCGAACGCAATTTTCTACTCTAAACCGTGTAAAGACTTTTTTAGGAAACTCGGTATGTGAAGATAGGTTAACGGCCCTTTCAATGCTGTCAATTGAAAAAAAATCATAACTTCAATTCCCGATTTTAATGAAAAAGTGATTGACCAATGTGATACAAAGAAAGATAGACGTTTTCCACTTATATTTAAGAAAAAACAATAAAATATTTGTACATTAGCGGTACAGCACTACCAAATATATTCGGTACGAGCCGCCACTGAGCTAAGGTTTTTTGAAACAGTAAAAAATTATAGCATTGAACAAAGGATGCAAGACATAACCGTTGACAATACTTCAGCCAACACTTCATTCATGAAAGAATTGAATATACTGCTACCGACATTTGACAGCGTAAACCAGCACTTTAGATGCATAGCCTATGTTTTAAATCTGGCCGTGCAAGATTTATTCCGTACATTGAACTTAAGCCCTGAACGAATTGATGAAGACGGAACTGAAGATGAAGATGAATTTAACAGTAAAGCCAAATTCAATTGTATCGAGCGAATTCGAATGGTCTTTAAGAAAATTAGAAGATCCGAGCTATTGAGACAGCAAATTAAAAGCGCTTGTTAGACTGTCGGTGTGTCTACAGAACTTTCACCGATTCTAGATACTCCTACACGGTGGAATTCCACTTATAATATGTTAGATATAGCTTTTAAGTTAAAGCGAAGACTAATATGCTTGTGCGAAGGTGATCCTACTCTAAAAAATTTAAAACTCAATGAAAGTGAGTGGTTAATCTTAGGGAACATGTGTATTTTTTTAAAAATGTATAAAAGAGTAATTGATAAGTTAGGAGGAGACAGGTACGTTACCCTACTCTCCGTGGTAGTTTGTATTAATATTTTATTGGATAAAATTGAAGAAGAGATAAGACAATTAGATGAAAAAACAAATAAATCTGCAGTCGACAAACAGTTGTTGATAGCATACCAGGGTTTGAGAAATAAAATATTAAAACATTATCGTCTTACCAATTGGCTATATTGTGCTGTACTAGTGCCGGATCCTAGACACAAAATAGGGATCTTTGACCGCACTAGTTGGGGAAAGCACTTAAAAGAGGAATCGCTGAACTTTTTCAAAAACCTCTATGAAGAATATACAAAACAAGGGCCAAACCTGCACTCTCCTTTGCCCGAATGTTCTGAAGTTTTAGAAGACGATTTTGGTGTCTCTAAACTGTAAAATCCAAAAGAAGAAGGGAAAACAAGGCCGACGAATTAGCAATATATTTAACAGTACCGCGTTGCAATGGTGACGAAAATATTTTAAAGTGGTGGCAAATTAACAAGGATAGATTTCCGATACTGAGTAGTATGGCAAAGTATTTATATAGTGTGACAGCAACCTCAATCCCTTCTGAAAGACTGTGTTCAAAAGCAGGTTTGGTTATAAAGAAGCAGAGGAATAGACTTAATCACGAATCACTAAAAGTCTACTCTGCCTTAATTCTTGGGTAGGAAAATCATTTCCAAACTTAAACACTCTATAAATAAGCAACTGCCATTAAGAAATTACCATAGGCAGCAGAAAACTGCATTTATTTAGTAAAGAATTGAGAAATATAGATAGTTTGTAAATAGTAAGCAGTCAACACCCTGTATATAAAGTGTAAGTAGTTTTAAGAGACGCAAATAAACATAGGAAGACGCATAGTTAGCGTAGGAATAAGGAAGACATGCATTAAGTAAATAGTAAATATTTAAAACCCTGTAGATAGAGTTTTAGTTAATTTAGGTAAGGCAAGTAATGATATTTTTCAGTAAAAGCACGCGTATTTTGTAAGTAAACATAATAAAGTGTAATTAAACACGCATTCAAAAGAGTTCCAAGCAATTAGGTTAATCCGGAGATAAGAAATAGAGCTTCAGGAAGCATAGTATAAATGCGTACAAAATATGTAACCATTTTTAATAAGAAAGGAGATTAAAAATTGCGTAAATAACATGCATATATGAAAATTAAAAGTCGAATTGCATCAGTTGTTTATGGAAAAGCGATTAGATTCGTCAAAACAGCGCATGTTTGATAACAAGACATTATAATTTGAATAAGGGCCGCTATACTTGCGGCCACGTCCCCAATGCTCCACCCGGAGGTACTACATTGGGTTTAAACGCGAAAATTTATCGTGCTTCTAATTTATTCTAACTTCATAGTTGATCCACCCTAAATAAAAACTAAATAAAAATCTAACAAACCTAAAATCTAACAAACCTAACAAACTCTAACAATCTAACAAACCTAAAAATCTGACAAACTGAAACAAAAACTAAAAACAAAAACTAAAAACAGGGTTGTAAATAATGGTATCCCTAGCGCTGACTTTTGAGTGTACCCGGTCAACAAGACACAATCAAAAATGAGAGGGGGAGGAATTCGTAATACCGGATAGCAGACGCCGGCTCTGCTAACCAGTGCGACCTTAAAACTATCCAAATCTAGCTAACTAATTTAAATCCATCCCTAGCTTTCCCTAGCATTCCCTAACTGATTTATATTATGATTACAATCTTCACAACTCTACTCTTCCTTCCCAAATATATACTGTAACCAAAATGGCGACAGAACGTCAAACAAAACAAATGCCACAAAATACTACAATACATGCTAATAAATATAAAGTGTAAATATAAAATATAAATAAATATAATTATATAAATATATAAATAAATGTCTAATAAGCGTTAAGCATATAGCAGCGCACAAAATAGCAAAAGCATTACCCTTATTTATCAGATGCACTCGCACAAGCATTATGTCGGCTAGCGCCATTATCCACAAAAACGTGCTTGATAAATTATTTTAAAACTACTAATTAATGTAAATCAATGCTTGTGCGAGTACAGCCGGCACAATTTAAGTCGTACCTCGATAATAAAATTCTCCAGCATCCCAAGATCTGGTCGTCTAACTGTAACTTACTTCAAAGGGGAAGATGGGGTGCACTGCTAAAGTCCTGGTGGGTATGCACTAAATGTTCTAGGGGGGATCACAATCACTATCACTATCACTTCACTTTCAAGTCCTGGGGGGGATGCGCGGTTTTACTCTATTTTATTATCTTTGTTTATTATATCGATTTAATTTAATGAGGGTTTCTGATTTACTTGTTATTGTTTATTTGTTATCATTTATTTTCGATTTCCCGATATTCCGCACATAATTATGAAGATAGGCAGTGATTGTATTAATGATGTGGGGGTTTCTCGTGCATATTGGACATTTGGGTATAATTATCATGTTATTTTCTTTTTAATTAATTTTTTTTTTAATATCAGGTTTTGGTAATATCTATGCTCGTATCCTTACTCACGCCAAGTCAATCTAAAATTTTCCAATCCTCCCACCAACACCACTGAATTTTACACGCGGTTGTCATTGTCTAATCTCACGACCCTCCCGCAAATTCTTTTAAGGCTGTCTAGAACGCCTTCTGGTTAACCACTTCCCCGACTTCCTCTAGGGTCTTTGGCCATGCCAGACCTAGGATAGCTAATTTGCTATCAGCCAACCCTCAATTTCCCGCCTCAAGCGGGCAGTCGAAGAGCAGGTGCTCTGCGCCGCTCCCTCGCCGCATTCGCAGCGGTCGCTGTTGGTTAAACCGAACCTTTGTAAATACGCCTTCAGGGCGCCGTGCCCTGTTATCAACTGCACCATTTTGTGATCGAGCTTAACCTCAATCTTACCTCTGGCTTCTATGTTCGGTATGAATTTGTGGGTCAACCTGCCCGTGGCAGCGTTGTTCCACCTCTCTTCCCATTGTCGAATTGATTTTTCGCGCAGCTTTCTTTTAATTAAAGACCTCGGTATCGACGAATGTGATATCCGAAAGTCGCCCGTCGCGGCCTCTTTAGCTAATTCGTCAGCCTTATCATTTCCTACGTTACCATCGTGCGACCTAACCCAACAGAACTTTAATCGTCGAAACTCGAGCGCTGTCTGCGCTATTTTCCAGACGTCCGTCTGGAGGTCTGTAGAGGTGTTCATGTTAGTTAATGCCGTCAGCGCTGATTTACTGTCGCTGATTATATAATAATCGTCTCTGCCCGTGTGATTTATTACGTAATCGATAGCCTCTCGTATGGCTACCAATTCGCACTGGAAGATAGTGCTCTAGTTCGCGAGTTTGGTTTGAAACCGAAACACCTCCCTTTCCTGCTTAAACACGACAAACGCCGCACCTGCTTGCCCGTCAACCATACGTGAACCGTCCGTGTAAATCCTTATACCCGTCGCGTCCCGATCACCTTCGACAAACTCGATTCCTCTAATATCGGAAGCGTGCCCCAACTCTGATACCACGATCTTTCTTGCAACGTCCCTATTACCAAGATTAATATCTTCGATAATTTCACGCCGTTTCCCTATATATATAAGTCTTCTATCTCTAATCTCCCTAACGACATATTCGATAGGTAGAGTCCTACTGATCACCAGGACCGCTTCCGTAGAGGTGGTCCTGTATGCCCTCGCCGCCTTTACCGCGGTTATACGTTGCACGCTCGTTAATTGACGCATCTCCCGGACTTTACAACCTTCCGCCCATACGCTTTTGA
Organism: Platerodrilus igneus; assembly: GCA_036346225.1. NCBI lineage: Eukaryota > Metazoa > Arthropoda > Insecta > Coleoptera > Lycidae > Platerodrilus > Platerodrilus igneus. Next base: position 363,485 of record JARFIW010001225.1, on the reverse strand, counting down.
CGTACTGCACGTGAGCTTTCCAATTTAATTTATCTTCAATTTTTACCCCGAGGTATGTAATAGCTTCCTTGAACGGTATTTTCTCCCCTCCTAGCTCTAGCCTAGGAGGTCGCTGTCCCGGTTTCTTTCCGAAATAAAGCGCCTCTGACTTCGCCGTATTAAATCTTAATTTTACCGCCTGCGACCATTCGTGTAGTTTATTAAGCGCCTCGTTCGGTTTTGTACGCATATCCATTAACAATCGGAATCTGACAATTAAAAGCGTATCATCCGCAAACCCAACGATTGAGCATCCTGTGGGCAACTTAATCCTAAAGATGCTCTCATATAACAACTTCCAAAATGTGGGACCAGAGTATGACCCCTGCGGACATCCCCTTTCCACCTCGTGCGACAAAACTTCACCCGGAATTTTAACCTGTGCCAATCGCCCCGAGAAATAACTCTTGACCAAAGACATCAAGTTTCGCGGACAACCTCTATTTTCCAACTCACAAACAATCAATGGCCACCAGGCAGCATCAAATGCTCCTGAAATGTCCAAAGCAACAACAACACAGTACTCTTTAGCATCTCTCGCCTGCTTAATTTCCCCGACAAAGAACTCTAATGCGTCGATAGTCGACTTTCCCTCCATAAAACCGAACTGTCGTTTGTTAAAACCGCCGCTGTCTCGCACTAAGTGCTCAACTCGCGTAGTCATAACGCGATCTAAAACTTTCCCCAGCACCGGTAGCAAGCTAATTGGACGATAGCTGCCCGGGTCTGACGCATCCGCCTTTTTGGGTTTCGGGATAAATTTTACGTTCTGAATTTTCCAGCAACGCGGAAATACGCCCTCTCTAAACAAAGATTAAACAACCCGGCAAAGCAGACACGCTGCGTAGAAGCTCAGGCTTGCGCCTTATCGGCACCTGTTCCTTGCGCCTCTGCAGCTTTCCGACGAACTAAATCGTGCGACCCTTCATACTCCTCGGGTTTATCCGAAGGGAAGAATTTTTCTAATAAATATTCCGCCGTGGTTTTAAAACCGTCCGTGTATTCGCCATTTGTTTTCTTTATATTACCGAGCGCGAGTTAAAGTTCGGGCCTTTGGAGCTGGTTTTTTAAAAAGCTTTGAAACTTTAACAAATTTTTATTAAGTTAAAATTTTGATAACTTGTACATAATACTAAAATAATTATTGTACTAGTGAGTAGCTCAAACAACGAAGTATGGAGTTTGGAGACTGACTCGGTTGAGTAGCTTGAACAACGAAGTATGGAGTTCGAAGACTGACTGCCGGGCATTGAGCTCCCGGGCCTTTTATAATAACCTGCCCCTCACACGGCTGTGAGAACTTGCAGATCTCATGTCTGCGTTTCTCCTTAATTGTACACTTTAATACAATGTAACAACTTAATTCTAAGTAATTGCGGTATGTTGACCGCCTGTGACCTGCCACCTGCAGTATCACTGCCCTCACGGATGCAAAGCTGCATTCCGTTCTCATGAACTGTCGATAACCTCTCTGGGTTATCCTTGTGTTACAATGTTGCATTGAACTTATACTTTTACTTAATAATTTCTAATAATTCATATTAGATTCAATACATCAATATATATATGTAATTGGGGGATACATAACTCCTCCCACCGTAAATGAAAAATTAAGGTTTTTCTTAATTTTTAAATACATAAAATTCATTATTTAAATTCATTTAAAATTCATTGTTTCTAATGGTATGCTTATTGTTTCCTTTTTTCTCTTTGTTTCCTTAAATCTAGAACTGTTTCCTTTATTCTTATATCTAAGGTACATTTTGTATAATACATACATGATTACAAAAATTACTAAAATGATCAATACAATTGTCCAAACACTTATATTATTATAATGTAACTTTGGCGTTTTGAGTTCATTTAATTGTTCTTTATAACTTTCCACTAATTTCACGGCGTGGTTGAGATCGTCTAAGTCTAGATGCTCTAGCTTCATAGGTTTCTTGTTTATTTCTTCGTCTTCTTGTTGTATTTTGAATTGTAGTTCCGGTAGGTTTGCAAGTTTCTTTGTTGCTATGGGATCTTGATAAACTCTGATTACTTCATCTTTCAATTTCACATAACAATCTTCTTTGAGGGCAATTAGTTTGCTTCCAATTAATGCTTGGTTATTTTCATCTTGGTTGCAGTGGATGGTTGCTATTACTTCTGTTGGGAAAATTGCTATCCATTTGTTATCTGTAACCTTTTGAATTTTCATATTAGTTATTTGCACTTGTTTGGTTTCACAGTTTTCGTAATGGTTTGAGAATTTTAATAGTTGTACTTTACAAGGGCTGTCTTCTTGAATGGTTGTTGTCGTCATCGATTGACATAAATATTGATTTGGTGTTACTTCAGTACATTTTTCGTTTGTATAACCATATCTCAGTTCATTTAGGGATAGGAATTTGGTTTTGGGTATGATTACTTGGTATGTGCTAGTAACCTTTGTTGGAAAAGCAAATAAATGATAATAATTAATTGTTACTTTCTACTGTCTAGATTTCTATCAAAAATATTATTTCGTTTTTCTTAATGTTGCTAAAATTTGTTGCATTAAAGTAAGGTTGGATATTATTTGAGTAAATATTGTATTTTGTATACTGCCTAGTTTATTTGGTAGTATACCGGGGTTGTTATTTATATCTTATGTTATTATTTGGTTGTCCGTTCTACCTGGGTGGAGGTTGACGGTAAGGGTGATGACTGTCCATCTGAAATTACAGGGTGTCTTAGGTTTTTTAAATGAATGTATTTCGTTATTTTACCGTTGTCTACTACTGCTATGTTTTTATCTGATATTTTCTTTATTTTAAATGGTCCTAAATTTCTGGGTGCTGTTTTATGTCGCTTGCTTTGAAAGTTTTTCTCATATACAGTTTGTCCTATTGAAAATTTATTTGAGTCGGTATTTTTGTTTCGGGTTGTGGTGATACGTTCTTTATCGTTTTCTAATTTATCTTTTACCTTGTCATAAGTTATTTTTAGTTTTTGTTTGTGATCTTTCGCATATTGTTGATATACTTCTTTATTGTAGTGTATGTCATAGGGATTTTGTGAATCTGAATGTCCTAATGTTAATTCTAAGGGTGTGAAATTTGTTGATGAGTGAATTGTGTTATTATAGGCGATTAGTGTGTATGACATTAAATTGGTTATATGTTCCTTTTTATAATTTATTCTTAATAATCGAATTTGCTCTAACAGGGTTAAATGTAGTCGTTCAATTAGTCCGTTTGACTCAGGGTGGTTTTCCGTTATGAAATGAATGTTTATTTTGTGTAGCTCTAAAGTGTTTTGAATTGTCTCATTTTTAAATTCGCTACCATTGTCTAAAGTTATTGATTCGGGTGTTCCGTAAAATGTGAAATATTGTAAAAATCCTTGGGTCACGTCAATGCTATTTTTGGATGTGATTGGTATTGCTTGGCCTATTTTTGTAAATGCGTCTATAATTGTTAGATAGTTTTGTGCTTCTACTACTAGAGTATCGGCATGTAGTTTTTGAAATGGTTTGTCGGGTGTTTTGGTTAACATTAAAGGTATCTTTGGGGGTTTCCTGTCGTATTTCGCTCTGTCACATAGTTCGCATTGGTTAATGAAATCTGTGGTCAAGTCCTTCATGTCTTTAAAATAATAACGTCTTATGAGTTGTTTTATTGTTTCGTTAATTCCACGATGGTTGGTTTTTCCTTCGTGTTGATTTCTAATTACATCGTTTATTTCGTCAGGGTCGTCTAGTGTTATTAATTTTCTAGTACATCTGATGAGTTCAGGTCCAGAGTTATTGAATAGTTTAATGTATAATTCTGAAAATCTTTGGTATAAATGTTCGGTATTGAAATAGAAATAAAATCGTTTTTTCTCGGGGGTGTATTCTTTTAAAATTTTAATTATTTGTTCCTCATTATCATCTTTAGTTATTTGAATTTGGTATATCTTTTTGTTATCTACTTTTGTATATTTTACTGGATTAGGGTTATTTAAAACTTCGGTTATTATAAATTGGTTAGGTTTCATATCGATTGCTTCATTTAAAATTTTTATCGCGTTTTTTGGTTCTTCGTTTTGTGTCGAATGTATTGTGTCGATCTCGTCTGGATCTTCTCTTATTTCTGTTTCGTCTACGTTTCCTATAATGGATTCCGTTTCTAATGCATTGAGTTGAATTCGGCTTAAAGCGTCTGCGTTGTTGTTATAAATTCCCTTTTTATATATAATTTCGTAATCATACTCTTCGAGTCTGATTCTCCATCTCTGTAATTTTGAATTTGGTTCCTTCAGTTTGCATAACCATACTAGTGGTCTATGATCGGTGTATATGTAAAATTTTCTTCCGTATAAATAAGGTCTAAAATATTTTGTTGCCCAAATTATGGCTAATAACTCTTTTCTATAGTGCTATATTTTGTTCGGTTTCATTTAGGGTTCTGGATGCGTAGCTGATAGGTTTATCGCTACCTACTTTTCCTTTGCTCAATACTGCGCCTAATGCTACATTCGATGCGTCTGTCGTCAGTATAAATGGTTTTGTAAAGTCTGGGTATTCTAATACAGGGTGATTCGTTAATATGTTTTGATTTTGTCTACTGCTTTAATGAATTCCGGGTGTGTTCAATTTTGTTTCCTTTTTAAACAATTTGTCAGGGGTTTGGTTATCTGAGCGTAACCTTTAATGAATTTGCGGTAGTAACCACTAAGTCCTAGAAATCCTTTAATTTCTTTGTTTGTTTTTGGTAATGGGTAATTTAGAACTGCATTTGTTTTGTCTGGATTTGGCATTACTCCTTGGGGTGTTATTACATGTCCTAAAATGATACTTCTTTTGTAAGAATTCACTTTTGTCTAATTGTACTTTAAAATGTGCTTGTCTAAGTCTTTCGAATACTTCTTCAATCTTTCTATGTGTTCTACCAATGATGTGGAATAAACTATGATGTCGTCAAGGTATACAAGGCATTTCTCATTGTGTATTCCTCGTAATATATTGTCCATGACTCTCTGGAAAGTAGCGGGTGCGTTCTTTAGTCCAAATGGCATTCGTTTGTATTCGTAATGTCCTCTAGGTGTGCTGAAGGCTGTTTTGATATGTCTTTTCTTCCATCTCTACCTGATGGTATCCTGATGCTAGGTCTAATGTTGTAAAATATTGGCATTTGCCTAATTTGTCTAAAATTTCGGTTAATATTTGGTAGTGGATATTTGTCATCTACCGTTTTTCATTTAACTTTCTATAATCTATTACCATTCTGTACTTTCTCTTTCCGGTTGCGTCTAATTTCTTAGGTACTATTAACACGGGGCTGCTCCATGGTGAATTGGAGTGCTGGATTATGTCTTGGTCTAATAAGTCTGCTACTTGTCTGTCAGCTTCTTCTTGGCTTGCATGAGGTAGTCTGTATGCTTTTGTAAAAATTGGTTTATTGTCTGTCAACTCGATATTATGTTTTACTGTGTTGGTGAATGTTAATGGTATTCCTTCACAATGGAATATGTCTCGGTATTCGAAACATAAGTTTTTAATTGCTCTTTCTTCTTCTTGATTGATGTCGGTATTAAAGCGGATGTTAGTTAAATTTTCTCTTAACATTTCGTCATGTTCCATTGGGTTGTATTCGTTTTCTAAATTTTCGTCTATTTCCATTTCGTTAAAATTTAGTTCTTCTACGTTAATTGGGTCTGTCAGTGATAATTCTACGGGGTGGTCGTTTGAATTTAATATTGTTGTGGTTGCAAAGTTATCTTTTATTTGAACTAAGGCAGTTGGGGTTTCTACTCCTTGTTGAAAAGTTATATGATTTATTATTCCTAAATTTTTGTTAGATTTTACTGGGATTTTTATTTTTCTTTCCGTTCGGGGTTCTATAGTGTATTTTTTGTTCAACTTGTGTGTTTTGAAATTTAATTGGGATTTTTCCGTATTTTGTCCTTAATAAACGATTTTTAATGTCAATGTTGGCTCCTAATTTTCTTAGAAGGTCCATTCCGATTAATCCGTCATATTTATCGTTAAATTCGAATACACAAAATTTATGTTTCATTTTGACATTAAATGTTCTCGGTAAGGGTATATTTGCTACGAATTGGTGTAGTGTCGTTTGATGAGCTGTTTTGATTTTAAATGGTTCTCTTTCTACATAATCTAAATAATGTTTTTGTACGGTTCTGGGGCTAATTAATGTTTTAGATGATCCGGTGTCGATTAATAGTTTAAATTTGGCGTGGGGTATTTCTATGTATGGTAATACTAAGTGATTTATGTTATTTAAGTTTATTAAGTTTGGTTGTCTATGAACGGGTCCATTTGGAAATTTGAGTTCGAGTTTTCTTCATCATACTCCTCGTATGTTTCGTATTGTTCGTCACGTTCGTAAGTTTCTGCATGGTTTGTTTCATTGTTTGTGGGTGTCTCAATGTCATTATTCTGGTCAGTGTCAAATTTTTCTATTTTTTGATGGAATAATTCTTCCGATGTAAAATTACGTTTCTGATGAGGGTTTGGTCGGATATGTGTTATTTTTGTGTTTTGTCTGGTGTTACCAGATGAGGTGTCCATTGGTGTTGGTTTGTAATAATTGTTAGGGTTGTTATGAGTATTAGTCATTGGTGTATTTCTATTAGGGTTTGCATTGAATGCTGGTCTTTGTTGGTTTAGGTTTTGATTGAATCTCGGTTGGAATGCGGGTTTCGTAAAAGTTGGGTTGAATGTTGGTCTTGAAAAATGTTTATATTGATTATTAAAATTGGTATTGTTAAAACTTGGGTTGTTACTTCGCGGTTGATTTGTTTGTGGGTTAAAGGGTGTGAATTTTTGCTGAGGGATTGTTTGTCTTGTAGCTTGTATAGTTTTTGTTGGTGAATAGCTTTTATTCGCGTTGGGGTTGTATAGTCTGTTGCGGTAATACATTACATTTTCTTCTTCTATTACTAGGCTCATAGCTTCTCTAAATTTTGGGGTCGTTGGAATCTGATTTTATCCGATAGTCGTTCTGGTAAAGCGTTTATATATGTGTCTAGTGCCATTTCGTCATACATTTTTGTTTTTAAATGTCTAATGTTTTGATCGGGTTCTTCGATTTTTAATTTTGTTAAAATTAAACTTCTTACGTCTTGGCATTTCATTCCGAATTGGTAAGGGGATTGATTGTGTTCCATTCTAAGGTTTATTAGGTCTCGTACCAGGCATTTTATATTACGTTGGTCTCCAAAATATGCAATTAGTAGCTGTTTAAACTGGTCCCATTCCGATAAGTCGTCCCTACTGGCGATTAAGGTTAGTGCCCTTCCGGCTAGTTTACTTATTACTAAGCGTATAAGCAATGAATTTCTTGCGTCATCTCCGGGTTTGTAAAAGGTTTTTAGGAACATTTCAGCTGCTCCGATGAAATTTGAGAGATGGGCTTCCGTGCCATCAAATGTCTGAATTGTCTCCAAATAGAGACGTAAGTCTGTGTTACTCATGTTGGTTAAGGGTTGTCTCGATTTTTGGAAATTTCAAAAAAAAATTTTTTATTTATTTTTTTTTTGAATTAAGCTTTATTTCGTTATTTGTATGGTTACTTTTGCTTCGGATTTATTAATTTTCCGTTTGGGTTGTAAAATTTCAAATTTTGTAAAAATTGGGGTTGGTTCTGTTATTTGTAGCGTTTATTATGCTTTGGATGTATTAATTTTTCTTTTGGATTAAGTAATTTTGGATTTTGTAAAAATTGGGGATGATTTTCCTTTTATGACGTTATTTTGCTTTGGTTTTTAAATTTTCCTTTTAGATTGGATAACTTAGAGTTTTGTAAAATTGATGTTGATTTAGCTATTTGAAACGTTAACTTTGGTTTTGGTTTGTTAATTTTCAATTAGATTAGGTACATAAAGATTTGGTAAAGGTTGATGTTTATTTTGTTATTTTTCGGCGTTATTTTTTAGTTAGGAATGGTTAATTTTCAGTTTGGATTGGGTGGATAAAATTTGGTAAAAAAAATTGAGGTTAATTTCGTACTTGTAATATTAATTTTTGGTTTGGATTTGTTAATATTGCGTCAAGTTATTTTTAAAATCGTAGTCGTTGTTTATTTATATTTAATTACACAATGCGATGATGTACTTGTGAGATTTATTTCAATAATGTTAGATTAATTACCGTAGTCTTGGATTAATTGTTTTTATGCAGCTTTTAATTTATCTTGAGTTTTTGCTTCTTAAGGAATCTTAAATGGATAGATTTATTCTCGTTTAGCTTTGTTTTGGTTAAATTCTGTTAATTAATACTCTTTCCGTGGGTTTTACTGAGTTGCGTAAACGTACAGTTCGTCTGTCTTGTGTTCTACTTATAACTTAAGGTTGATTACTCCTGTACTTCATGGTTGAAATTGAATACTTTGTTGAGGTAATTGCACTTACAGGTGTTAGTTTATGGAATTAGATAATTGACTTTCCGTACTCGCTAATGTAAAGTGTTATGTCTGTTTTATTTTTAGATCTCTCGGTACTGCTTGACTTGTAATTGAACTCTTCGTTATGTAGGTTTTCAGGTTTACAATTATGAGCGTACGATAACGTTTTAGCGTTTTAATTAAAGCTTCTTATGATGACCGTTTTACTGCACTTTATAATGCTGATTAATTAGTTGAAAACGTTTAGAGTTTATTGCAATTGTACACGCTTTTATTAATATAGAAACTGCGTCGATTTTATTATCCGTGTATGATGCAAATTGAAATTATACTGAAAGTTGAAAGTTCTTTCTTTAGTACTGTGCAAGGATTCTGAAAGCGATTTTAATAATGATATTGCGTTGTTAAGCTATACTGAAAGTTGAAAGTTATTGCACTTCTCTGATGCTCTAAGTGTATAAAAGATGCGAGCTTTGTTTTCTTAGGTGGTTTTAAGTTACCGTATTTTCAGTTAATGCAGAATGTTCTTGTGATTTATTCAGTATTACAGAGGTCAATGGTTTAATTAAACGTTCTGTACTGCTTGTTCGAATTAGCTTTGAACTTAAGTTTGCGTTAGTTTACCGGTTTATAAACGTGCGTTGAATCGCGGTAATTGATGTTTCTTATTTTGGTGTTTAGTGAATGTGCGCCCGTTTATTTTTGGGTTATTTTGAGTTCGTTCTATTAATTATGGTAAGGATCTCTTAATATTAATTCTCATTTACTTTTAAAAAGAAAATCTCTTTTTTAAATTCAATTCTTATTTGCTTTTTTAAAGAAAAAAATATCTCTTTGTAAATAATCAAGTCTCATTTGCCTTTTAACATTCAAGTTTCATAAAATGTTATACAGTCTCGTTTTGAAAATAATTCACTATGAACTATTTTCAAAAATATTCATAATAATAAAATACATAATACGATAGTAATCAATAGTTATAATACTAGCATATATCAATGATAGTTTTTGGTTTGAAATAAAATTTTTATGGAAATGAACTTACATTAGTTTCATCTGTTTCTTTGGTGGGTTCGATCGATTCTGTATCTTGTCCACCTTGGTTTGTTTTGTTGGCCTTAGACGATTCTTGTTCCTTGTCCAACTTGGTTTGTTGCTGGATTTAGACGATTTATGTTCTTCCTCCAACTTGGTTTGGGTTCTGCCAAAATTTCGAATTAAAATTCTTGGTCACCAATCTTCCGATTTTTGGATTTTCAGTGCCCTTTTGACATCCGTTACGACTGCGCCAGTTAAAGTTCGGGCCTTTGGAGCTGGTTTTTTAAAAAACTTTGCAACTTTAACAAATTTTTATTAAGTTAAAATTTTGATAACTTGTACATAATACTAAAATAATTATTGTACTAGTGAGTAGCTCAAACAACGAAGTATGGAGTTTGGAGACTGACTCGGTTGAGTAGCTTGAACAACGAAGTATGGAGTTCGAAGACTGACTGCCGGGCATTGAGCTCCCGGGCCTTTTATAATAACCTGCCCCTCACACGGCTGTGAGAACTTGCAGATCTCATGTCTGCGTTTCTCCTTAATTGTACACTTTAATACAATGTAACAACTTAATTCTAAGTAATTGCGGTATGTTGACCGCCTGTGACCTGCCACCTGCAGTATCACTGCCCTCACGGATGCAAAGCTGCATTCCGTTCTCATGAACTGTCGATAACCTCTCTGGGTTATCCTTGTGTTACAATGTTGCATTGAACTTATACTTTTACTTAATAATTTCTAATAATTCATATTAGATTCAATACATCAATATATATATGTAATTGGGGGATACATAACTCGCGTTTTTTTGTTGTTTTCTTCTAATTACGCGGTATGCGGTTCCCCATGGTTCTTTCTCTGAGTTTCGCGTGCAAAATTCTTTAAATTTATTCGTTCGGGTTTCTTCTATTAATATTTTATATTCGCGGTAACTTTGATTATATTCTATTTTCCGTTGTTCTCTTATATCTCCCGAGGCTCGTTGATAGCGGCGCCTTAGGTTACGCGTTTCTGCCCGCTTAGCGGTTAATTCCCGTGTCCACCAGGGTACGCTATCTTTAAATGCTTTCTTTCGCGGAATGGAGTACGACGACGCGTCTACCACCGCGTCGTTTAATTTTTTCGCGAATGTTTCTATTTCGTCTGCCTCTCGGCAGTTAAATAGCTCATTTTCGAGCGCAGGGATACTTTCGTCAAATTTTTCTTTAAACCGCTCCCAATTTGCTTTTTTATTACAGAACGGCGGAAATATAGTTAACTGCTCGTTTGCGCTTGTTTTGATTTCAACGTCCCATGTTATTAATCTATGGTCAGAGAGCGTTTCCTCGTCCGACCATAATTTCCAATTACAAATGATTCCTAGCATCTCGTGCGAGGCTGCAGTAATATCTATAAAACTGCTGCCTCTTTGCCCCTCGAACGTAGGTGAATCATTAGTGTTTATCACACTAAGATCCCACTCGGTTAAAGGATCAACAAACTGGGAACCCCTATGGTCTTCGATAGAGCTACCCCATAGTGGTGATTTAGCATTAAAATCTCCCCCGATGATTAAATTTTTATTCCTACCGATTTTGCGCAAAATGTCTTCGACTTGATTTACTAAGTCCTCAGTTTGAGGATTTTCCCGCTGGGAAACGGCGGAAGATACGCGCTGATCACGTAAAATGTATTTAGCCCTGATTTGATTTCGACCGTCGTTAAAAATTCCTTGGATAAATTATTTAGAACTATTCCGACGCACGTCCCATTATTAATTATTATTCCGCTACTCGGTCGTTCGCAAACCGTGTTTAATACGGTAACCCCCCTCCCAAAGCCTGTTATTTTGTGGCAATACAGGTGCGGTTCCTGTATAAGCCCGATGTCGATATTATTTTTGAAGAATAACTTTACGAAGTTATTTGTTGCCCCTTTTCCTTTCCCGAGATTTAATTGCACGAATTTAATCTTCTTGCTTCTTTTAAATCTTTCGTTTTCTTCACGGTCCATAATCGATGTTCCGTGTGATTGCGTTCTTCAATCTCAGCATCGTGGGGCATCTACTCGACTCGGCGTCGTGGCGCGTATCGACCATCGCGCCACCGCCAGTTCTGTCGTTTGCCCTAGCGCAAACCACACAGCAGGGGACTGCCTTCCTGCAATTCTTGAATTTATGGCCCGTTTCGGCACAGTTTCCGCGCTACTGTACCTTCTCCCTACACTCCATCCATCGGTGGCCGTACTCGTGGCACCTGTAGCACTGGGTCATCGAGAAGTGGTCCCGTACGTTGACGAAGGGATCCCTAGGGCCCTTTCCGCCAAACCTAAATTTCTCCCTCAGGTGGTCTTCGATCTTCAAATCGCCGAAGTAGGCATTCTGGCTCGCGATCAACCGCACCAGTTCTTCTGCTTTCATCCCCGCTTCGACCCCCGGAAGAACGACCCGTGGGCGTTTCTTCTCGATTGTCTTCGCCACGAGCTCTTTGCAGTGACCGCCTACCTTCGACTGCAATTTCTTCGCATCTTCCCATTCCTGCACACTCAACTACTACACCGCCCCTGCGAGTCCTACGAGCTCCGACCACGACAAACCCATCACGAACGGGATCGACCTTCTTCTTGAGGGTCGACATGACGTCCTCTTTCTCCCCTGGCCTGGCGTCGACCCTAACTGCAAAGGTAGGCGTTGCACCTGCAGCATACGACACCTTCCGCGGCATCGGCACCTCCTGGTCCCGGGAACACTACTGCCCTGAAACAAAAGCAACCACCGCTGGATTTCCCCCGACAACACCAGCTCTCCCAGGATTATCTAGGCAAAGACGAAGCGCCCTAACCATACCTATAAGTTGGTTCGTAACGTCGCGGATATCATCCACGGCGTGCCGAACCATCTTCCTGTTTTCCACGACGATAGTGGCGGAGGTCGTCGGCACCTTCCCATAGATGGCAGGGTGCGCCTTCCTCACCCTGAACTTCAAGAGCTCCAGCTCATCGAGGTCGCTAGTATCAACGCTAACGTTGCTGCTAGTCGACATCGTGCGCTGGGCTCTCGAAGTAGAGGGCAATTTTGGCGCCGCAACCACCACGGGTGGCTCCGTCTCCCCCAACACGACCACCGCAGAAACAGACTTTTCTACCTCCTCCTGAATCCCTATCATAACGTCTTTTAAAACTACCTTCGGCTGTTTCCCCCCAACAGCGCCCGCAGCCTCCGACCTATCAGACTCCGACCGATCTCCCCTTTTCTTCCTGGGCAGCGGCTCCGCGTCGCGGTGGACCACCAAGCTTACAAAACTATCAACAAAGGATGACACCTAAAACGCAGTGCAACGACTTGACCGTTACGACGCTAGAAGAGCGCAAAACGTTGGTCCAATAAAAATGTTTTGTTTAAAGGTGAACCGTAAACAACCTTGTATTTATTAAATCTTCAAACCGCCCAATTAAATATCAAATTTTAACAAAAATACAACGAGCACTAAGCGTCAAATAAACAACTAGAACCAAATAAATTCCCTAACGCAATAAAAATATCTCGATTCAAAATGTACCGTAAAGAACACTATTTATTTATTTTAAATTTTTAAACCGCCAAATCAAATTTAAATAAACTAATTACTTCAAAATATTAAAATATGTAATTTATAAATAACAACACTTTATTTTTAAATGTGTAATTAACAAAATAAGGTCGAGCGCAATCGGAATGTGGTAACCGGAAATGACCTTTCACTTAATCGCTTGGTAACTAGCACAACCTGTAACTGTTACACCGCGTAATTACACTAAAATCGATTTTAAAGGAACTTATAAGTACGCGTGCACTTAAATTACTGAAAATTTATATTAAAATTGTTTTAAAATTTACAGTTTTTGAGATATTTATTTGATTTAAAAAGGCTTAGATTTTTGTTTTTTGGTCGTTATTTGATTATACGCGTACTATAAAAGATTCACACACTTTTTGGTTGTTTTACCCGGTTTTTTACTCGATTTACGCGATTTTATTTTAAATTTATTATTAAAAATGCCTTTTTAAGTTATTTCGAATTATTTTTGAATATTAGTTTAGTAGACTTTTGTTTTATTAACCCAAAATTTATTTAGTTTATTTTAAAACGCAGATTTGGCTTAAATTACAAAGAAAACGCGTTTTATTTAGTTTTTATTTAGTTTAAATTCTGTTTTAAAATTTTTATTTTACTGCCCTGTATTTAAAATTTGATGGCACACAATTATAAAAATAAAACACAAAAAAGAGCAAAGCTTCAAATAAAATAATACAACAATAAATAATAAAAACCCTAGATAAAAGCTTACTGTTATTGCTGAAGCGGGAGCTCGGGAAAAACACGTCCGCTCGCTTCCAGCGGCAACTAGAAAGTTTGATAACAAGTCAGCTGCGAGCAGGCCACAATTATTTCAAAGCATAGAAAATTACATCAAAAACTACTTTAAATGCAAACATTTGATTCGTTAAAATGAGCGACGAGTTTGTAGACCATACCCACTGACGGAGTAGGAGAGCAATGATATATTAACAGGTACAGTGATAACGAACTCAGTTTTCAACTCAACAAAGGCCGAAGTGCGCCACTCTGAGACAAAGTGAGATACGTAATAATTTAATGTAAAAAATTGTATAACTGCGACTAAGATGAAAATTACGATTGCCGATTAAACGTAAGTAGATTTTGGGAATTTATTTTAAGCTAATACATAATAATAATAAGGCTTCTGAGTTCGGGTAAGAATAACAATGCAATTCTAAGTCCGGGAAAAATAAACTACGATTTCCGAGTCCGGGGAGAGTAATGCAATCCCGAGTCAGGGAAAAATAAATGATAAGAATTCCAAGTTCTAAGTCCGGGGAAAATAAACTACGATTTCCGAGTCCGGAGGATAATAATCCAATTCTAAGTTTGGGGAAATTGATAAGAAGGAATAAGTCTGAATGAAATGACAATAAATTGGGGTGCATAAGTATAAGTTAATAATGGTAGTCCAGAGGGTGATGGCAATAATTTAAATGCAATGGTTCAAGCGTGTGGATAGACAATATTTCAAATGGGCATGTAATAATCCTGAATTGGGGGAAAATAATTTTTATTTAAATGGATGGCTTAATGCATGGGAAATATTAGTTAATTATGGATGCGTCAATGCGAAGAAAATAGACCAGGTTAGATTTTTAGTTATAAGACATTATTTTTCTATTTTTTTTATTTGAATATTGAATTTGCTTAATATAAATGAATGTGAAAAGTCAACAAAACAGAGGACTTGCATACGTATAAAGTGCGTAATATAATAAGAGGTTTTAAACGTTCCACACTTTTTTTTTTATAAAAATAATAGGTTTTTTTTGGTGGCTTTGGGTTTGATTAAAACATTAATTAATTGAAAAGTGTATTTTAAATAATTTAAAAAAACTGTACATAATATGTGTTTCCTTATATAGAATCGAATTAACTGAATTTTATAATTCCAAATAAATGCTAGTCGGGGTCATAAGATAAAGTTAATGGGAGTGATTTGATAATTTCAGCAATCAAAGAGGAGCTGTAAGTTGAATACGAAATTGATAACGAGTAAGGCGGTAACGTATCAAATTTTGTTATTAGTCGACAAGGTCGAAACACAATAAAATCCAGTTGAGTTCCTGGAGGGAGTTCATTGCAATATTAATAAGACAGCCCAACGTCGGAGATCGATAATCCCAATTCTTGTTTATTCATAGCAATATTAATATGTCGCATCAACGTGAGAGCACGAATTAAAACACGATAAAATACAACCTGAGATTAAGAGGCACGAATTAAATTAAAAATAAATTTATAAATACGATCGCGAGATTTATAATAAATTAATTAAAGTAAACCGGATATTTAAAAAGTTTCAATTAGCGGAAGATAAAAAAATTTGTACAGTAATTAAAGTTAGGTAGATTTATTTAGCATTTAAAAGTGTAGAGTAAAAATATAATAATTTCAAAATGGAGAAAGGATCCCAAAAAAACATAACGTTTGAGAGAAGTTTGAGTGAAGAGCCGAGAATTTCACAAGAAACCAAAATGATGGAAATCTTAATGACATTAAACAATAAGATGGACAGGAGTGAAGAAGCCATAAAAATAATTACAACAAAAATGGATGAAAACAGCGAGTAATTGGGGAATAAAATCAAAATTCTTAGTAATGGACTGAAGGAAACGAACCAAACGATCGCTGAAATGAGGGAACAAATGAAAGAAAGAATTGGAAAAGTTTCTGAGGAAATAGAATGCGTATGGGACCATATTACATTAGTTAAAACAAAACATGAAAAATACGAAAGCGAGTCCAACGATAAAATTACGAATTTAAATATTAAATTAGGTAAAATTGAAGAAAATTGCGAAACGGAGTTCAGATCAATAAATCAAGAGATAAATAATTTAAAAAGTAATCCAATAAATTTTAATAGAGAACCAATTAGGCTAGTTCAAACGAATCTTTCAATTGAACAGTTTACTAAATTTTACGGGGACGAAAAATTAAATCCGAAGATATTTCTGAAAAATTTTAATATGTTAATACGGGATTCTACAGAAGAGTTATATAAATTAAATTTAATCAAAGCGATGCTAAGAGGAGATGCTGAAAAATGGTATAATTTAGTTGGGAATGAAATAGAAACATTTGAACAGTTTGAGCGGAAATTTTTACGTCAATTTTGGAGTGACAATCAGCAAAATAGAATTCGGGATAACCTGAGTATGGGAAGATACGATTCAGAGAAAGGAATGACGCGAAAATTATATGCGATTGAGAAATTTACTGTAGCGAAGCAATTAGATCCTCCTTTAGAAAACAAAGATATTATAAGATATTTAAGAGGTCATTTTAGCGCTGAAGTAAAGCGATACATAACGACGCAGAATATAGTAGATAGGGATACATTTATTGGTTATTTGCAGAGATATGATGATTTGGAATTTGATTATAAAATAGAAAATAATGTTAGGTATCGACGCACGAATTTTATAAGGAATAAGAAGACTCGGAATAATTATCAAAGGAACAATTATAATTATGATCGTAGAAGAAATTTTAATAGGGGGAACTATAACAATTTTAATAATGATTTTAGGCAAAACAGGAATACTGGTCAGATACCAGGGCAACGAATGGAGAGAACGAATCATGAAGGAAATTATAATGGTAGACGAATAAATAGGCAGGAAAATGATGATTGACGGACGCAAGCAAAGGATATTAATAGTATGCAAATAAGGAATACGAATCGCACAGATACAGGGATAATGAGTCAGGCAGGACTTTCAATGCAAAATCAAGATTTTTGAGTACGGATGAACCAAAGAAAATTCTACGAATTAACGGATATGAACACCAGCGCGAGTTTATTAAACATAAAATGGATAATAAATTAGGAAGATTTGAAAGGAACTTATTACCAATAATTAATTTAAAGGTGGAAGATAAAATAGTTAAAGTGTTAATTGATACTGGGGCAGAGGCATCACTTGTTGCAGAAGAATTTGTTAAACGAGAAAAATTGGGGGATAAAGCGATACCTATAACAAGGTGTAATTTGGTGGCACCAAATAATAAGAGATAATAAGTGATAAATGAAATGGTAATTCTGAGATGTGAAATGGGAGACATGAAATGGGAAAATGATTTTATGGTAGTACCTAGACTGAAGATAGATGTTATATTTGGGACGAATATGATAGATAAGTAGGGGTTGAAGATAAATGCGGAATGCAAAGAGATTGAGTGTAATGGGAAATATATTAAATGGTATGAAGAGGGGAATATTGAAATAGAAGACGACTGCCTGAATATTAATCAGTTTAGTGATGAAATAGATAATGAGGGTAATGAAAATAAAGATATTAAGTGTCCAAATGATTTAAGAAATAGGGTGAATATATTATTGAGTAAGCATTCAGAATTAATTGGGTCGAAGTCGAGAATTGCCACGGGTTATGTGCACAAGTTGGAAGTAATGAATACAGAGCCGTTTAACACTAAAATATATCTTATTCCAGTAGTAAATAGGAATAGAGTGAAGAAAAAAATTGAAGAAATGTTACGTGAAGGTATTATAGAAAGCTCCAGTACGAATTTTGTGAATTCATTAGTAGTCGTCGTGAAGAAAAGTGATAATAGTATTAAGTAGTGTATAAATGCAAGTGAAATTAATAAGCGAACAAAGCCGCAACACAATTGTCCACCAAAGATAGATAGAATTTTAAGGAGAATAGGTAATAGGAAGATTTATAGCAAGTTATATTTAAAGAGTTCACTTTGTTTGATTCCATTAGCGCGAGAATCAAGGAAGTATACGGGTTTTTCGGTAGAAGGAAAATTGTACCAATTTAGGGTGGTCCCGGTTGGTTTGTTCTCGAGTACGGATGCATTAGAGAATGCGATCAAGAATATTTCGCATTTTATATTACAAATTGGGTAATGACTTTATTGGATCATTTACGGTGATTGAATTTACAATAAGATTATTGTCGGTCGTTGTGAATTGAAATAATTGTCGTTTGTTATTTTCATACAAAATGCCTGACACAATTACGTCTGTAACTTTATTCAAGCTCTACGCTGCTAGGATTCATGAAATTTTCGAACTTTCTGAGAAGGCACAATACAACGATTATGTACATAAATTATTTAAGTTGAAATGTCGAAGGGTTGAATCTATCTACAAGAATTTTACTGAAACGTATGTTACTGTATTCGTAAACACAGAATCAGAATTGCAACCGGCTTTAGAAAATTTGTGTCGGAACGTAGATGACGAATATTGTTCTATCCTTTTGATAGAGCAAGAGATATTTTCTGCTGAAGTGAAAACTCCGTCTGCGAATTGCACAATTCCACAAGACAATAATTTTACACCTTGAGTAAAATTAGCAAAAATTACTCTACCACGTTTTGATAATGACCCTAAAAACTTTAAGACTTTCAAGGATATGTTTGATGTTTTGATAGATAAACAACCGCATTTAACGGACATCGAAAAGCATTCCTACCTTCTTTCAAACTTGTCGGGTGAATCAATGACATTGTTGCGGTCTATTCCTCTTTGTCATGAAAATCACAAATTAGCATATGACACTTTATGTTCTAGATATAATAATAAACGTCTTTTGGCTAATCACCATTGGGGTTTAATAAAAAACTACCCGCCTATGCATGCGGAAAACGTAAAACAACTTCGAAATTTAATTGACTGTTTCACAGAAAACTTATCGATTTTGGGATCGTTACAATTTTTATTATGTAAACTCGATGAGGAAACTCATAAACGATTCAAATTGCATTTCAATTCTACTGATGTGCCTACATTCAATTGCGTCGAAGACTTTTTGTCAAAACAATGTGTAGCCTTAGAGAATCTTGTCTCAAGCAAACAACCGAAAGTGCTTAAAGGTACTATTAATAAACAAGGTCTCACTTGTTCGAATTATAACTTGAAGCCTAGGACAATCTTAGCTGAGACTAACACTTCTTCTAAGAAAAATTCGTTATCCTGCATTTTTTGCAAGGGAAATCATGTATTGTATTCGTGCGAGCAATTTCTTAAATTGTTTCCAAACAAGCGTCACGAGCAAGCCAAACACATTCGGTTATGTTTGAACTGTCTTCGACCAAATCATAACATGTCGTCTTGTCCGTCAAAAGTTTCGTGCAAAACTTGCAATAAAAATAATCATACATTGTTACATTTTGTGCAGCCGATTGCTACGTCACCACCTTCTTCAACTCCATCTCGTGAAGAAAATTTGCAAACCAGTTTGTCTAATAATGCTACTTGTACTACAACAGTTGGGTCTGAGGCGACAACTTGTCTAGCTCTGCTACCCACGGTTTGTTTGGAAGTCCTCGACAAGAGATATCAACCTCAAATTATTCGTGCTCTAGTAGACACTGGAAGTCAAATTTCATTTATTACGGAGTCTTGTCGTAAGTCTATTGGTATATCGTCTCGTCCTACTTCGATTCCTATTTCTGGTTTTTGCCAGACTTCACACCAAACGTTAGGTGTGATATCTGGAACAATTCGTCCCATTCAGGAATATGATTTAGTCCCTACGGACAACAATTTGAAAATAAACTTAATGGTTTTGCCGTCTATTTGCGGTAATCTTCCAAACAAGTATGTTCAATCGTATTGGTCTCATTTGGAAAACATAAAACTCGCAGATGAAAACTGGAGACATCCCTCTCCAGTTAAAATGTTATTGGGCTCTGATGTTGCCAGTCGTATTTTGCTCGATGGGAAAATTAATGGCAAAGAAATTTCGCCTGTTGCTGTCAACACCATATTTGGTTACATGATATTTGGTACTGTCGATCCCATCTCAACCAATGTTATTCATTCGTTCTTTGTATCTATCGATCTTTGTATGGATATTAATCTTAAACATTTTTGGAAGCTTGACGGCATTCCATCGAAGAGTTTGTCGTCCCCGGAAGATGACCTTGCTCAACAATCTTTTGATAACTCGTTGCATCAGTTACCCAATGGTAGGTTCGGCGTGAGCCTCCCATTTAGAGAAAATGTTCGTGAGTTTCCGGACTCGAAATCTATTGCCATTAAACGTCTATTGTCACTAGAGCGTCGTCTCGAAACTAATCCAGATTTGCGAAATTTGTATGTAGATTTCATGCGTGATTACGAAGCATCTGGTCACATGTCGCTTTTATCAACGCCTCCAGCTGATAATAATGCGTATTTTATTCCACACCATGCCGTGTTCAAACTAGAAAATAATAACCTAAATTGAGAATTGTTTTTGACGCTTCGGCTCGAGCTTCGAATGGTATCTCAATAAATGATACCTTACTCACTGGACCTAAGCTCCAAAGTGATATTGTAAAAATACTTTTGGCATTTCGTATTCCCAAGTTCGTTTTTGTCTGTGACATAAAACAAATGTACAGGTAAATATTGATATCAGAAACGGATCGTTCTTATCAATTGATACAATGGCGATGGAATCCTTCAGAACCAATTTCAACCTATCAGTTGAACACAATTACATATGCAGTTTCATCCGCTCCTTTTCTTGCTATTCGCACTCTCTTAAAACTAGCTGAACTAGGAGAAAATAGCTACCCATTGGCTGCTTATGCTTTGAGAAATAATTTGTATGTTGATGATTATTGACTGGGTCGTCCACTCTCCAGACAACTCATGAACTGAAACTTCAACTCATTGAACTACTACGTGCTGGCTGTTTCGAACTACGCAAATGGGCTAGCAACAGTCCACTACTGTTAGAAGATATTCCTACTGAGTATCAACAAGTAAAACCAACCCTAGTCCCAAATGATCTTAAGTCTTACCGTAAAAGTGCTTGGTCTTCAGTGGCACTCGATACATGATAATTATTCATTTGACATGCAGCCTTTAGAAAATCGTCTTTCCAAGCGGATTTTACTTTCGACAGTTGCTAGGATTTACGATCCTCTAGGATTTATTACACAAGTTACCTTTTCACTCAAACAACTCATTCAACAGTTTTGGGTGCTGGGGTTGGATTGGGATGATCCTCCTCCTGAATCTATTGTCATATTTTGGAAAAAATTTGTTGCTGAATTTTCATATATTGATTCAATTCAAATTCCTCGTTATATCCCTATTGATGAAGCATGTAGCATACAACTACATGGGTTTTGTGACGCGTCCGAGAAAGGATATTCGGCTATTGCATATTTTCGTTTAGTAGTTCCGTCAGGAAAAATATCTGTTCACTTTGTTATGGCCAGATCAAAGGTCGCCCCTTTGAAATGTCTTTTTATACCCAATCTAGAACTATGTGCTACCGTACTTTTGTCTAAATTAGTTCATTTTGTTAAAACTACTTATTCAAATGTAACCTTTGAAAAAATCTGTTGTTACACTGATTCTTCTGTCGCTTCGACTTGGATTAAGTCACCTACCTATCGCTTAAAAATGTTTGTAGCTAACCGTGTTAGTTACATCCAGGAACGTATTTCTCCCGAACAGTGGAGTTACATTAGTTCTTAATAAATACTCCCTGTATGTTTGTTGTGGTTTGTTTAGTATTCTTCTTAATCTTCTTTGGGGATTAAACCACTTATAGTTTTTAAAATTATCTTTATTAACGTTTCGATCCATGACCTAGGATCGTTTTCAAAATAATGAAAACTTCAAGTTTGACATTTATGACATAAATTGAAGGTGACTGATTTATTGATGTTTGAAATATTTGGTTTGAGTACACTAAGCAAAAATTTTTAAAGTTTAAATGAATGATTGCCTTCAATTTGTGTTACGGCCTGGGACCGACTTTTTTAGGTAGCCAATACGCTTAACGTGAAATCAGCTGATTAATTATTGTCCGCGCATCTGCTATGGTGGGCAGGTCCTGAATTCTTTTCGTTGTCTGAAAAAAATTGGCCTTTGCCAAAATTGTTCGTCCCTTCTCTGGAAGCATCTTCTGAGGAGAAACGCATTACTTTGATTGTTACTGTAGAATCAACTTGGCTGGAAGACTTATCAAACAAATTTTCGTCATTACACAAAATTCAACGTATAGTCGCATATTGTCTGAGAATCTTTAATGTTAGAAAAGGTACCATCAATTCGCTATTTTTATCGTCGGTGGAGCTTCACACTGTTCTTATGGTTATTTGTCAAGGTGGTCCAATTTAGTTCACTTAAAGTTGAAATCGAAGCCGTTCGTCAAGGTGAGCCTTTGCCTAAACATCTGCAACGTCTAAGTTTATGTCTTGATTTGAATGACATTGTAAGAGTAGGCGGGAGACTGATTCATTCCAATCTTCCAGATTCCGCAAAACATCCAGCGGTATTACCCAATAAACACCGTATAACAGATTTGTTGATTAAACAAGTGCACACACAAAATTTACATTCGGGAGTAAACACAACGATTTACTTGCTTTAAGAACGATTTTGGATCATCTCATCGCTTCGCGCAGTTCGTAAAATACTATCTAAGTGTTATCATTGCTATCGTCTTTGCCCTATTCCTGTCAGTCCAGTTATGAGTGAATTGCCTTCATTTCGTGTTTCTCAAGCCAAGGCTTTTAGTTCCGTCGGTATCGATTTTTCCGGTCCTCTTACGATTAACATGCATCATGCAAGAGGCACCAAGACTTGCAAGGCATATCTTTGCGTTATTGTTTGTTTTGCCACTAAGGCTCTTCATTTGGAAGTCGTATCAGACTTGTCGACTGTATCGCTTGCCTTCGTCGTTTTATTGCTCGTCGTGGTCGGTGTCAACACATTTTCAGCGACTGCGGCACAAATTTCGTCGGCGCTAGTCGCCAACTTTTAAAGGATTTCCGACACTGTGCAGAATCGTTAGCCATTTCGTGGCATTTTAACCCCCCGTCTACCCCTCACTTCGGAGGTATTTGGGATAGCGCCGTTAAATCGGTGAAAACTCACTTATTTCGTGTTGTTGGAAACCAAGTGCTCACGTACGGGGAGTTTCATACTTTAATCACTCAGATTGAAGCATTGTTGAATTCAAGACTCTTGTGCAGCATAAGTTCGGATCCCAATGATCTTTCGTCACTGACACCAGGTCACTTTCTAACTTTAGAACCCTTGACAGCACCTCCGGACCCAGACTTGTCTTATTTGAAAATCTCTAGGCTCTCTCGTTGACAGTTGATTCAAGCTATGCATCAAAGTTTTTGGGTTCGATAGCACAATGAGTATTTACACCCATTGTATCAACGTGGTCGGTGGTACAAGTCCAAAAGACTCGACGGCGTTGATATTGGTACTTTGGTGCTCATCAAAGAAGAGGGTGTTCCTCTTTTAAATTGGAAACTCGCCAGAATTATAGAGCTTCATCCTGGAAGCGATGGAGTACCTCGTGTAGCCACCGTAAAGACTTCACGAGGAAATTTGAAAAGACCAATGGTCAAATTATGCCCATTGCCGTCTCAATAATAAATATTAATTATTTTAGTGTTCTTTATTATAGTTTCGTAAGCATTATTATATTCATTTGGTTCTACATACATACAAGACTCGGTCAAAGTTAAATTTTTCGTGTTAAGTTTAAAAAAAACAACCCAAAGCTATATTGGTGGTCAGAATGTTTCGAATTAATTAAAACAAACTATAGTGGAATAAAGTTGTGCAGTGCGCTTGCGCCTCTTATAGAGTAAATGCGTGCGAAAGTGGTTTTGTTACGAAAGTCAAGGACTCTTCTTTCGACCTAGTACCGGGACGGTTGTGCGGAACAAACTATACAAACAATAAAGTATAGTGCTTGTAACAGTGCATTTAACTGACTCCCCCGGGGGCATTGCAGCAACATTGAAGAGGACCACACACCAAGGACAATATTGGTGAGTGAATTTATCGCTTCTGTTTATTTTACATGCATACAATTTTTGCATTTAAAGCTCGCGTTTTGTTATACTCTTGCAATACAGTCCACAAAAGCTAATAAGACGCGCCAGCACATTATTCTAGTTAATTAATTACATTGACAAACGTGAGTTCTTTTCAAAGACAGTTAAATTTTTGGGTTATGTAGTAAATAACAAGGGTATGTGTATAGAAAAAGAAAAATTGTCGGAAATTCTAAAATTTTCGAGACCGAATAATATAAGAAAGTTAAGGGCATTTTTAGGTATTCTCAATTTTTACAAGAAGTTTGTACCAGCATTTTTTGAGAAGGCAGGGCCGCTGTTCAAACCTTTAAAGAAAGGAGTCAAACGGAAATGGTCAAAAAGTCAAGAAGCAGCATACTTAACCTGTTGGAGCAGTTTCAGGAACAACTAATTTTGAGGCATCCTTAGATTTGACTTAGGATTTGTATTGCGTACGGATGCATCGGATTGTGCCTTGGCGGCGGAGCTATATCAAATCTAAGATGGCGAAGAGGTACCTATATCATTTGTGTCACGAACACTGAAGCCGCATGAATTGAATTACACAATTAATGAAAAGGATATGGCAGCAGTGGTGTTTGGTGTAAGCAAACTGAAATTTTATCTCATCGATAGGCACTTTGTTATCGAAACAGATCATTCAGCGTTGTGTGCACTAATGAACATACGATTTTCGAACAATAGAGTGTATCGATGGGGATTCTTGCTACAAGTGTTTGACTTTGAAATAAGGTACATTAAGGGAGAGAACAATTTCATAGCAGATGCTTTCAGTCTGAACAAATAAAAATCCATGTGACATAATCATCGCAATGAATGTTTTACTGCAAGATGGATCTATATTTGGACAGGAAAGGATACTAAGGAATCAGGAGCGAAGTGACGAACTGCTACTCATCAAGAAAAGATTAGAAAGCGAACCGGAGTTTAGGAACTATCGGATGATTGATGGATATCTGTGCAAAAGAATTCAAACTCTGGAGTTGTATAGAGTAGATAGGGAACAAGGAAGACTGATTGTGAAGGATCTTCATGTTAGATATGGGCACATAGGCATTAGGAAACTTTGGTTAATATTTAGGAAAACATTTTTTGCTGTTAAAGATACTGGGATTGTAATATCAGTAATTAATTCATGTCATCTATGTACATTGGGCAAGTACAAAAACCATACTAGTCAGGATGTAGTACAAAGCATCCAAGTACAAAACCCACTTGATTTAATTGCGATTGATTACTTGAGTAATTTGGTTAGAAGTAGGAAGGGTCATCAACATATACTAATAATTATAGACATTTTTTCAAAATTTACAAAATTATACCCAACTAGAGAGTGTAGCACGGTCAAAACTAATGAGAAATTGAAATTGTATTGTAGAGAAGTTGGCAAATTTAAACGTGTGTTGGCAGATAAAGCAACTTACTTTAATAATCAGCGATTTATTAGTTATTGGGAACAACAAAAAGTTAAGGTAGGATTTTACAGCATTTGACATCCGCAGGCGAACCCAGCGGACAGATATATTTAAGAAACAGTGAAGTTCTTGCGTCTGGCATCCTATCGAGATTATCGATTATGGGAGGACAATTTGTCTAAGGTCAAATCATTCATCAATGAAACCCTAAGCACCGTGACAGAAACCAGTCCCATCATGCTATACCCCGATAGACCTTGGCAAATTGTGCTTTTAGACAATTGTTAGTCAACGTCAGAGATAAGTTAAGGAGACGAGCAGAGAGATATGTTCAGAAAATTAATGCCCGAAAACGGAAACGAGTAAAATTTAAAATTGGGGATCTAGTAATAGTTAGAAGTCTGAATCTAGGCAGAAAGGAAAAGTGGACATGTGCTAAGTTAAATTTAGCCTACGAAAGACCTATTGAAATTGGTGAGGTTGTAGGGGAATGTACTTACCTGTTGCGAGATGTGGAGACCCAGGCAGAAAGGAGAAAATTCCATGTGAGTTGCTGTTTCCGTATTCACCCAAGGAAAGACAGACTGAGGAAGAAGACACTTAGATGCAGTTAGATGGAGATAGGTGTAGATAGATAATGAAAAATAAAGTTATCGTTAGAGATAGAAATACATAGTTAGGTGTTAATAGATAGAAATAAATAGTGATAGATGTGAATAGATAGCTGTAGATAGATAGAAATAAGTTAATTAAATAGAGATAAAGGAAGATAGATATAGATAGTATAGAAATAGGTAGAAGTAGGCTAAATAGATAGTGATAGGCTGGATAGGTAGAGATAGCTGATTAGATAGAGCGATGTAAATATTATGTAGGGATAAAAGTCCTTAAAGTGCTTCGTAATTGAATGCAAAATAAGCCAAATAGTTTTTTAAATTGTATTCAAATAGGGGGAATATACTGTGTAGGTTAAAAGTCAACGTGTGTAAATAAGCCCAAAAGGTAATTTTTATTACGGCCCTGTAGATAGGAAAATAATAAATTATTTATTATGCTTCAAATCACGAAGTTTGCATACTTTAGTATAAGACAAAGTAAAAATTAATAATTTGTATACGTTAATTGCATACAACTATGGAGAATACTAAAGCTTCGTGGCAAATAAAAATCAATAATTTGTATACGTTAATTTAATACAAGGTTGACTATTGCAGGCAAATATTAAAGCTTCGTGGTAAATAAAAATCAATAATCATCGCAAACTAAAAGGTACGTTAGCTTAATTTATTGAAGAATAATATAACCAAACAGTCGAGGAGTTTAAAGAATGAGAACTTCAAGTAAATAAATATTTCTTTGAAAGCTATAAAACGTAACGATAACATTTCAAGGTATTGTACAGCGGGAAAGGCCAGGTTAACGAACGAGTGTGTTATTTGTGAAGCAAAAATCGATAATTTTAAGGGACGGAGAGTCGTTAGCATGCAATCAAGGAAAACAGATAATACATCAGCTGATAGAAGTACAAGCAGTTTTCAAGCGCGTGACAGACAAGTATATTTTAAAAGACAAACGGGTGAAACAAAGATGCAAGATGCTTGTCGACGATATCGATTTTTAAGGCGCACATTTATCGAGAGAGCAGTAACCGTAGATAATGAAAGCTCGATAAAAGTAAGGAAAATACGAGTAAGACAGAAAATAGTGGTTATGAACGCATGACTGCAAGGAAAATAGAGACGCAGGCACAATGGGTGTATTTTGCAGGTGGTTAGAGATATGAAAAGGAAAGACTTTTTTGGTACGCGTCGACGGTTGCAACTGATAGCTAGTTTTTCGTGCTAAAGCCGTGGTGTAAGGAGTGAATTGTGAGTTTTAAAAGATCGTTGGGTATTTGAGTGGAGGAATTTGGAGAATTGTTTGTAACGAATGTAATAATTTAGCGAAAACTGTTGAAATGCGTGACTAGAGAAAAGGTTTGAAGATTATAAAAGCTCTTGCCAGGGATGGTAGGGCTCTCGTAATCTTCTGATCCGCTTCGAGTATATTAAGTAGCATCGTGAAGACATCCTAATTTAAAATTAAAAGCCGCGACAGAGTGTAGTCCGCCGTACATTGTTACATGTGTTGTAAATGCACGAGTTGCTGCTAACAGATTAAACGGGCTAAAACTAAATTAGTATAAATAATTGTACGAGTACAACCGGATGGTACTGAGCTAAGCGAACTAAGTATTTTTCGAACGAAAGTGCTAGTGGCACGTTAAATTGAGACGGAGGCATAATTTGGATGGACGGTGGTATGAAAAACATCCACTAATAACTGGGGGAACTGGATAAACAAGTTTAGATGGAGTTGCTGTCCATGTAGTAGTAAGAACGTTGGTAAAATCCTAGTACGTGAGTTTGGTGAAGGTCATCCGAAGAGGTGATGCGTCCGAAAAACACACCGGGTAACAAATTTTGTTTTATTGTTGAACTGTGGTGCTGGCATTGTGTTAAAAGCTAGGGGTATTTAGAATTATGTGGTGAAAATTTTATAAACTGAAAACTAATTTAATTACTATGTATAAAAAACAATTTTCCAGTATTATTTGAGTAGGTAAAAACAGGAGTAATAATTTTTTATGTAAAGAGTAAACGACTCTTTAGAGGAAAACGGTTTATACTGAGTTTACCATAGACTAAGTAAAGGTAAATTTAGGGTTTGATGATAGGCCCGTCTACTTTAAAAAATAAAGAGGTTGAAGAGTAATAACTCACAAACAATTTAAATTAAGAAAAAAAGGGTGAAATGTTTTATTGTAAATATGACAATGTAAATCTTAAAATTGTCTGAATAATCATTTATGTCATATGAATAAAAAAGTGTATGTTTGTCCAAGGATCTTATTTTATTCTTGTATTTTGTTGTATATAAAGGTGTTGAAAGAATGTGTAGTTGGGGTAAGTATCTCATAGGAGGTAGTGCCCAGAGCTAGCCGAGGAAGATCAATTTGGAGAAACAATTTTTGTAAAAATCAAGCTAGAACATATAATCAAACTTTGAAATTTATATCGAAGTTTTATTTAGGTGCAAATTGCTGGAGTTATATTTCTATCTAGATGATCACAGCAATTTTATGTCAACTCAATGTGTGGGGCTCGATTTTAGGGCTTCCTTACAGGTAAGCACACGGAAATTTATATATATATATATATATATATATATATATATATATATACTGCTGCGGTTCAGCTCTTAAATCGAGCCAGCGTTGAGCCGTCATAAAATTGCTGTGAGGTTCTGGAACAATCGAGTACCACGCTTGGGAAACCATAAAATTGCAGTGTTATTTTGAGATTATGCTTCTGCGAATTGAGCTACATAAATATTTCTCCTGAAAATATATAAGAAAGTATTTCAATATTTCTGGAACTACCCCTTTTTCAGCATACCACGGCTAGCTCTAAAATCTGCTCCTTTAGAGATACTTATCGTCCTAAGTTTACTCTTTCTCACTCATACTACCAAAACAAAATTACCACCCAAATAATGCAACGAAACATACAACCTTTTATTCGTACAAATCAAAATTTCACGTCACCAGCTCAATATTTACAAATTTGGATATACAGCTTCAGGAAATATTACAATCTTAACCATTAAATCTTTTTAAATTTCATGACTTTAATTTATTTCAACAATTATTTTTTTTATACAAGTAGATGGGCCTATCTTGAAATATATATATATATATATATATATATATATATATATATATATATCAATCATCTAACGTTTCGGTACATTTTTTGCACCTTTTTCAAAACCTAAAATAGAAACAGAAAATACGAAATTAGCAAGAAATACATAACCTGACGCTAACTGCTTACTTTGATCAACTAAAATATAGAAAATTGAATACAAATTACTGAACGATTCACATAATAAATGTGGGTCAAGAATTAAAAAATAACACAATTGCCTGAAGGGCACGTCATGCCACGATGGCGGTTAAAACAGAAAGGCAAAATTGAAAGTGACAATATTCAGTAGGAATGACAGGGGACGTTCCAAAAATGGCATTAGTTACATAACGTGAAGAGTAATATTTTAACGTTGTTTGAAAATATCATTATTATATAAAACAGAGTAAACATTATGAACTCTATCAACATCCATCTTATTATTGATAGGATTATTTTCTGTATTAATGTAAAAGGACTCAAGGAATAGCTTAGTTTCATAATTGGTTTCGTTGTCCAAAATGATGGTGTCGTCGAACAATGGTGAATTACTGGTTGCAGAAACATGAGAAGACAATTCACATTTTGTGGAGTTTTTTCTGCAATCACTTCTGTGCTGGGTTAAACGACTCTTGAGCCACTGGCTGGTCTGACCAACGTAACTATTGTTACAACTGCACGTGATCTTGTAAACAACGTTACTGTTTAACAATTTCGGAGTACGATCCTTTAATTTCGTAAACAAATTCTGGATGGAGTAATTGTACTAGTAAACGATAGCAATCTTAGGTTGTTTAAGTAATCGTACTAAAAGTGGAGATAACTTCTGTATATAAGGAAGCTTTTTGTTCGTAATATCTATTTTTGTAGCGTTTACTTTTAAGAAGTTGCTATAAATCAATCTATGCAACATTCTCTTTGGGTAACCGTTGTTCACTAAAGTGTCAATCAGTAATTTCTTATTTTTTGCTATAAACTGTGGGTCTGATATATGCTGAATTCGGTATTGTAGGACCTTAACAGTGTTCACCTTATGTTGAAAGGAATGGTTAGAATGGAAATATATATTGCTGTGAATCTTCTCATATCTCTAGGTACTGGCCCTTTAAAAAAAAAATTCGAGCCCCACAGTTTGGGCGTCAAGAATGCTGTGAAACCTTTTAAATCACCTGGTCCGTTGATTCCTTCTGTTAATCGCCTCGGCTGCTCTTCTAGATAACTTCCATTCTCAATCATAAAAATTAAACAACACATTCCTACCACAAACATCAACGTTAACTCTATTTACATCAATATTCAGAATACATTAAATTTTCAAATTAAATTTGAACATAAAATTCAGTTTTAAAAGAATTTCCGGATTAATTTTATTATCATTTTACTGTGCATCCAAAATTAAAGTCCTTGTTGGATGCCTACTAATTAATATAACAAGATAAGCAGACCGGAGTCTGAGTATAAAGGAGCATCTACCACCCTTTACGTTAATTAACCAGGTTTGTCTATTGAGCTCAAAGACCTACCCAAAGTTTCATCCTATTCCCGAACATCAAAACAAAATACCCTTTTACTTAAACAAGCAAATTTCATCTTAAAATTAAATTTTATGGTTAGAAAAATTCCACTAATGTCCATTTAAAGTAAATCAATTATAAAGTCATTCAATACACACAAAAATGTCAAACAAAATAGTACAATTTACCTGAAGGTTATTGTCCTCGTAGCTTCAGTGTAATCGTCCCTTTTGTAAATCACACCATTCCAACCGGATTCTATTTACAGCTTCAAGTTGTCAACGCTTTAAAAATGTTCTCCATCACCATTAATTTAAAGTTGTTTCTAGGCTTTTCCGGAACTCATCTGTGTATATCTGCCTCTGGTTCAGTGGATGCAGACACATTTACGAACCATTTAGTCATTAACACCCCGCAAAATAGCAAAGAAATTCATACTTCCTTTTACCAATATTACCAATATACGCCAAAACTGCCTACTTTTGGGTATACATTTGTCGTTGTAAATTTTACTAATTGGTACCGTGATAATAAACTTTTATTACCTTGTATCTAAGTGCACTGAAGTACATTCATGTTAGCACGTAAAATAACCAACTATTTTGAGTCACTAAAATATACTAGCACACTTTAAATTATTTAATCAAACTAAAATGCACTGTTTAATATCAAGTCGCGGATGCACGAGCTTTTAACGCATCGAATCGTCGAAAGTCTAAGAGTCTAAGAGAGAGAAACACATATTCCCGCCTGTATATATAGCGAATAGCCGACACGTCGCTTTTGATGAATTTAGTACTCACCCCATTGAGATCTCAGAAAATTTCAACACGGCCCGCAAAGTTGTCCGAGAAAACTAATTACTTTTATACAGAAATTGTTGTTCTACCTCTGATATATGCATCCTATTTTTAACCAATCGCAACCCCTTGACGTTGCTTAAATCCCGCCCTTTTACAATATGTGTCTTTGCTTGACGCATTTCTCTTTCCTTTTCTAACCTGTTCGTATTGGTGCAAATTTATATTCTTTATTATCGATTATATTTTAGTCCACGCGGACTGTTATCTGGGTTTAATAAACCCGTATCGCACATTCTCGTGAATACTAAGTCCCGGTTTCTTCAAGATTCTTTGAAACATTAATTATTTGCCAAATTTACGCAGAATGAGCTTTTTAAAAATACGCAGGTGTTCTGTATTTCCTGCTAAAGCATATGATCTTTTCCAATATCCTTATAATAAAATTGTTTATCCAAACAAATTAAATTGAAATTGCCTTTTAAAAAAACGCAGTGGTGTTCAAACGTAACATTTTAAATAACCTTCCTACGATTTGACTATTATTGGGTTTCACAAGCTTCTATAGGTATTATGTTATTAACGGTTTAATTAACTCCAATTAAATTGATTTCTATCCTTTCATTTTAGCGAATACAACTTAAATATTACTTATTATATGTACACTTTGTTTTACTACCGGTTACTTAAAATAGGGTTAATTAATATAAACTTTGCACGTAATTTCCATTTGTTTAGGAATAATTAAATTATCCACTGCGCTTTTCAATACTGCTTCTTTTGATGTAAAGCGTCTTATAGATAATTTAAATTTCTTATTTTACTGAAACGACCGAGTTTATTTATGCTTCAAGGTTTTAATAAAGCGTATTATTTAATGAAATTCCTTATACACGGTAATTAAAATTATTTGATTTGATTATTTAATTTTCTACCCTGGTCTAAATATGAGTATTTTCCCCTATTTAAATACAAATAATCCCACTTATTTGAATGCAAATATCAAATATTTAGACTGCCAAAAATCTTTACAAAATTTTGCCTATCTCTCTCTATCCTTATCTATCTAACTTACCTACTTTGTCTCCAATCCAAAAAATATTTACACCTATCCTATATCCCTATCCTATTCCTAACTCTCACCTACTTCTATAAACTGAAATTATCCCTAACTTCATCCTACTTATCCATCTAATCCTATATACATCCTATATACCTATCCTATTCCTAACTTTTAACTACTCTTCACTATACTTTACTTCCCCCTACCTAATCCTATATGCCTATCCTACTCTTACTCTATTCCTAACTCTCCACTAATCTTATATAAAATATCTATACTTAACCTATCTTATTTTCTTCCTACATTTACTCTTTATCCTCATCCTAAACCTATTCCTAATTATCTCCCATATTTATCCTATACCTAGCTTTATTTTCTATAAACACTTACTTCTACTCTTCTATCTACACCTATCTCTATTCTTATCCTATTTAAATCTAACTCTCTTCTTGACCCTCCAAGTCTTTCTTCTCACCATCCTAATACTCTTCATCCCTATCTCTCCCCCTTCTATATCTATACTTAACATCCCTGTTATCTCACATACCATAAACTTATCATCCCTATTATCCTGACTCTTACATATTGCTTCTTCTTCAGTGCCCTACACTTGTCTGTTTCTCATTTATTATTGTTTCCTTTCTGCCGACAAACCAAACGATACTACTTTAAAATTATCAAATTTTTCCTCTATGGAAAATCCTATGTACCTTCTAGAATTTTTGTGTAATGGAATCCGCTAGAATGAATTCCTTAAATCTACTTTATTAAAAACAAACTTGCCACTTAACCTCGTCAAAAATAATTCTGCCTTCACCTGCTCCCTGATATGCTGCTTCTACCCCACTAATTCTGCATTTTCTTGTACTAAAGCTTGAACCTCTACTCTCCTATCCTCTGGACATCTTATTGTGTTGATCTGTTTAACCTCATCATCCTCTACCTCTACTACATTAATACTAAACCCAGTGTCATCCTCTGTGACTTCATAACTGCCTTTCCATGGCACTACCCTATCCTTAATTCTTATTACCTTCCTTTCCATATCTATCAAAACCCTAACTTCATCATACAGTCAACACCTAAAATGCTCTGAAACTTCAGTCCAGGTACAATTACAAACTCCTGTTCACAGCTTAAACCTCCTATATCTATCCTAAGCACCACAACACTATTTACTACAGCAAACTTCTTTTTATTTGGAGCTACTAAATGGCTACGTTTTATAGGCATAATTCTATCACAAACCTTATCCCTAATTTTGCTGACGAATTCCTCCGATATTAAACTCGCCTCTGCCCCTGTATCAAGTAATACTTCTACATTATTTTCAAAAATTTCTAAATTAATAATTGGCAAACATAATTTTCTACAGTTTCTGGCTCTACTTCCTCCTCAATTTTGAAAAATTCACGTGGATGTTCGTATACATTTACACAGAAATCTAGTGGTCTGTCGCGTTCTAAAAATCCTGTCTCATCCTGTTTTCCGTGCTTGGTCCTGGTTGTCCTTCTACAACCTGTGCGTACGTCCTCCTCGTGTTAATATCCGTGTCCCTATCTCTATTCGGCGTGCTGGTCACAGTCCTGTTTACTTCCGGTAAACTGTTCTGTCTCGTGTAACTAGGTCTTGGCGTCGGTCCCCTAGTCGCACTATTGCTCCTGTATTCCTGTCCTCGTCGTTCCCAATTCGGTCGAAAATTTCTGTTGTAGTCAGGCCGTCTCGGATAATTCGGTGTCCTGTTGTCAAACCTAACTGTGTTAACGTTTCGTTCTCGTATCTCTCTTGTCCGTCCAACACATACATCGTCATATCTCTGCAAATACTCTAAAAATGTCTCCCGTTCTGTGATGTTTTGTAAGGCCACGTGTTGTCTAATTTCCAGTTCAAAATGTCGTGATAGGTACTTGATTATCTGTCTGTCCGTCAATGGTGGATTCAGTTGTTTGGCCACACTGTACTTGCGGATGGCATATTGCTCCTAGATCCTGCAAACTCTCCTTAAATTTTCCTGTAATTCAAGTCGTCTCGTAATCTGGTCTTGTCTGTGGTCACTCCAGTAGTGTTTTAAAATTTGTTTTCAAAGTCCTGATACGTGTCTATGTCCTGTCCTACTAAATTGTACCATGCTTCCGCGTTGTCCTTTAATAAAGCCTTTATCGTATTCAGTTTAGTCTGTTCGTCAAATAAATTTCCACTAGATTTCTTACACTATTAATAAAAATTTGTGGATTTACCCTGTTATCACCATAAAACTTCATGTGTTGGTCCAATGATACTCCACCTGTAGAAAATCTGGGACCATCCCCGTTAAATTTGACATGTTGTATTTGATACTACTAACTTCGCGTTCTACCCTGCCTAACTGATCCCTACATGAGTCCGTTACTTCAGTCATTTTACGTTTATTTCTTCTTCACAAAAATGCGTACTTCGGACCTTAAATGTCCCATTTCCTGTCGAAGACCTGTAATGTCACGCTCATTTTATCAACCCTATTTTCTACTTCCCCAGTTTCACGGTAAGACTATCTTTAAATTCTGTAAATTCTTTAGTATTTTGTTCAATTTTCCCACTTATCTGCTCTAATTTTGGTTGGACTCCTCCCTCGCTCTATTAGATTCTTCGTTCATTCTCTCTAACATTCTCAATATCATCTCGTTTCCTTGATCCCCTGATTCCGTCCTCGACTGATCTCTACTGCCTCCTGCTTCTTCCATTTTCGACTTTTTCCCACACAATGCACTATCGTCACTTCCAATTTCCACTCCTTGACTCCTTACCCACTCCTTTCTCTGCATACGTTCTAATCACTCTCACACACTCTAAAATACTTTTAAATTTATCCACAAACAGAAACTCTCTCTCAGATCGCCAGTTTCCTGGAATAAAATAACAAAATTTTATTTGGAACTCGAGCCTCACTTTTGGGTCGCCAAGAATGCTGTGAATCTTCTCATATCTCTAGGTACTGGCCCTTTAAAAAAAATTCGAGCCCCACAGTTTGGGCGTCAAGAATGCTGTGAAACCTTTTAAATCACCTGGTCCGTTGATTCCTTCTGTTAATCGCCTCGGCTGCTCTTCTAGATAACTTCCATTCTCAATCATAAAAATTAAACAACACATTCCTACCACAAACATCAACGTTAACTCTATTTACATCAATATTCAGAATACATTAAATTTTCAAATTAAATTTGAACATAAAATTCAGTTTTAAAAGAATTTCCGGATTAATTTTATTATCATCTTACTGTGCATCCAAAATTAAAGTCCTTGTTGGATGCCTACTAATTAATATAACAAGATAAGCAGACCGGAGTCTGAGTATAAAGGAGCATCTACCACCCCTTTACGTTAATTAACCAGGTTTGTCTAATTGAGCTCAAAGACCTACCCAAAGTTTCATCCTATTCCCGAACATCAAAACAAAATACCCCTTTTTACTTAAACAAGCAAATTTCATCTTAAAATTAAATTTTTATGGTTAGAAAAATTCCACTAATGTCCATTTAAAGTAAATCAATTATAAAGTCATTCAATACACACAAAAAATGTCAAACAAAATAGTACAATTTACCTGAAGGTTATTGTCCTCGTAGCTTCAGTGTAATCGTCCCTTTTTGTAAATCACACCATTCCAACCGGATTCTATTTACAGCTTCAAGTTGTCAACGCTTTAAAAAATGTTCTCCATCACCATTAATTTAAAGTTGTTTCTAGGCTTTTCCGGAACTCATCTGTGTATATCTGCCTCTGGTTCAGTGGATGCAGACACATTTACGAACCATTTAGTCATTAACACCCCCGCAAAATAGCAAAGAAATTCATACTTCCTTTTACCAATATTACCAATATACGCCAAAACTGCCTACTTTTGGGTATACATTTGTCGTTGTAAATTTTACTAATTGGTACCGTGATAATAAACTTTTATTACCTTGTATCTAAGTGCACTGAAGTACATTCATGTTAGCACGTAAAATAACCAACTATTTTGAGTCACTAAAATATACTAGCACACTTTAAATTATTTAATCAAACTAAAATGCACTGTTTAATATCAAGTCGCGGATGCACGAGCTTTTAACGCATCGAATCGTCGAAAGTCTAAGAGTCTAAGAGAGAGAAACACATATTCCCGCCTGTATATATAGCGAATAGCCGACACGTCGCTTTTTATGAATTTAGTACTCACCCCATTGAGATCTCAGAAAATTTCAACACGGCCCGCAAAGTTGTCCGAGAAAAACTAATTACTTTTATACAGAAATTGTTGTTCTACCTCTGATATATGCATCCTATTTTTAACCAATCGCAACCCCTTGACGTTGCTTAAATCCCGCCCTTTTACAATATGTGTCTTTGCTTGACGCATTTTCTCTTTCCTTTTCTAACCTGTTCGTATTGGTGCAAATTTATATTCTTTATTATCGATTATATTTTAGTCCACGCGGACTGTTATCTGGGTTTAATAAACCCGTATCGCACATTCTCGTGAATACTAAGTCCCGGTTTCTTCAAGATTCTTTGAAACATTAATTATTTGCCAAATTTACGCAGAATGAGCTTTTTAAAAATACGCAGGTGTTCTGTATTTCCTGCTAAAGCATCTGATCGTTTCCAATATCCTTAGAATCAACATGTTTATCCAAACAAATTAACTTGAAATTGCCTTTTAAAACACGCAGGGGTGTTCAAACGTAACATTTTAAATAACCTTCCTACGATTTGACTATTATTGGGTTTTCACAAGCTTCTATAGGTATTATGTTATTAACGGTTTAATTAACTCCAATTAAATTGATTTCTATCCTTTCATTTTAGCGAATACAACTTAAATATTACTTATTATATGTACACTTTGTTTTACTACCGGTTACTTAAAATAGGGTTAATTAATATAAACTTTGCACGTAATTTCCATTTGTTTAGAATAATTAAATTATCCACTGCGCTTTTCAATACTGCTTCTTTTGATGTAAAGCGTCTTATAGATAATTTAAATTTCTTATTTTTACTGAAACGACCGAGTTTATTTATGCTTCAAGGTTTTAATAAAGCGTATTATTTAATGAAATTCCTTATACACGGTAATTAAAATTATTTGATTTGATTATTTAATTTTCTACCCTGGTCTAAATATGAGTATTTTATATATATATATATATATATATATATATATATATTGTAATACTTTAGTATTTATCAACTTATCTTATGTAAAAAGCTACCTAAAATATTTATATATTTAATACTTGGCTTATAGCCGTAATATTAAACGTTGCTTTCTGTCTATAACTGACACATGTCAAAAACTTGACAATGTCAGATATGATTAACAAAAATGCTAAACGTGATTGAAAGTTAGGTTTATGTATAGTTGTGTACATGATATAGATTTGTAAATTTTCCAATTATTGTTATCGAACCCGGTAGCGTAATTGGTAAGCGCATAGTCCCGAAAAGACTAAGATACAGGTTCAAATCCTGTCCAAGACCTTATATTTTCCTTCTTTAAATTACTAGCTCGACTTAAAATGATCATTTGAGCTTTGCATAAAAGTCTAAGTTATTTTTTCATCTTATTGATTGTAATACGTTAGTATATACATACACACACACACACACACATATATATATATATATATATATATATATATATATATATATCGCTATAGTTTAGCTCTAAATTCAAACCCTACCAATTGGGCCGTCATAAATTTTTCCTGAAAAATATCTTTAATATCTCTGGAAAAGCTCCCCTAAATCAGCATACCACGGTTAGCTCTGCTTCCAGCTTCTTCAGAGATACTTACCCATCCTATGCTTACTCTCTCTCACTTAGACTACCAAATAAAAATTACTACTGATATAATTCAACGAAACGTACAATCTTTTTATTTATACAAATCAAAAATTTACGCCAACAGCTCAATATTTACAAAATCGGATATAAACATCTTCATAAAATTTTACAATATCGACCATTAAATCCTTTTAAATTTAATGAATTTAATTTATTTCAACATTTTTTTATATACACTTTAAGTACATGGGCCTATCTTGAAACCCTAAATTGAAATTTACTCTGGTCTATGGTCAGCTCAGTATAAACCCTGTTACTCTAAATGCATAAATAAATGGCATCTTTTTCATATATTTCAAATTAGATTTTATGTTCATAAAATATACACCCAACATGTCAAATCACTCTAGCATAAAATAACAACACAAAATGTTCAAGCAATAACAAAAGGAAACAAATTTTGTTACCTGGTGTAAGCTCTTGCACCCTCACCTCTGAAGATGTAATCCACCAAAACCTCGTCGTTGCATTCCATCCAACTTCTCTCTGCCATATGTACATCAAACTTATTTCCACACGTTATCCAATTTTTTGCAGACGCCTTCAATACATCTATCCATATAATTGTCCAAATAAGTTGATCGGCTTCTAAATCTACCATACACCCAGCACCCTCGTTTCGAATAATAACTAGTCTCGCTTACCTTAGTAACATCTTTTGTTCGTTATTCATATTTATTTATAGCACCGTTTATAACATAGCACCTACTGGTGCTTTCAAACACTTTTAATTTATATTAAACAGAGTGAACTATCACCGACCTACAAATTTTTAACTTGGATATTACACCATACAGGTATGTAGCAAACGAAAGAAGTAAGAGAGCCCCACTACGTCTCCTAGTGTATTTATAAGCGTTGAAGCTTACCTCCTGTACCCTGTTTTCATCCAAAAACACCGCTACTGTAACCGATTCTGAAAATCCAAACTACAACGGTCTTTTAAAACTCAAAAATTTCTCATTCCACTTAGCTTTAGTCCGAAAATACTGATTATCATGCACAACGGTCGCAATGCTCTTAGAAAAGTCTCTCACTTCACTCGCAATCAGCCAATCCAGACCATTTTCCCCGTCGTAAGTCTATCATCCAACTATGTTATCCTTGTCTAACTCATATTTACGGTCTTTATTAAAATCTCACCTTAGCAAATTAAATTCGATATTGTTGTTAGCCTCAACAAATTATCGCGCGCTTTAAATGGCTGTTTTATTGCGTGTCCTAAATAGCTGTTATATCACGTGTTTTAAATGGCAGTTTTATCCAACGTCTGTTATCTGTTATCCTCGTTTAGTCTATGCTATTTATATTCCTTCCCTGCTTTGTTTTTAAACCACCTGCTGTTTCTCAGCCTTTGCTTCGACCGCTAACTCAAATTTCTAAAGAATTATGTTTCAACGTACATTCCGATTCCTTGAATTTGTTTATTTGTCTGTCAGTCTTTTCTATAAATCGATTGCCAGTCTGAAATTGTACCTTCCCATGTTGTTTAACCGTAGATTTTTGAGGATTTGTTTTTAACGAACGCTTTGTTAGTTAAATAAACATCTGCGCTTACATTATTGATTTTATAAACAAAAGATCTTCTTTATTATTTCGTATGCTCGATTTACAACCTTCGAATATTAAAGTTAAAAATACTCGCATTTTCCTTGAGCTTTTACGTACTACAAAGCTTCCATACAATGCAACTTTAACATTCCTACTTATTAATACAAATGTATGCTACTATCCGTTTGTTTTAAGGTCTAAACTAATTAATTTAAAGCATAAATAATCTATTTCTCTTTTCTATAGACACGGTGCTTACAAAATTACTCTCTTGACTTATCTATTCCTCTTTACATATAATTTATATATATAATTATTATTGGCAAGTGACTCAAATTCAGCCACGAGGGCATCCTGTTGACACGTTTCGCCCTACGTGGGGCTCATCAGCACAGAAGTAGCAAAGTTGTAATATTTAATACAGACACCTTATGGGAAGTACAGCATCACCTAGCTCACTATTTGTGTCTTCGTTTCGTTTCACCTGACATCGCAACAGTCGGCACGGAGGAGATCCGCCTCAATTGCCTTTTACTATAGCCAAAGCTTTTTGATTTAAAAGAAAATTGGCAAATGACGTGGCTGAATTTGAGTCACTTGCCAATAATTTCTTTGTACTTTGACTCAAGACTCATTAAACCTACTTTTCTTTTATATATATATATATATATATATATATATATATATATATATATATATATATATATATATATATATATATATATATATATATATATATATATATATACATATATATATATATATATATATATATATATATATATATATATATATATATATATATATATATATATATATATATATATATATATACTCCACCCTTATTATATTTAGCCCCTATGATGGGCGTCATAAAATGCTGTGATATCTTCTTCAGCCTCTACGCTTGGTTTTCTTTATTTTTAGCCCCACGGTTGAGCATGTATAAAATGCTGTGATGCTTTTAGAAATTAAATTTTTAGCCCTACGATTAGGTCTATCATAAAATGCTGTGTTACTCCCTTTATATTATGCCCCGCGATTTGGGCGTACATGAAATGATGTGTTATTTTTATTATATTTAGTCCCACGACTAGAGCGTACATAAAATGCTGTGATACTGTCTGTCCCACAATTTGGTCTATAAAATGCTGTGTTACTACTCCTTTATATTTATCAAGCACTTATGATGTGAATTGTTAAGTTATGGATTTTCTTTGCCTCAACTAGCTGATTTAGTTAAATAAAGCATTTCTACAATACACAATATAATGGTTAAATATTTGCAACTTTTAAAATCTTCCCCTTTTCAGAAAATTATATATACCAGATTTAAGAAATTAAAGCCAGCAAAACGAGCCTTTTGTTTATTTCAGAGATTTTTTTTGAAACGTTTTAAGATACCTATTGCCTTTCATAAATTGATCAAAAAGCCCTGTTTCGTTACCTCTTACATATGCAAAAAATTATTGAATTAAAACAGTTTACAGAAATAAATTATATCAACATAGCTAACCTGGAATGGTCCTATAATTCCTCTACATCCCCCAAGAGTTTTTGTGCCCAGTCTGAATATTTAGAGTCGAATTTGGAGGTCGACATCACAACCAAAATACTATCCAAATCGTTATTCAAAATCCCATAAGTTAATCCAGTTTAAGATTCAATTTGTATACCAGTAAGTAAAAGATTTTCCATGTCCGTAATTAACAAAACAGTAATAGAACATATACTATGTCAGTAATTACCAAAAAGTAATTAACCAGAGTAATTAACAGGAGGTGATTGACCAGAGCCCTGTTTTATTCATGTTAGAAATTGTATTTTCACTAAGTCGTTGTTTACTTACGTCTATAATAGATCGGCTCACACTTGCACAATTTGTACACTTTTCAAAATGATTTTAATTTACTTTCGTATCACTGGTAACGTAAATAATTTAGCACTTCAGAGTATCGTCGTAGCCCAGTTTAAAATGTATACTCAACTTGTCGCTCGATTGTTATCGTATTTAAAGGCTGTACCTCTCTTGTTTTTCATTCGTTTATTTACGTGTTAGGACGACACCTTATGCCTTAATCTTTGTGTACTCCGGGAACTTTACCAATTGTATGGTTCAAATATTCGGATGTATGCTTAAATTGTCACGTATTCATTTACATACCATGATATTTAATTGAGAAATCCCACAAATTTTCGTTTATTTAGTCACGTATTCATTGTTGAATGCTTATTCTAATCTAAACCGAAATAAATTTGGTGTTTGTTTATTTCCTAGTTAAATATTGGATTTTTGAACAAATGTAATACTTTATGTCACGTACGATTTTCAAATAATGCATAATTTTAGACTGCGTATACGATGATATATTTAACGCACTTTTTAAATATTTATCAAGCCAATTCATATAAGTTTCCCGTTGATTTAATTTTGATGCATTTTGTTACGTTTTCAAATCTTATCTTAACTTGTAACTACTCTTAAATATGTCTATTTCTTATGCGTTTAATCTAATGTATTTTTATATACAGTGTGCTCTCAACTAACAATATGTATAGTGACCTATTTACTCATATAATATCTGTAATTATGTGCTTTTGTTAACTGGAAGTTTCTTTTATTTATTCTATGACCGCTATGACTAAATCTACCCCTAAACTACGCTATAATTATAGCAATATATATATATATATATATAATATATATATATATATATATATATATATATATATATATATGTTGCTATGATAGGAGAGTAGTTAAAGGGTAAATCAAGGTATAGGCGTCGTAGGATAGACATAAATAACTTTAACTTTAAGAAAATCAAATAATTCTATTAATTATAGGAGTACATCGGCTATTCTACAAAAAGTCAATTGCTAGGACACTGTATATAAAGGATATTTGATTAAATGCATGAGAAAGAAGCTCCTTTAGTAATAATCCGATACCATTTAATAAGGATAATGATGTGTGCGTCGTATAAATATGTTTAAGTATAATTTACGAGTAAAGATAAGATTTTAGAAGCAAGTAATTGCAGCAAATAAAAATAAATTATCGGGAAACAGATGAATTGGCATTCCAAATATTTAATAATTACATCGAAAATATCAACGCATCTATATGCAAATGCATCTTAATACGTTATTATTAGAAAAACGATACGTGACTACGAAGAATACATTTGTTTAGAAAACCAACATTCTATAAGAAACAAATAAACACCAGACGGTTAGTTGTACGAAAATGTAAAATTACGTGATGGAATGTGGGTAATAATTGGAAAACCTGAAAAATTACTATATAATACAGAACGCTTACGTGACTGATAAAGCATTGTCACCTAGAATTCGACATGGATTTTGAAAAAATATCAAGTTCTGCCAGAGGTAAGGCAAAGTACAAGCCTTGATCGATAGACACGCCAATGGAAACGATTGGTGGGAAGGACATAAATAGAATTGAAAATGAATAAACGTTTAGTTGATATTCAACCAAGCACTAACTATGCTCAAATGCACCATAAATTTACATGATGAAATTAAGTAGTGAAACGTTAATATTCAGTATAAATGAAATTTGAAAGTGCAAAATTTGTGCGACGAAAAATAAGCCGATCTACAAATAGACGGCTTCATTTATTGGGACGGCTTTTTATTGGAGGCTTCTTTTGTTGGGACGGCTT
Organism: Platerodrilus igneus; assembly: GCA_036346225.1. NCBI lineage: Eukaryota > Metazoa > Arthropoda > Insecta > Coleoptera > Lycidae > Platerodrilus > Platerodrilus igneus. Next base: position 319,987 of record JARFIW010001225.1, on the reverse strand, counting down.
TAGTTGAGGCTTCTTTTATTGAGACGGCAGTTTTGTTGATGCCAATTGTTGTTGATACGACTTTTGTTGAGTCGATGTTCATGTCGAGATCTAATGCTTAACACAAATCTAAATATATGTTTGAAAGTGAGATCAAAAGGGTACTAAAAGTTAATTCAAGAAAAACAACTAGAGCTCAAAAGTGGATAATTCTAACCAATAAGTAAAGCGGACAACAAGGGATGCAGACCACAGGTACCATGAGGGAACTCCAGTGACCATTACTGGTTAGCGATTTTTAAACATTTTATTATTTAAGAACTATTTCAAATTTAATATTTGTTATACATTATGTATTTGTAAAAGTTATCAAAAAAATCATTTGAAAATATGAAAACAGTGAAAAGCATCTTAGAACGTTCGAAGATACTTGAGAGTAATTAAAAGATATTTTTGAAGACTTTCAGGTAAGCATAAAATTGGTAAATGCAAATATTTTACATAAGGGAAGATTTTGAGTTTACACAACATTGTACATATTGTCAATTATTATATTGTGTGTTTTTAAACTGCTTTAATTGAATCCATTTAAAGGTTAAAATAAGATTTTTATTATTAGGAAGTCGAGCATTCAGTGAGCTAGTCGTAGTAAACAAAGAAATAAAATATAACGTACAATATAGGGGCATAGAACGGAATTACATATCAATTAAAAATGGCACCCATCGTAGGCGCTTGAAAACCAAAAAGGCTATATAATAGCAAATTAAAATCGCGCACAAACGTGGGGCATAATAAGGAATGTCATAGCAAAAATTACGTAATTCAAAAGCATGAGCAACTGTTTTGTTACCATTAACTGTAAGTTGCATCACTTTGTGCCATGAAAATTATCAAATAAGTATTGTTGTCAGCAATTGGTATAAACATTCAAATCATGTGCATTTTGAAAATATGTTTACCCAAACACATTGTATCATCCAAAATGCCGGTACTTTGAAAGATTGTTGCAATCAATAACAAGAAATGTTTTGCTGTTAGTGATTGTAACACAATGCATGCCACATTTTTTACTATGTGGCTTGCAATAAATGTAATTACTAAAGCTTATCTAGATGTATAGCTAATATGTGACAAAAGAATTCCTTGTAGCAGCATTTCAAACAACAACTCATGTCGGAGCACCAGTGCTGGCAGGTTATGCCGCCACTGAAACCTGCATGGAAAAGCTAGTAGATGCAAATGTATGTATTATTACACTAGTAGACAATTTTCATCAGTATGTTCCTCTAGAAGTTAGGAAGCTGGATTAATAAATCGTGTTAAAATCATTGTTTAGGTAGAACAACAATTGGAATCTAAAAGCTTGTACAAAAACTACATTGGAATTTAAGAGGTGATAAATCAGACGCTAAACAAATTCAATAAACCATTTGAAGCCACTATACATGCCACTGTAGTGCAACCTTTCTACTTTTAGTTCTTATTATGTTAGACTTAGGACACACCTAGTCGAACATGTTTCTAACAAAAGTCGTGCAGAAGATGTTGATTTATCCGTATTTGACTTTTGTAGACTTCTGTACTAACTCTGAACTCTATCTTCAGCGGTTTTTAGAGATTATCAGGGGGGTTGTTAATAAATACGGATGTGTCGGGTGCCACTGCACTTATGCAAAGTATAGAAACAAGGAGTATCGCCAAGAAAAATACAGAAACTTCAACGAATATATTCTGTTATTGATATACAAGATTTTGTATTCATGGATGATATAAAGTTTATCTTGAAATAAAATAAAGCACATAAAATTACATTGGAGACAGTAGTTCGCGTCTCAAAATAATAAAATTAATAAATCAGACGAACTCTGTGCACTGATAGAATTTTGCTGGTGACCATTGGTGCATGGACACTACTTATTAAATTTAGACACTCTTGGTTCATATAAAATTTATAGAATCCAAAATATATATTAGGTAGAATAAATACAACTTCTTAAGTATTTCCTTAAGTGGGATTAACCATTTCTAAATTTATAAAAAATTAGAGTTCTTGGATATTAATTCAAATTTTAACTAAAAATAATTCTATTTTGCATTGGCAGGCATTTACAATAAGTTCTGTGAGTACTTAGTTAATTTTATCAAATTCTATTAATAGTCTTGATTATATGAAGGTCTCTAAAGTAAATAGGTATTATAAATATCATTAACAAAATTATAAGCTTTCTGTCATTTTGTCAGTACTGATTAAACGACGTACATTTGTATAAAGTTACTTTTGTAATAGGGTCGTTTAATTAATACTTAAGCTTTGTTAAAAATTCTCTAGTATAGAAAATGCTCAACTGTATAATAAATAATTATCATGAATAATGCAAATTTTTGTTGTTTAGGTATTATTCATAATCTGAGTTCATGAACGGTTCGTTTAGATAGACAAGTCGATAGAGCAGAAATTTAGTATAAAATTCAAATATCTAAATTACTTTTAAATATTTTCTTTAAGATGTTAGTTTTCATGAGTTCAAACTATCAAGGTTACGGCATAATCATCAAGCGTTGTACAGATGGTTTTCATAACTTATCGACCTTGAAAGTAAAGTTCAAGTTACTACAAAACATTAAACAGATAAGCTCGAACCGTATGAGGGCCTCCAAAACTGAACAAACACAGCAAAACTTGTTGTATGCTTTGTTGCGGCGACACTTCGAATTTCGGAACCATAAAATCAAAAGAATAGAATCCACGAAGAAAGAGGATACCACATTTAATAACATCTTCAACTACAGATTACACTACTGTAGATCTTCTTGTGTATACGTACTATACGTTACAAATTAGCTGCTTCATATAACCATTATTAAAATATTAGCTCGTTACTAGGTATGGGGTCACTTGAGCCTGGGAAAATTTGGAAGACCGTGGGAAAATTCCTTTGAAGGGCGTGGTTCTTTGATGTTTGCCGCTTCCGGGTGGGCCATACTCCCAAATTTGTTTGGGAGTCCTAGTAATTTTAGGGGGTTAGGGAGGACCATACTCCCAAATTTTGGGGGTGGGATATATACCAAGTTCTTTTGGAGGCGAGCCATACACCAATTTTTTTGGGGTTTTTAGAATTTTTGGGGTTAAGGGTGGGGTACACCCCAAAATTTTTTTGGAGGCGGGCCATACACCAAATTTTTTGGGGGTCCTAATAATATTTGGGGGTTTGGGTGGGCCATTTCCCAAACTTTTTGAGTGGTGTATACCGCAAATTTTTTTTTTTGAAGGCGGGTCATACACCAAATTTTTGGAGAAGTTTAGGGGTGGGGTAGCCGACTTCCGTGTGGGACATACTTGTGAAAGTTTCGATACTGTGGGAAAATTTTTTTGAGGGGCGTGGTCCTTTGATGTTTGCCGACTTCCGGGTGTGATCCACACAGACCCCCTGCTGAAAATATTTTATAGTAATTATCGACATTAATCAATAATCAATGATTGATTGTTATATAATGGATTTTATTATTAACGTAACAGTCACCCCTTTCCCTCCGCTGTGGTCATAGCTACACAGCTCTTGCAGAAAAAAAATTGACTGCAGCGCGATTCGTACTCGGGCCGCCTGCATTCAAGACAAGTACTCTAACCACTAGGCCACGGAGCTGGTGGATTTAAATACATTCACTCTCTTAGTAATGGAGTACGAGAGCACATAAACAATTTAATTTATTTTTGAACATTAGCATAAAAGTGTGTCTACTTCTAATTTAAATATAAAAACCTTTTGGGTAAAATTCACATGATTAACAATGCGATTGTACTTATTCTGGGGTACGGCCATTTTAATTACATCCGTATATTGAAGTAATTTAACGACAATTAAAAAAGCTATTAGAATATACGTGTTTGGTAAGATTTACTTTCCATTTTAAACTTTTAGTATAATTAAATAAATATCGGCCATATTCCCGTGTAATTATTTAATAATTTTTCTACATTAGGTTAAATTTTTGATATTGTAATAAATAAACATTATACTACTACGTATAAATGAGTTGGATCATTAACAAATAAGAGTCAGCGTCCTTCCCTGGATAACTGACGAGGTTTTCAGTTTACTTCGAGTGTAATATAACAGTCTCATAGATACCTAGTACCTATCGATAATTAATTTCTTGTTAACTAATTTACGATATAACACAACAAGATTCCGAAAATGGTAATAAAAATTAAATAATAATGGTCGATGTTCATTGTGTTAGCGAGTACGGTGTCCACTTACCTGTCCGACCTTAGCCTACATTTCGTATAATAGTACCTTGCAAATTCAAACGCTTTATAATCATGAATATTCTCTTCAATCAAATGCACAAATGTCCGTTCGTACGTATTGTAACGTTTGTTTAGGATTTTCGTTTTGTTATTAGTTTGAAAACTGCGACAATGCTTTCGGCGACCTTTAGACGGTAGTTCAAATGCGGAGTAAATTTATGTTTTAAGTTCTATACGACCGATTTTCAATAATTATGAAATAGAAATAAGGTTAAAGTTTTTGTGTTAATTCGAAAATGCTTAACAGTTGTATTTAAAAACTGCGAATGATCATACCACGACAACCAATACTAGCTACATAATATTAATAATGATTGCGTCACCGGACCGCATAGTCGGTGACAGACAAGTTCATACAGGTTCCGCACTGTGATCACCTGATTTGTTTTTTTTTGGGTACATAAACTATTAAAAAGAACATCTTGCAATCGCTTAATCAGTCTTACGTCATTTGTTTAACTATCCTGATCGGTTGTTATTTGAAATTTTGTTACAAAAGCAAGATCAAATAATGGATAAATTTATTACGAGCAGAGATTTTGTAAAAAGAATCCGCCGTTTCAACTTAATGGGGCGTTCGCTTGAATTCAAAATAAAGCCGTTGCCCGAAGGTGAAGAACCTATGGCGCGGATGAAGGACGCTGTCAGGCAAGTGATAGAAACCGCCACCGAAGGACTTGCAGCTGGTGATCAAATAGGGATAAGTTTCTGCTCCAAGGATTTGCAGAGGGGAGATGGATGGGTTCGTTTCCACCCCGTGGAACCGCTCACATACGATGACGTTTGGGATGTTATAGCAACATATACCAATCCAATTCGGAAGGGTGCAGTACATTTTGTCTGAGCGTGACATCGGTAAGAATGCCAGTGGGTAGAGGGGGGGGGGTAGAAACTATAATACTTTTAACGAAGAGAACGGTATGAGACGTGGAATTATTGTCATCAGTAACAAGGACAACTTGTGTTTACCGCGAGCTTTAGTGATGGCTATTGCTTGCACAAATAAGGACCCAGATCGTGCCAAACTACGGCGCGACATTGCTAAAAAACAAACCAAAAGAGCTGTTCAACTGTGTCTTGATTCCGGTGTAGTTGTTCCTGAAGTTGGATGTGGAATATCTGAACTTCAGCAATTTCAAGAGCATCTTAAAAACTACAGAATTGTTGTTTACAGTTATGGCACTAAGGAGCGCGATATAATTTTTAAAGGGTCTGCAGATGGCATATCGTTAAGTTTATGATACCACAAAGGACATTACAATGTTATAACGTCCCTCACAGCAGCATTCTGTTGTACGTACTTTTGTGAGAAGTGCCACACTCCTTACAATACCAAAGACAAACATAGGTGTGGAAACACATGTCCCTATTGCCTACAAACTCCTCCTTGTGAGAAGGAATTTAATATTGTGTGTGAATTGTGCAATCGGGTATTTAGGGGTCAACCGTGTTTGACGAATCATAAAACAAAAGGTGTATGCGAATAAATTAAACGCTGTAAGAGACGCTCAAAAACGGTGAAAAATAATCGCGAGCACAGTTGTGGCAAAGTATATTGTAAAATATACTGCGCTCACGTTCCAGAATACCACCTCTGTTATATGAAACCTGATACCGGAGAGCCAAATTTTAAAAGGTGTTCTTTTTGTTTTCTATGATTTAGAGACGAGACAAGAAAGAATATTAGAGAACGGCGATCACCTACATGTACCTAACTTATGTGTATTAGCTTCTAGATGTGATATGTGTTTAAATGAAGATCATCTTTACTTTTGCCAGAAATGTGGTTATAGACGGATTGTATATAGGGACGTCATTCGTAATTTTATGAACTATATTTTAGCATCAAGAAAAACGTTCAAACACCCAGTAGTTATTGCTCATAACGGACAAGCATTTGACCATCAATTCTGTCTAAATTATATATTAACAGAAACAGATTTAAAGCCGGAACTCATCATTAGAGTACCGAAGATAATATCACTGACGATGAAAAATGTGCAGTTCTTGGACTCCCTTAATTATTTTCCAATGGCTTTAGCCAAACTTCCTAAAGCGTTTAGACTGGGAGACAGTTTTAAGAAGGGGTATTTTCCTCACCTGTTTAACACCGCCAGTAACGCAAATTATGTGGGACTTTTACCTTCCATCGCATTTTATGAGCCAGACACTATGAACAAAGATGACAAGAAAACGTTTATGAAGTGGTATCAAGAGCACAAGGATGACGGGTTTAAGATGCAGCGCCACCTAGTCGACTACTGTATTTCAGATGTGGAAATTTTGACTACCGCATGTCTAAAATTCAGACAGCAAATGCTTGAAACAAGTGGCGTGTGTTCATTTACAGAAACGTGCACTATTGCTTCAACTTGTAACAAGGTATATCGATGCAATTTTCTTAAATCGAATACCATTGGGATTGTTCCTAAAGGTGGCTATAGGTGGCGCGATAACCTGTCTAAAATAGCTATTCAGTGGCTTGTGTGGAAACAAAAGCAGCGTCAAATTAACATCATGCATGCTGCTAAACAACAAGAAATCATAATCCACGGTCTCAAAGTCGACGGCTTTTGTTCTGAAACAAAACAGGTCTTCGAATTTCACGGTTGCTACTATCGTGGTTGCTCTAATTGTTTCAAATACGGCAGAGACAACCTTTTACACAATGATCCCGACCAAACACTAAGTACAAGACGAGAGGCTACTGTGGCTAAAATGGAGAAACTAAAAGAATTAGGATATGATGTTATTGAGATGTGGGAGTGTAAGTTTCGGTCACATATAATCGAAAATAGAGAATTACGAACATACGTCTTACACCATCCGTTGGTTGTACAAACGCCATTAAACCCACGTGATGCTTTCTATGGTGGTCGTACGGGAAACACTTTTGAATACTATAAGGCTAAACAGGATGAAAAAATTAAGTACGTAGACGTCTGCTCTTTATATCCGTGGGTATGCAAATACGGAAAATTTCCCATGGGAGACCCTATAGTTTGTGTGGGAGAAGATTGTGAACAGCTAGACTTAGAAGTAACAGAAGGATTAATCAAATGCACGATCCTTCCTTTGCAAGATATTTATCTTCCGGTACTGCCTATAAAGATGAACGGCAAACTCATGTTCGTCTTGTGCCGTACATGTGGGAGTGAAATGAATCCGAATGACTGCACTCACGACGAACAAGAACGCGCACTCACAGATACATGGGTGATTGATGAAGTGCTAAAGGCTAAAGAGTGTGGCTACAAGATAGCAAAAATTTATGAGGTTTGGTCTTATCAAATTAACCAATTCGACAAGATTAAAAAGATTGGCGGTGTTTTTCGAGAGATGATGGACAAGTTTTTAAAAATAAAACAACAGGCGTCAGGATGGCCCGAAAATTGTTCAACAGAAGGCGAAAGAGATAAATACATTGATGACTTTTTAGCCCACGAGGGGATACAAATTGAGTACAGTGAGATTGTAAATAATCCCGATCTACGATCTTTAGCTAAACTCATGCTTGATTCATTTTGGGGAAAACTGGGGCAAAAGGAGAACCAGCCAAAAACAAATATTATTAACGACCCCGGAGAGTTTTTTGGAATGTTGTCGAACCCTAGTATAATTATAAATCATGCAATGCCTGTTAACGAAGACACTGTGATTGTTAATTGGCAGTATAGAGAGGAGGCTTACGATGTGCAAGCTACGGTAAACGTCGTCATAGCAGCTTACGTAACTGCACAAGCAAGACTAAAACTGTACAGTTATCTTGAAAAGTTGGAAACGAGGGTTTTGTATTTTGATACAGACTCCATAGTTTATGTTTCTAGTCTCGGAGAATACGACGTCCCCACCGGAAAATTTGTAGGTGATATGACGGATGAATTAGAGGTTTACGGGCCAGGTAGCTACATCAACGAATTTGTGTCTGGCGGTCCAAAACATAACGCATATGTAGTTGTGTCTACTGACAAACAAGAAGAAGTTCTTGTTTGCAAAGTAAAGGGTATTTCGCTCAACTACACAACCGCACAACTTGTAAACTTTAAAAGCATTAAAAAGATGGTTTTAACCCTAACGAAGCCTATATTTATTGTTTCGAAATGTATCAGAAGAACAGATGAACACGAACTAGTTACAAAAACTGAGACAAAAATGTACAAACCCAATTCAACAAAGCGTAAATTTTTTGATAACCACACTTCACTTCCATTCGGATATAAAAAATTCAAAAATTCTTCGTAATTTGAGAATATCTGATAATTTCCATTAATATAAACAATTTATGCATAGCTGTATTTGTAATTAGAAACTATAGTTAATAGTGTTAATCATTTACGTGTTTTATTTCTAGGTGGAAATAATGAAACCTTAAAGTTTTATGTTTTCCAATTGTAGACAATTCGTAAGTTTTGAATTGATTAGACGTGTTTTTAAAATAATGGAATTCTTTGGTTTCGATGATACGTCAGATGTGAGAGTGCCGCAAGTAGACGTTAACAGATTAGTGGAAAGAATTACGTACAATTTAAGCAAATTCGTATTGCCTACTTTTTTCTCATCACCATAATGTGGCAATTGGTTTTGACTTGTATGGTGATTTACGACCAATATTTCAACTTATGTGTTGCAATAGAAGCTGCAACAGTTATTCAATCAAATTGGGAATAAAATTGAAATAATTTTTGCGATCTCGGAGTAAAACTTATCGTGAAGCGATTTGCTCAAGATGTTAAACGAATGCGATTAAATGATTTGGATCTAGGAATAGACGACATGCATTTTCAACTTGGTAACGAGTTTGGTTTGAGATTGGAGGCAAATAAATGGTGTGCAAAGACTGCTAGGGTCGGAAATGTGTTTCAAGAAGAAGAGGAGGAGGCCTTTATACTACAACTTACAGAAAAAGCGTTATTGTTATCTCTTTGAGTGAACACGAGTTACAGAAATTATTTCGCACGCGTGAATTACTAACATATAAATTAAATCCAATAAATAATCGGGAATTTCAACCGTTTTACAATGGATTAGTGTGCTTTATTACCGACTCTAATTTCAATTACGCCCAGGCACACCCTAACCCATGCGCACCTTGAGCATGCGCACCCCTGCTCATGCGCACCCCTGAGCATGCACATCCCTGCCCATGCGCATTCCTGTAATGCTAGTATTATTTTTAATTTGAATCAGTTTAAACTTGTATTTGAAAGATGTACGTCAGGAAATCTTTAGAGAAAGCAATTAGTGAAATACAAAAGAGTATAAGTGTTAACTTTGCAAGTAGGCTGCCTGTATGGTATACCTAGAAGAACGTTAAGCTGACATCTGGATTTCCGTAAACCTCAAAAAAAGGATGCTGATCCTAGACAAGAAGATGTAAGACGCATGGGGTGGCGCTATGTTAGAGCAAGCTATTTGTTGTATTTCAACTACAGATATCAACAGCTGAAAATAAAATTATGTTATAGTTTTAAATAAAACAATTCTGATTAATAATTTTGTGAAACGTTTATAACACTCTTTTAATAAATACACATGTTTGTTATAATTCTTTTCATTTCAGTTATGTGGATATTTGAAGAATTGTACAATACCAATGTATACTTTATATTTTATAACATGAACAACGTAATATGTAAAAAAAATAATTTCCAAATTTACATCATTCATTTCTTATGATAGTAGTTGGAGTGGTTAAATTTTTACTTTTTTTAAAACTTACAATTTAGTATATATTCCATCTTAATATTTTCTAGCAGTTTTTAAAAACCCCATGTCGTCGATTATTTCCATAAAATCATCCAAATCCTCAGGCAATACTAGCACAGCATTACAGTGCTGTATTGCTTCCTCGTATGACTGACACAAAAGACATTTTTCTCCTACTATCGAAAACCGTTGCCCGCATTCTGCTTTTTTTTACTCGTAGAGCATTGCGAAATCTTCGAATAACCTCCTCAAAGTCTTTATACATATTTGTTTAATCGTCTCTTTAAACTCTGCAATCGACAAATAATAACTTCTACGCGAACAGTTTCTTTTATTTGAGCTACCACGATTGTACCCGATTTGTATGCACGCACGAAACAACAGGTATGGAAAGAATCATCTGAACTAATTTATTACATTCCTTAGGAAAATGCTAAGGACTTTAAAAATAATTATTACTCTTGTTAGACCTCTAGTGCCAGGAGAAACGCTATTATTTAAGCTGATGTCACTGTTTTCCGGATTAATTTCGAATACACTTTTTCCACAAAATCCATGTATCGGTTTCGGCATTATACTTTACTCCATAAACCGACTTGTATATATTTTTGTCTTCATTTTTAACCAACACTTCCACATAATAAAGATGTACAGGATCGTCGTCAACTGGTAACTTAATCTTTTTAAAAGTTCGCCTGTTTTCAACTTTAATCTCCTTTATGGGTTTTGACATTTTTTTCGCTATTTCTTGTGACTGGAAAGCGGTGATTTGAAAAAGCTCAAGCAATTGTTTATGAACTTCTTTGAATTCTTGTTGAGAAGTAGTGTCTCCCTTTTTGCGTTCCACAAACTTTTTCGTACGACATCCTGCATAAAATGAAGGTTACGTTTACTTGAATAAAATCTTTAACGACCGTCATCATAAAACTTCGGATTGGGGCTAACCATTAACGTCTTCTTTTTCTATATTTATATCATCATTTCCACCTAGAAATTAAACACGTAAATGATTAACACTATTAACTATAGTTTCTAATTACAAATACATCTAAGCATAAATTGTTTTATATAAATGCAAATTTCCAGATATTCACAAATTACGAAGAATTTTTGAATTTTTTATATCCGAATGGAAGCGAAGTGTGGTTATCAAAAAATTTACGCTTTGTTGAATTTGGTTTGTACATTTTTGTCTCAGTTCTTGTAACTAGTTTGTGTTCCTCTGTTCTTCTGATACATTTCGAAACAATAAATATAGGCCTCGTTAGAGTTAAAACCATCATTTTAATGCTTTCAAAGTTTACAAGTTGTGCGGTTGTGTAGTTGAGCGAAATACCCTTTACTTTGCAAACAAGAACTTCTTCTTGTTTGTCCGTAGACACAACTTTATATGCGTAATTTTTTGGACCTCCAGACACAAATTCGTTGATGTAGCTACCTGCCCCGTAAACCTCTAATTCATTCGTTATATCGCCTACAAATTTTCCGGTGGGGACGTCGCATTCTCCGGGACTAGAAACATAAACTATGAAATCTGTGTCAAAATACAAAACCCTCGTTTTCAACTTTTCAAGATAACTGTAGAGTTTTAGTCTTGCTTGTGCAGTTGCGTATGCTGCTATGACAACGTTTACTGTAGCTTGCACATCGTAAGCCTCCTCTCTATACTGCCAATTAACAATCACAGTGTCTTCGTTTACAGGCATTGCATGATTTATAATTATACTAGGGTTTGACAACATTCCAAAAAACTCTCCGGGGTCGTTAATAATATTTGTTTTTGGCTGGTTCCCCTTTTGCCCCAGTTTTCCCCAAAATGAATCAAGCATGAGTTTAGCTAAGGATCATAGACCGGGATTATTTACAAATCTCACTGTACTCAATAGGTATCCCGTCGTGGGCTAAAAAGTCATTAATGTATTTATCTCTTTCGCCTTCTGTTGAACAATTTCCGGGCCACCCTGACGCCTGTTGTTTTATTTTTAAAAACTTTTCCATCATCTCTCGAAAAACATCGCCAATCTTTTTAATCTTGTCGAATTGGTTAATTTGATAAGACCAAACCTCATAAATTTTTGCTATCTTGTAGCCACACTCCTTAGCCTTTAGCACTTCATCAATCACCGACTATGCGGTCCGGTGACGCATTCATTATTAATATTATGTAGCTAGTATTGGTTGTTGGGGTATGATCATTCGCAGTTTTTAAATACAACTGTTAAGCATTTTCGAATTAACACAAAAACTTTAACCTTATTTCTATTTCATAATTATTGAAAATTGGTCTTATAGAACTTAAAACATAAATTTACTACGCATTTAAACTACCGTCTAAAGGTCGCCGAAAGCATTGTCGCAGTTTTCAAACTAATAACAAAACGAAAATTCTAAACAAACGTTACAATACGTACGAACGGACATTTGTGCATTTGATTGAAGAAAATATTCATGATTATAAAGCGTTTGGATTTGCAAGGTATGATTATACAAAATGTAGGTTAAGGTCGGACAGGTAAGTGGACACCGTACTCGCTAACGCAATGAACATCGACCATTATTATTTAATTTTTATTACCATTTTCGGAATCTTGTTGTGTTATATCGTAAATTAATTAACAAGAAATTAATTATCGATAGGTACTAGGTATCTATGAGACTGTTATATTACACTCGAAGTAAACTGAAAACCTCGTCAGTTATCCAAGGAAGGACGTTGACTCTTATTTGTTGATGATCCAACTCATTTATACATAGTAGTATAATGTTTATTTATTACAATATCAAAAATTTAACCTAATGTAGAAAAATTATTAAATAATTACACGCGAATATAGCCCGATATTTATTTAACTATACTAAAAGTTTAAAATGGAAAGTAAATCTTACCAAACACGTATATTCTAATAGCTTTTTCAATTGTCGTTAAATACGTCAATATACGGATGTAATTAAAATGGCCGTACCCCAGAATAAGTACAATCGCATTGTTAATCATGTGAATTTTACCCAAAAATTTTTATATTTAAATTAAAAATAGACCCACTTCTATGCTAATGTTCAAAAATAAATTAAATTGTTTATGTGCTCTCGTACTCCATTACTAAGAGAGTGAATGTATTTATATCCACCAACTCTGTGGCCTAATGGTTAGAAAACTTTGCTTTGCATGCAGGCGGCCCAGTTCGAATCGAGCTTCAATCAACTTTTTTCTGCAAGAGCTGTGTAGCTGTGACGTCAGCGGATGAAAAGGGGTGACTGTGACGTTAATAATAAAATCCATTATATAACAATCAATTATTGATTATTGATTAATATCGATAATTACTCTAAAATATTTTCAGCAGGGCGTCTGCGTGGACCACACCCCAGAAGTCGGCAAACATCAAAAGACCACGCCCCTCGAAAGAAATTTCTCACGCTATCAAAATTTTTCACAAATATGTCCCACACGGAAGTCGGCTACCCCACCCCCAAAATTCTCCAAAAATTTGGTGTATGACCCGCATCCAAAAAAAAGAGTATACCCCAATCAAAAAGTTTAGAAAATGGCCCACCCTAACCCCAAATATTACTAAGACCCCCAAAAAAATTTGGTGTATGGCCCACCTCCAAAAAAAATATTTGGGGTATACCCCACCCCAAAATCTAGGAGTATGACCCACCCCTAACCCCCAAAAATTCTAAGACCCCAAAATAATTGGCGTATGGCCCGCCTCCAAAAGAATTTGGTATATATCCCACCCCCAAAATTTGGGAGTATGGCCCTCCCTAACCCCCTAAAAAAATTTGGGAGTCTGGCCCACCCGGAAGCGGCAAACATCAAAGGACCACGCCCTTCAAAAGGAATTTTTCCACGGTCTTCAAAATTTTCCCAGGCTCAAGTGACCCCATACCTACTCTCGTTGTTAAAGCAAAGCTTCTGTGTTGCGCATAATGAACTTCTTAGCCTACGGATCGATGTGCCGCATATAAGGTATAGCAAGCCTCAAGTCGCCCTTTAATATCAACTTCGCCATGTTATCACTAGGACGATAACAGGCAGACTGGCGTAGTCTGGCAACAATCCTGACCTCGACACTTGAGTATTGAAAAACAAACAGCTGCGCATACTCGCACTAAATTGTATTACCTTGAAGATAATTTATGTGAATTCTGAATAGTATGAGCGACTTTCATCAGGATTTTAAAATACAAAGTGAAGTATTTATAACGATGAATTTATTTACTAGATAAATTGAACGAAAAAACAATAAATAGGGTGGTGCAGAATTACGATAACTTTCTTTTATTTAAGCATACCTTCTAGATATACAATTCGTATTAATTTTTAAAAAGAAAATTAAAATTTTGTAACACAAAACAGAATTTATGTGTGTTTCGGCTAGAAAGGAAAAACAGTACGTTATAGTAGTATCATTTGTAACTAACGGTTTTCAAATATTATGTAGTTTTTATATGACTGTAGATACTGCTACACTTGAATAAGTAAGTTTTGAAATTGAAGAGCAATATTTGGAAACTCTAAGACAAAACAATGTAGCTGAGATCAAGATTTCCTAACAGCACCATTCTTGTTGTATTCATAAAAGAGCAAGTCGATGAATCAAGAAACGCACAAATTTGGTGGAATCAATTTTCCCAAAATGTACATATTTACAAACAATTTGTTTTTAGACACATCTGGAGGAATGATTTCCTTTGCATGGATTAATGGTGATTTCTGCTATATTTTTAGTAGTAATTGATGTGCTTTTCTAATACCAGAGGCACATATTTGTTGAGTATGGAATGTGCAAATACGACACATGCTGTGCATTTTATTTTTATTTAAAGACGCACTCTCAAATCATTATATTTTTTAATTTACAATTTAACAGTTATAAATTACACCAAATTGCAAATAACTTAAATTTGAAATAAATATAAAATATAAACTATTCCTTGATTTTAGATAAAAATAATATCAAAATAAAGTACTTAGGTTATTATCCAGATAACTTTCGCATTCAGAGCTTTCTCTTTAAGATCATCTTAGTAGATCCTGCTGCACACCTGTAGAAGAGATCCTAAGAGAAGATAATAAATAAAGCATGGAAAATGGATAAGACTTAAATCCATTTTTGCAGGACTGGATGTAGCATTGCATTTACATTTCCAATGCTCCACCCGAAGGTACTACATTGGCCAGGAGGCGAGTTTTTTGTTGCCTGGAAATTTAGAATTTTGCCGAACCCTTGCCGTTCCAGGCAAAGTAGGGATCTTTAACGTGCGTGACAACACTCACACACGGGACCTCCATTTAACCTCTCATCCGAACAAGGGCGTAATTTTTGTGAAAAATGCTCACCTGCCATTTTTCAAGCAGTCGGCCGTGTCGGGATTCGAACCCAGGACCTTGGGATCCGTAGTCTTACGCATACTACATTGATCCACGACGACGCCAACTGGATGTAGCAGCTGACCACTTTAAAAAACTAATAAAAAATGTATCTAGACTCCTAGGAAAGCTAAGCTATTCCCACTGATGGTAAACTGTCAATGTGCAATAGTTTACAATGGTGACGCGATCACTAGAAATCTATCACAACATTCCCAACAGAAAGACACGCTAAAGTTTAAAAATGCGTTTAATTTATACATAAAATTATTATGAAATTAAAAGTATTAACTAAAATGGGCTTGATTGTGTCAGAATGACGCCTATAGTTCTAGCTATTTCTAACCTGACTTTCGTCTCAAATGACGTCACGCCATATCAACTACAGAGGATATTCTTTTCTTATTCTAACTCCAGAAAAAGTTTCCTTCTCGTTTGCAAAATTTGCAATGTTGCCGCCTTCATTTGAGACATTTATTGACAACTAATGTTACTTGTATTGGATATGTTAGATTTTCGTTGGTGTTCTTATTTCATGCGATTAACCTCTTGTGCAGTTTTTGTCCCGCATTTTGTGTTATTCTCGCTTGCATTTAAAATTGTTCTTTTCTGAACAGACTAGCGTTATTTTTGTTTAGGTGAATAAACAATGTCCGGTTCATGTTTAGAAAGTAAAAGGAAGCTACATGAAAGTAATTTGACAGCGTTTTTTAAACAAGAACGAGATAACGGTGATCCATTTGTTCCTTTGACGACAGTTCGCGAGGTAATTTAATTATTTACAACAATTTGTAGTTCGTGAATTTTATTTTAGCGTGTAGAAGCTGCTTTAAATATCAATCTGTCCACGGTAACTGCTGTGTCACAGCAGTTAAAAACAATATACACTTCACTTCCAAGGAACGAGTTCACAAAAAACAATTACTGAAGTTGACGAATTTACTAAATGTGGTATTCGTAATCTCATTTACAGAATGTATGAAAATTGTGAGTAAATTTTATTAATTTTTAATTGTTTATATAACATTAAATAATTTTAGGCGATCATATTTCTGTAAAAATTTTGTGACAGAAGGTAACACGCGCTGGGCTCTTTAAGGGTAGCGTAATCTACAGAAACAATCATTAAAGAACAGTGGAATCGCGAAATTTAGTTTGATATAAGGGATGTAGCATCTTTGGTCATTGATGTTAATGAAGATAGCGACACAGCAACTGGGATTCATACTGCAGTGGCAACATAAATTTATTGAGCCTTAGAGAATTTAAAGAAAGAAATTTTTTACACGATAGACACATTGATGTTTGTAAATTAAATAGTTATTATGTATTATTGTGTATTAATACATATCTTTAACTTTCTGTATAATAAATAAATACAAAACGAAATAGAATTTCTATTGCTAAATATCACACTTTTAATAGGTACTTTGTTAATTTCTTTGGTTATAATACTTTCATCTTTAGAACATTGGCTGCAAACTCACACTTTTTGTTCGTGATATAATTGATCATTTTCGGAGTGCACTTTTATAATCTTTGACTGTATTCTCTTGCCAAAGTTGATTATTTACATCTTATCAAAGCCAAGTGAAATGTATTTTTAAATTTAATGTGTGCTTGAACTATTGTTGAGAAGGTTACTTATTTTACCACCTTCATATATTTCATACTGTTCAAACTTAGCAAAACTATCACACCAGCTATATCAAGCTTGTATTTTCGTATAACAACCAATGCAATAAAACTATCACACTACATTTGTTGTATGGACTTAAAAATTAGATTTTACGATGTAGTGCTTCATGATGGTCCTGGGTTTGAATTACACATTATCAGTAGTTTCTAAATCTAGCAATTTCAACAGTTCCCAAATACCAGCTAGTTATCACAATATTGTATTGGCTTGTTTAACTTCCGGCAAACATTAAAAACAAATTTTCATAGCTGTTCGTTCACTTACTTTAGTTTAATAAACATAACCTGTGAAAGTCTTGATTATTGGTGGCTATTATTCCATATCCGGTATAACATGCGTATGGATATTTAAATTAAGAATATATAACACATTAAAAACATTCAATTATATTTAAAATATGCTCACTAGTACAAATTCCCACATAATAACATTTATTATTAAGATAAACAGCTTACACTGCAAATTTATCAGTACAGAGTCATTTTACAAGTTACCTTTTAAATAGTAACACTCACATTCCGTCACCAATTACTAAATAAATGCAAAATATATATTGTACCGATAGCGTCATTGTAGTTACGAGGAGTTGCTATTTTGATAATGGCAACGGCGCCAATATATGACATCACAAATATTGATGACGAAGTCAGTTTAGAAATTGCAAGAACTATAACATCATAGTCATACGAACTCATTTTATAATACAGTACGAGAAATAAACTAGGCCATGAGATGGGATTAATTACCTATCCAGGGGTCAATGTCTACATTTGAACTTTGTGATGTCATAAGGTTGATAACCATATAATATCTATCATCTTCTAGAGAAAGTTTAAAGAACTTTAGAGATTCTTACACGTATACTGATGTAATGGTGTCTTATGATTTAGATAACTTACTATCAAATTGGGGTCGATATCCTGCTCTGAGTCACAAGTTTAATGACCGTGTCATGTCACTCTCTGGAAGAAATTTAATCAGATCAAATTCTTGCACAACTGATATGATGTAATAATATAATGTAATAACAACACTTAGAACTCATTATGTCAGTGCACCTGTGACTTCATCCTCCAGTTATTCCAGAAATGTCTGATTTTAATAACTGTGTTGATACACAATTTCCTTGTGCTCTAAAACAGGCTCATGCAATTCCTGTTTACAAGAAAGAATTTTTTGATATTATTGAAAGTTATTTGTAAATTTCAAAGGTACTAATGTTTGAAATTGTTTTGAAAGATCAGTTGTTAAAAATGTTCGAAATATAATAAATTATTATGAGCACAGCAATTTAGTTACAGCAAAAATTTGTTTCTCTAGTTTATAATGTATCTAAGCTTTTGAAAACTTAGAATACTTGTCATCTTATTTTTGTAACCTTACAAATGTTTTCAACTGTGCTAGCCATAAAAATTTAATGCCTAAATTACATTAATTGAATTTTGAACAACCGAGCATCAAACTAATTGAATCATATTTAACAAACATAATTCAGTTTATTTGCTATTATGGTGAGCTGTCATCTGCTTTAAAGATATTTGGACTATGTCAAAACTTCAGTTTTGAAACCATTAGTTTTTTTAATAACTTACAGTGAGAATACTACTTTGTTATGCCATCGTACATGTATGAAAGGATTTATACAGTAAAGTACTGAATCCATAGATTCGGTGCAAATATGGTGTCAGCAAAATAACTTGTTTGAATAAAATATCAAATAAATGTGTTTCTCCTAAAGCTTGAGTTATTTTACTTTTAAATTTCTAGGGTTATACTAGATGCTAATGCAAGAACATGTTTTTGTGGAACTGATATGTATCTAATCTTTCATTTTGAATTCAGTTAATGAAATTAGTTTGATATTATGCAATGTTTATGATCATTTAACTTTGCTATTGATACAAAACACAGAACATGTGTACAATCTGATCTACATGCAGTATTGCTCATTATGTTTATAACTGATATATTCATATATAAACTAATATATATATTATATATGTATAAATACAAATAGTTACAATTGATCATAAATGCATTGCATAATGTCAACACCTAATTTCATTAACTGAATTTTTAAAAAGTGAAAATTAATAATATAACAAATAATATAACAATATAACAAAATTAAACGCATTTTTAAATTTTAGCGTGTCTCTCTGTTGGGAATGTTGTGATAGATTTCTAGTGATCGCGTCACCATTGTAAACTATTGCACATTGACAGTTTACCATAAGTGGGAATAGCTTAGCTTTCCTAGGAGTCTAGATACATTTTTTATTAGCTTTTTAAAGTGGTCAGCTGCAACATCCAGTTGGCGTCGTCGTGCATCAATGTAGTATGCGTAAGACTACGGATCCCAAGGTCCTGGGTTCAAATCCCGACACGGCCGACTGCTTGAAAAATGGCAGGTGAGCATTTTTCACAAAAATTACGCCCTTGTTCGGATGAGAGGTTAAATGGAGGTCCCGTGTGTGAGTGTTGTCACGCACGTTAAAGATCCCTACCTTGCCTGGAACGGCAAGGGTTCGGCAAAATTCTAAATTTTCAGACAACAAAAAATTCGCCTCCTGGCCAATGTAGTACCTTCGGGTGGAGCATTGGAAATGTAAATGCAATGCTACATCCAGTCCTGCAAGGATGGATTTAAGTCTTATCCATTTTCCATGCTTTATCTATTATCTTTCTCTTAGGATCTTTCTACAGGTGTGCAGCAGGATCTACTAAGATGATCTTAAAGAGAAAGCTCTGAATGCGAAAGTTATCTGGATAATAACCTAAGTACTTTATTTTGATATTATTTTTATCTAAAATCAAGGAATAGTTTATATTTTATATTTACTTCAAATTTAAGTTATTTGCAATTTGGTGTAATTTATAACCGTTAAATTGTAAATTAAAAAATATAATGATTTGAGAGTGCGTCTTTAAATAAAAATAAAATGCACAGTATGTGTCGTATCTGCACCTTCCATACTCAACAAATATGTGCCTCTGGTATTAGAAAAGCACATCAATTACTACTAAAAATATAGCAGAAATCACCATTAATTCATGCAAAGGAAATCATTCCTCCAGATGTGTCTAAAAACAAATTGTTTGTAAATATGTACATTTTGGGAAAGTTGATTCCACCAAATTTGTGTGTTTCTTGATTCATCGACTTGCTCTTTTATGAATACAACAAGAATGGTGCTGTTAGGAAATGTTGATCTCAGCTACATTGTTTTGCCTTACAGTTTCCAAATATTGCTCATCAATTTCAAAACTTACTTATTCAAGTGTAGCAGTATCTACAGTCATATAAAAACTACATAATATTTGAAAACCGTTAGTTACAAATGATACTACTATAACGTACTGTTTTTCCTTTCTAGCCGAAACACACATAAATTCTGTTTTGTGTTACAAAATTTTAATTTTCTTTTTAAAAATTAATACGAATTGTATATCTAGAAGGTATGCTTAATTAAAAGAAAGTTATCGTAATTCTGCAACACCCTATTTATTGTTTTTTCGTTCAATTTATCTAGTAAATAAATTCATCGTTATAAATGCTTCACTTTGTATTTTTAAATCCTGATGAAAGTCGCTCATACTATTCAGAATTCACATAAATTATCTTCAAGATAATACAATTTAGTGCGAGTATGCGCAGCTGTTTGTTTTTCAATACTCAAGTGTCGAGGTCAAGATTGTTGCCAGACTACGCCAGTCTGCCGGTTATCGTCCTAGTGATAACATGGCGAAGTTGATATTAAAGGGCGACTTGAGGCTTGCTATTCCTTATATGCAGCACATCGATCCGTAGGCTAAGAAGTTCATCATGCGCAACACAGAAGCTTTGCTTTAACAACGAGAGTAGGTATGGGGTCACTTGAGCCTGGGAAAATTTTGAAGACCGTGGAAAAATTCCTTTTGAAGGGCGTGGTCCTTTGATGTATGCCGCTTCCGTGTGGGCCAGACTTCCAAATTTTGTTGGGAGTTAGGGAGGGCCACACTCCCAAATTTGGGGGGGGGGATATATACCAAATTCTTTTGGAGGCGGGCCATACGCCAATTGTTTTGGGGTCTTAGAATTTTTGGGGGTTAGGGGTGGGTCATACTCCTAAATTTTGGGGTGGGGTATACCCCAAATATTTTTTTGTAGGCGGGCCATACACCAAATTTTTTTGGGGGTCTTAGTAATATTTGGGGTTAGGGTGGGCCATTTTCCAAACTTTTTGATTGGGGTATACTCTTTTTTTTGGATGCGGGTCATACACCAAATTTTTGGAGAATTTTGGGGGTGGAGTAGCCGACTTCCGTGTGGGACATATTTGTGAAAATTTTGATAGCGTGAGAAATTTCTTTCGAAGGGCGTGGTCCTTTGGTGTTTGCCGACTTCTGGGGTGTGGTCCACGCAGACGCCCTGCTGAAAATATTTTAGAGTAATTATCGATATTAATCAATAATTGATTGTTATATAATGGATTTTATTATTAACGTCACAGTCACCCCTTTTCATCCGCTGACGTCACAGCTACACAGCTCTTGCAGAAAAAAAAAAGTTGATTGAAGCTCGATTCGAACTCGGGCCGCCTGCATTCAAAGCAAAGTACTCTAACCATTAGGCCACAGAGTTGGTGGATATAAATACATTCACTTTCTTAGTAATGGAGTACGAGAGCACATAAACAATTAAATTTATTTTTGAACATTAGTATAAAAGTGGGTCTACTTCTAATTTAAATATAAAAACCTTTTGGGTAAAATTTACATGATTAACAATGCGATTGTACTTATTCTGGGGTACGGCCATTCTAATTACATCCGTATATTGACGTATTTAACGACAATTGAAAAAGCTATTAGAATATACGTGTTTGGTAAGATTTACTTTCCATTTTAAACTTTTAGTATAATTAAATAAATATCGGGCCATATTCCCGTGTAATTATTTAATAATTTTTCTACATTAGGTTAAATTTTTGATAATGTAATAAATAAACATTGTACTACTACGTATAAATGAGTTGGATCATCAACAAATAAGAGTCAACGTCCTTCCTTGGATAACTGACGAGGTTTTCAGTTTACTTCGAGTGTAATATAACAGTCTCATAGATACCTAGTACCTATCGATAATTAATTTCTTGTTAATTAATTTACGATATAACACAACAAGATTCCGAAAATGGTAATAAAAATTAAATAATAATGGTCGATGTTTAGTGTGTTAGCGAGTACGGTGTCCACTTACCTGTCCGACCTTAACCTACATTTCGTATAATCATACCTTGCAAATCCAAACGCTTTATAATCATGAATATTTTCTTCAATCAAATGCACAAATGTCCGTTCGTACGTATTGTAACGTTTGTTTAGAATTTTCGTTTTGTTATTAGTTTAAAAACTGCGACAATGCTTTCGGCGTCCTTTAGACGGTAGTTTAAATGCGTAGTAAATTTATGTTTTAAGTTCTATACGACCGATTTTCAATAATTATGAAATAGAAATAAGGTTAAAGTTTTTGTGTTAATTCGAAAATGCTTAACAGTTTTATTTAAAAACTGCGAATGATCATACCCCAACGACAAATACTAGCTACATAATATTAATAATGAATGCGTCACCGGACCGCATAGTCCGTGATTGATGAAGTGCTAAAGGCTAAGAAGTGTGGCTACAAGATAGCAAAAAATTATGAGGTTTGGTCGTATCAAATTAACCAATTCGACAAGATTAAAAAGATTGGCGATGTTTTTCGAGAGATGATGGACAAGTTTTTAAAAATAAAACAACAGGCGTCAGGGTGGCCCGGAAGGCGAAAGAGATAAATACATTGATGACTTTTTAGCCCACGAGGGGATACAAATTGAGTACAGTGAGATTGTAAATAATCCCGGTCTACGATCCTTAGCTAAACTCATGGCTAATTCATTTTGGGGAAAACTGGGGCAAAAGGAGAACCAGCCAAAAACAAATATTATTAACGACCCCGGAGAGTTTTTTGGAATGTTGTCGAACCCTAGTATAATTATAAATCATGCAATGCCTGTAAACGAAGACACTGTGATTGTTAATTGGCAGCATAGAGAGGAGGCTTACGATGTGCAAGCTACGGTAAACGTCGTCATAGAAGCATACGTAACTGCACAAGCAAGACTAAAACTCTACAGTTATCTTGAAAAGTTGAAAACGAGGGTTTTGTATTTTGACACAGACTTCATAGTTTATGTTTCTAGTTCCGGAGAATACGACGTCCCCACCGAAAAATTTGTAGGCGATATAACGGATGAATTAGAGGTTTACGGGGCAGGTAGCTACATCAACGAATTTGTGTCTGGAGGTCCAAAAAATTACGCATATAAAGTTGTGTCTACGAACATACAAGAAGTTCTTGTTTGCAAAGTAAAGGGTATTTCGCTCAACTACACAACCGCACAACTAGTAAACTTTGAAAGAATTAAAATGATGGTTTTAACCCTAACGAGGCCTATATTTATCCAGGGGTCAATGACAACATTTGAACTTTGTGATGTCATAAGGTTGATAACCATATAATATCTATCATCTTCTAGAGAATGTTTAAAGAACTTTAGAGATTCTTACACGTATACTGATGTAATGGTGTCTTATGCTTCAGATAACTTACTATCAAATTGGGGTCGATATCCTGCTCTGAGTCACAAGTTTAATGACCGTGTCATGTCACTCTCTGGAAGAAATTTAATCAGATCAAATTCTTGCACAACTGATATGATGTAATAATATAATGTAATAACAACACTTAGCACTCATTATGTCAGTGCACCTGTGACTTCATCCTCCAGTTATTCCAGAAATGTCTGATTTTAATAACTGTGTTGATACACAATTTCCTTGGGCTCTAAAACAGGCTCATGCAATTCCTGTTTACAAGAAAGAATTTTTTGATATTATTGAAAGTTATTTGTAAATTTCAAAGGTACTAATGTTTGAAATTGTTTTGAAAGATCAGTTGTTAAAAATGTTCGAAATATAATGAATTATTATGAGCACAACAATTTAGTTACAGCAAAAATTTGTTTCTCTAGTTTATAATGTATCTAAGCTTTTGAAAGCTTAGAATACTTGTCAACCTATTTTTGTAACCTTACAAATGTTTTCAACTGTGCTAGCCATAAAAATTTAATGCCTAAATTACATTAATTGAATTTTGAACAACCGAGCATTAAACTAATTGAATCATATTTAACAAACATAATTCAGTTTATTTGCTATTATGGTGAGCTGTCATCTGCTTTAAAGATATTTGGACTATGTCAAAACTTCAGTTTTGAAACCATTAGTTTTTTTAATAACTTACCGTGAGAATACTACTTTGTTATGCCATCGTACATGTATGAAAAGACTTATACAGTAAAGTACTGAATCCATAGATTCGGTGCAAATATGGTGTCAGCAAAATAAGTTGTTTGAATAAAATATCAAATAAATGTGTTTCTCCTAAAAGCTTGAGCTATTTTACTTTTAAATTTCTAGGGGTTATACTGGATGCTAATGTAAGGTGGGACAAGCACTGTAAAACTTTTGTGGAAAACTTTGTTATATTATTAATTTTCACTTTTTAAAAATTCAGTTAATGAAATTAGGGTTTGATATTATGCAATGTTTTATAACCATTTAACTTTTGCTATTGGAACCAATGCGCAACACAGAACATCTGTTTTTAATGCAATATAGCGTGATCTCAATAATGGCAAACCTGGAATGTAGATTAGATTGTCTCATTTGTTTTATAAAATTCTGATATATATATATATATATATATATATATATATATATATATATATGAAGAGATAATTAACATACATGATGTAGTAAAAACGTTATTCCAAAATAACGAAATTTTGATCTTTTTGTTTTGCTTCGTGGTTCATTTATTGTGATAGATACAGTAAAACGTTGTAAATGTTTTTTATATTATTTTAAAAGGAGAATAAGATAAACTTATTTGTTTTTACATAGCTTCGATTATGTTCTAGTAAATAAGTGAGGCTATGTTTTTTAAATGGAAACCATAATTGGCGGTAGTTCTGATAGGAAGGCATTTTTTTCTCTTTTCAGTGATGTACTACAGTGTACACGTTCAACATAAAAATTTTTGAAAAAATTTATACGAAACTTGGTATTAAATAATAAAATACTTATGCATGACGTAACAAAAATATCAAAAACAAATTATGTTAAAAATTTTAAATATAATATCACTTCATAAGGTGTTCAAAGTGCCCACCATTTTGTTGAAGGCACATCTCACATCGTTTTTTAACATGCCGAAGTGCGTTTTCTGTTGTTCATGCATCAATGCTTGCAATTGCTGTTTGGATTCTAGCTATTAAGTCCTCAAGCGTTTGAGGAGTAGTAGAATACACTTAATTTTTTAAATCACCCCACAAATAAAAATCTAATGGAGTAAGTTGTGGTGAACGAGCAGGCCAATCAATTTCCATTTTGTTACCAATCACGTGCTCAAAGCGATCAGTTAAATATTGCTTCACTAATATACGACTGTGTGCAGAGGCACGATCGTGTTGGAAATATTTTAGTCTGTAATGGATGTTAAGAGGTAATTCATTCAAATATTCTTCCAGTTGCGTTTTAAGAAATTTAAGTAATTTGCAGCGGTCAAACTGTCGTTATAAAAAAAAAATATCCAATAATTTTTCCACAAAATATTCCACACCAACAATTAATACCAAATTGATGTTGATCTCTGGATTTAAGCACAAGTTTAGGATTTTCTTGAGAATAAAATACTTGTTATGCCGATTAAATATTCCGTTATTTGTAAATTTAGTTTCGTCAGTAAACATAATGGTTTTCTAAAAATATGAATCCTCTTCACATTTATTAAGACATCAACGACAAAATGTTATCCGTCTTTGATTATCCACTGGAAACAATGTATTCGAAATAGAATAGTGAAAGGGATGTATTTCCGACTTTTCAGAATACACCTCACAGTTTTCTTGGAAGTTGCACAGTGGTTTGCAATTTCGGCAGAAGAAGATTCTGGTTTATAGTTAACAAACTCCAACATATTCGTTTCAACAGTTTCTTCATATTTTCGTAAGAATTTAGGTTTGGTAAATGCACCATATGCCTTAAGATTATTTTCAAGTTTGCTAAATATCCGACAGTGTGGTTGCTTACATTCCATGTATCTTTCAAAGTACAAATCCGCTGCTGCACGTGAGTTACGATTCGAAAAATAGTAGCAAAAGAGCATGTCATTTTTTCTTCATTTGTATAGGACATTCTAACTATTAGAAGAAAATAATGTACGTATAAACACAAAATAACAGTACCTAATTTCTGTTATTTAAACAAGTGAAATCTATTGTTATGTGTCATATGGCTACTTGATTCTTAAATGCAGCTCAAATATTCACATATTATTTAATACAAAGTTTCGTATTTTATAAAAACAAAATTTTTTTAAAAATTTTTATGTTGAACGTGTACACTGTATTACATCACTGAAAAGAGAAAAAAAATATTTTTCTATTAGAACTACCGCCAATTATGGTTTCCATTTAAAAAAACATAACCTCACTTATTTACTCGAACATGACCAAATCCATGTATAAACAAATAAGTTTATCTTATTTTCTTTTTAAAACAATGGAAAAGACATCTACAACGTTTTACTGTATCTATTACAATAAATAAACCACGAAACAGAAGAGAAAATATCAATATTTCGTTATTTTGGTATAACGCTTTTGCTACACTCTGTATGTTAATTATTTCTTCAAGGCTGGACTCGGCATTAAAAACTGCACTACTTTCCCTATTTAACCTTTTCTCTAATGTCACAAATAACAGAGTTACTCGTACAACGTGTAAGAAAAAAGGCACCTTGTATATATATATATATATACATACAAATATATATATATATATATATATATATATATATATAATACTGTGAAATTAGCTCCCTAAAACGTCTCTGGAATCATGCCTTCGGCTACTCCTAATAATTCCTCGGCTGTTCCTAATAATGTTTCTTACTTAATTTCCTAAATTAATATTGTTGACACCTACTTGTTACATCCAAAAACTTCCTCTCAATATCCTCATGCTGAAACCTAAATAGACATTAACCAATCGCGCACTCAAAAATTACTCAATTAACCAAATATATCACACTCTATTTACATTAGATACATTTTAAAACACCATTCCTTTAGGTACATTCATAAATTTCAATAATTTTATAATAATAATTATGCAAATTGATAACCTTTTAAACACATATATTTTTATTTAAAGTAAAAGGGCGTTCCTCATACCTTACGTTACCCTTTTGTCCTAGCATGAGCTCATAATAAAACTTCTACAACTGTGCATATAAATTTCCTGCACTACCAAATATCAATAAGTTCTCTATACCTATTTACAACATTTGGTTATCTGTAAATCCATTAATTATTTTCAAAGATCAATTTTCTTTTAAAGTCCTATAAATGTCTGTTATTAATATATCAAATAATAATAAAAACACATCAAACTCAAATCCAAATAATCACAAACACCATAAAAATATTTACCACTCCATGTTCTATTCTATGGCCTACCTGGTTATTATCTTGTAACTGTGGTCAACCATCTAGCTCCTTGAAGATGCTGCCATCTAGAAGCTACCCAGTCCATCAGCGAACATTCTGGTCCAATTACCAATTCCAATCTCTAAACTTAACTTTTATTATTCAAACATCGCTTTTTTGTATCATCCAAACACTTTCAAACTTTAATTTTCGTGCATTCCAATACCAAACTTAACAAGCCTTGTACTTACGTACCACTTTAACGTCTTCACACAAAGATGCTTTATTGGCATCTACATAAAATTTTATTAATCTGCACTAGTTCATTTTGAAGTAACTATTATCACCAATGCTGGATCTTTGCCCTTCTGATACAATACACACCAATCACCTCGCTTGGTTCCATTTTTTCACTTTTTAAGAGACTCCTGTTTGCTTTTAAATATCTTTGAAATTATCGATTTTATTCAGGTCTCCCAACTATACTGTCTCCTGAATTATGTATACGCAACTCTCTTGCACTCAATGCACTTTTTATTCTGTCTCGGTCTTTTGTTAGGCTCTTCACTATACTACCTGCGAGATTGAAATCAATATTTTAACCACAAAACCGCGTCTACAATAATCCCAACGGTTGTTCTTTTACAATAACCCATCAAAGTTTGTTTGTTGCCAAGCTTACCGAGAACTATTATCTCCCCTCGCTGTTTTGTTTAAACGTGTCGGATTTTACGTTTGCAAACAGAGATGTTATTTTAACACCTGTTCTACGTTTTTAGATTTTCGTATAACACTACTACAAATTTAAATACGTTAGAAAGATTTCACTCCAATTATTATTTATTCTGCTCTATGTTTATACAAATATTATGTTGCATTATCCTAGGCTAATTACATTGATCCTACATTACTATACACTACTTAAGCAAAAAAAATAATTTGTTAAAAACTCCCTAATTAAATAAATTTGTTTTCCCTTATTCAAAAGCTCTCTACCTATGGGTTCACTTGTGCCCTTATATATCCCAATGAACCCTTAATTACACGATATTATCTCCCTATTTTAATAGTACGAACTACACAAATTTTGTGTTTTCTTTATATTCAAATGCATTCAAATTACTTCCTTATGTACACCTATTACTATCCCTATTACCTAACCTATCACTATTATGTTACACCTGTCACTATTCTTTTACTTATCCCTATTCTTGTAATTCTATACATATCCCTATTCTTAATTCTATCTCTATACTTCTATACCTATCACTATTATGTTTATCTATTACTATCTATTCACACCTAATTTTATCTATGTCAAACCTATCACTATCTATCTACACCTATCTCTATTTATCTTTCACTATCTATCTACACCTATTTCTATTTCTTTATTTACCACTATCTATTCACACCTAACTCTATTTATCTTTATCTATCACTATCTATCTACGCCTACCTCTATTTATCTTAATCTATCACTTTCTTTTTTATACCTCTCTTTATTTCTTTATTTAACTCTAACTCTTTTCTTAATCCTCCATGTCATTCTCCTCACATATTTAATAACGTGCACCCTTGTCTTTTCTCCGTTTCGTATCACTATTATCTTCTTTACTTCGTATAGAATAAAATTATCCTCTACGTCATGATTCTTAACTTGTTTTTCATTTACTAGTACTGCCTCTGATGTGGACAAACCAAACGATACTACTTTACAATTATCACATTTTTCCTGTGTGGAAAACCTTATGTACCTTCTAGAATTACGATACAAAAGACTTAACCAGAACAAATTTCTCAAATCAAGCTTGCTAAAAATACGTTTGCCACTTAACCTTGCTAAAAGTGTGTCCATGGACGGTGGACAATGAAACTGTGGTTTAGTTCGTTGATTGATCTTTCTCGCGTCCAAACATAAACGAATACTCCCATCTTTCTTCTTAACGACCACCAACAGATTAAAAAAATGTGTGTTTGAAAGTTCTATTACGCCGTCTTCTAACATTTTTACAAGTTCTTGGTTTACCTGATTTCTATATGCTGCGGGTATAGAATAGATTTTTGTATTGAATGGTTCCGAGTTATCAACTTCTAACACATGTTCATACCTCAATGCTGTGCTCGCTTGTACTCCTACTAGCTCAGAATGTTTTTTTAACAAATTTGTACTCCTTCAACTTTCTCATCTGGACATTTAAAAGTATTTATTATTTTCCCTTTTCTTCATCTATTTCTAACACATTTACATTCAACCCAGTGTCATCCTCAGTGACCTCATACCTACTTATCCAGGGCAACTCTATGTCCTTTACTTTTACCAAACTAATCACAATTAATTATAATTCCCATCTTCCTCATACAATACACTCCTAACATACTTTTAAATTTTAGTTCAGGAACGATGATAAACACCTGCTCACAGCTTACTAATCCAATTTCTACTCTTAACATGATCATACTATTGACTATCGCAAACCTTTTCTTGTTAGGAGCTATTAGATGACTCCTTTTTATCGGCATAACTTTATTTCTAATTTTATCCTGGATCTTCTTGACGAATTCCTCCGATATCAAACTCGCCTCCGCTCCTGAATCGAGCAGCGATCCTACTTTTTAACTTCAATCATCGGTAAACAACTTTTCTCTTCTTCTTCTGGTTTCTTCTCTTTTTCGATGTCCATAAATTATTGTGGATGTTCATACTTAAAAATCTTAATTTTTAGTGGTGTGTCCTTCTTTAAAAATCCTGCCTAGCACTGGTCTCTCTACTAGGTCCTGGTTGTCCTTCCACAACTTGTGCATACGTCCTTCGGTTCGTGTCTTGTCCCTCAGAATTCTCCCTATTATCCAAATTCGTCGACGTCCTATTGACCCCGGCTGAACTATGTTGCCTTTATTTCCCAGGTCTTGGAATAGCTCCCCTCTTGCTGCTGTTGCTCCTGAAATAGTTTTTCCTTGGTACCCAATTATTCCTAAAATTGCAATTTGCCCCCTTTGAGTATACGCATTATCTCTTCTACCCTCGAATCGTACTGCATTTATATTCTTGTCCCGGCTCTACTGAGGTCTTCCCGAACTTACATCATCATACCTTTGCAGGTACTCCAAAAATGTCTCCCTTTCTACTATGTTCTGTAGAGCAACGTGTTGCTTAATCTCATTCTCAAAATGTCTCGACAAATATTTGATGATTTGACGATGCGTCAAAGATGGATTTAATTGCTTCGCGATGCTATATTTTCTAATCGCATATTGTTCCCGAGATTCTCCAAATTCTCTCTTATATTTTCCTGCAATTAGATCATCCCTAACCTGATCCTGCCTATGATCGCTCCAATAGTGCTAGAGAAATTTTTCCTCAAAATCTAAATATGACTCAATATCTGACTCTACCAAATTATACCAGGCTTCTGCGTTATCCTTCAACAAAGCCTTCACTATATTTAATTTAGCTTGTTCGTCATATAAGTTACACACTAATGTCCGCATATTATTTATGAAAATCTGTGGGTTTACCCTATTGTCTTCATAAAATTTCATTTGTTGTTCTACTGAAATATTACTCGTATACAACCTTGGGCTCTCCCCCGCTAAAGCACTTATAATTTGTTTTATCCTTGTCAGTTCTCTCTCAACTCTGCCTATCTGGTCTCTACATGACTCACTCACCTCAGTTATGTTTCCATTTATCTTCTTTTCGCAAAAAATTTTAACTACCGTTTTTAGTTGTCCAATTTCACTTCGAATCCCACTTATACTCTTTCATTCCTTTCACCTATCATTTCAACCTCCCCCATTTTTACTGTTAAACTATTTTTGAAATCAGAGAATTCTTTAGTCTACTTATCTATTTTTTCGCTTAAGGTTTCATTCATCTGTTCCATTTTTCTTTTTGATTCTTTACCCATTTCCCTAATTTTCTCAAACTTCTGGTTCGATTCTGCATTCATCCTCTCTAACATTCTTATGATCATCTCGTTTCCTTGATCTCCCGATTCTGTCCTTGATTGTTCCTTACCTCCTGCTTCTTCCATTTTTCTTGATTTTTTAAATAACGCACTATCGTCACTTCTAATTTCCAGTCCTTTACTCTTAAGCCACTCCTTTCTCAACATCCGTTTAACACACACCCAAAATAAATCTAAAACTATCACTAAAAATTATTACAACAGTCCACCTATTCCTCTCAAGTCGCCAGTTTCTTGAAATTAAAAAAAGTTTTCTTTTTATCTGGAATCGAGCCCCTCACGTTCGGGTCGCCCTAATATTGTGTGGTTACCTGTTACATCAAAAATTTCCTTTCAATATCCTTATGCTGAAACCTAAATAGACATTCACACCAAACACACACTCAAAATAACTCAATTGACCAAATATATCACGCTTTATTTAAATTAGATCCATAATACATTTTTAAACACCATTTCTTTAGGTACATTCTTAAAGGTCAATAATTTTATAAAAATAATCATGCAAATTGATAACCTTTTAAACACATATATTTGGATTTAAAGTAAGAGGGCGTTCCTCATACCTTACGTTACCCTTTTGGTCTTAGCATGAGCTCATAATAAAACTCTACAACTGTGCATATAAATTTCTTGCACTACCAAATATCAATAAGCCCTCTATACCTTTTTACAACATTTGGTTATCTGTCAATTCATTAATTATTTTCAAAAATCAATTTTCTTTTAAAGTTCCATAAATGTCTGTTCATAAAATACCAAATAATAATAAAAACACATCAAATTCAAATCCAAATAATCACAAACACCATACAAATATTCACCACTTTATGTTCTATTCTATCGCCTAACTGGTTTTTACCTTCTAAGTGTGCTCCACCATCTAGCTTCTTGAAAATGCTGCCGTCTAGTAGATACTCAGTCCAATAGCCAACTCCCTGGTCCAATTACCATATCTGCCCTGCATACCGCTGTTTTCAATTTCTACTCCTAAAATTCCAATCTCCAAACTTAACTTTTATTATCCAAACATCGCTTTTTTGAATCATATAAACACTTTCAAACTTTAATTTTTGTGCATTCCAATACCGAACTTAACAAGCCTTGTACTTACGTACAACTTTAACGTTTTCACACAAAGATGCTTTATTAGCTTCAACATAAAATTTTATTAACTTGCACTAGTTCACTTGAAAGTAACTATTTATCACCAATGCTGGATGAAATCAGAACGAAAAAGAAAGAGTCTGGCCCCTCTCTGCCAGTGATTATATAAGTAAAATTTGACCCCCCCCTCTGTTTTAAATTGGCACGTACACTTGTATACCCGTTCCTATAATTCTAGAAAATCTCTAACCGCTCGTCGTTTCAGCGAAAAATCCCTAACGAATCTCGGATTCTGGTGAATTTTCATAACGAACAAAACAATACTCGGTAAATCGCTTCAAACTGTCACTCCGTTGTTTGAATTTAACCTCTACATCTTTATTTGTCTACGCCTCCAACTTGAACAAACACCTCTCATCTCCTTTGTATCCATAGCTTTATCTCACACATACGCTTCCACTAGCTGGATCTCTGCCCCTCTGGTACAATTCACACCAATCACCTCGCTTGGCTCCATTTTCTCACTTTTAACAGACTCCTGTTTGCTATTAAATATCTTTGATATTATCGATTTTATTTAGGTCTCCCAACTATAACGCCTCCTGAATTATGTATACGCATCCCTCATGCACCCAATACACTTTTATTCTGTCTCGGTTTTTTGTTGGGCTCTTCACTATACTACCTCCAAGATTAAAATCAATAGTTTAACCACAAAACCGCATCTACCATAATCTCAACGGTTGTTCTTTTCCAATAACCAATCAAAGTTTGTTTGTTGCCAAGCTTACCGAGCACTACTATCTCCCTTTGTTGTTTTGTTTAAACGTGTCGTATTTTACGTTTGCCAACAGAAATGTGATTTTTACACCTGTTCCACACTTTTAGATTTTCGTATAACACTTTACTACAAATTTAAACACAATAGAAAGATTTTAGCCCATTTAATATTTATTGTGCTCTATGTTTATACAAAGATTATGTTGCATTATTCTTGGCTAATTACATTGATCCTACATTACTATACACTACTTAAGCAAAAAAAAAATAATTTGTTAAAAAGTATTTCAACTCCCTAATTAAATAAATTTGTTTTCCTTATTCAGAAGCTTTCAACCTACGAGTTCACTTGGGCCCTTATATATCCCAATGAACCCTTAGTTAAACAATAATATATATATATATATATATATATATGTTATAAATATATATATATATATATCCAGCTATTATTATCTCCTCCACTCATTTACTAAGAACATTTGATTTAGGCTCCATGTAATATTTGGGCTCCTTATACGGAGCCCAAAAAGGAATCCCTTATAAATATTATACGTTGTGCTTTAGAGTCCTCTATCGTTAAAATATAATCAATTTCCATAAAACAGATTTAATTGAAAACACAAAAATTTAGTTTGTAGCCAAGATAAAGGCGTGAGGGGATGATGATTTATAATCAACAGGATGTTAAAATCATAGTATCCTAAAAGGTTTTGTATATTTTAGTTCCAGCAAATTCCGCTAAAACGTGTATATTTATATACAAATCATTTCGTTCCAATAGCCTTTTGGAATCCTTAAATCTGGCAATGCTGTTAATTGCGATACGTCTGTTATTCAGCATTTAAATATATAGAATATACACTTCATCAATGAGAGTTATTCGAAGTGAAAGTGCTGTGTTCTTCAAAAATGAACGCCAGGAGTAGAAAAATAATGGATCTAGCTTTAAACGGTAAGAAAATTACAATATTAACCTTTTTTTACATTATTTATGTATTTATTATATATTAGTAATATATTGTTAATAGTACCGTGAATTATAGTAGATTATAGCAAATATCATAAAAGTTTCTGGCAATTACAGCCATCCTTTATGTAGGTTTATTTACACTTTAATAGTTTAACATTCGTCTATATAATCTATAGAAGTAAACGTTACTGCTTAATTATTATTAATCTCGCTTGATAATTTATATTGTACAGCTAACTAATGAAAAAAGAACTATCTATTCATAACGCCATTGTGAGATGTAGTTCCCGCCAATACATTATTAATTCATGCTCCCAAACGCCTGTAAAAAAAACCGCAACGACAACAAAACTGCGCATTTGGAGGGATAGCTATCTTGTCTAGTGAGAATTGTGGGTCAGGTTTGTGACCTTCAATTTTGTTTGCGATTCTGGAAACATTAAGCATATTAGGTAGGTCGAGGCAGTTTATATTCATGTAGTGTTAGGATTGTAATTGATAATTTATTTAAACAGCTACCTATTCTGAATTCTGTATTTATTAACCTTAATTAAATTTAGTGACAGATTTTCATATCTTTCAAGTAGGTATTACATAAATGCGAAATTTCAACCTGTTGTACTAAATTGTTTTAAAACATAATAATGTATTGTCCAAGTTACAGAAAAATGTCATTTTAAGTAATAAAACATAACCTCCATCATTCATTTTGTTACATTTTGCCTGGGAAAGTTTTGTAACATAACCTTTAATCTTATGTTAGTAGATAATACATCAATTATTAACAACGTTTCCCAACAAAATGCAAATAGAACGAAAATAGCATCTAAGTATTTGTTAGTTACAGTTACAAAAATAAATCAATAGGAATAGAAGAAACTGATTTTGTAGGAAAAAGGTGTTTATCTCATTTCTACAAAAATCGATTATTGAAGAAGTTCGATAGTTATATGATATAAGGGTGCTTAGCAGTGCATTTGTAGTGTCTTAAAAGGCATTGTTTAATATTAGTCCTTGTAGGTACCTAATTGTAATAATAGCACACTTGAATCAACCCTAAATAATCGTTAGAATTCAGGTAGTACTTACTTTTAGTAGCTCTTTAAATGGAAATACTAAAATGAAGTGTCATTTATAACAGCAAATTCAATCAATTTTTTGTATTGGTTTAGAAAACTATTGTTAGAAATTACAGTATATCATACATTGTAGGTATGAATATTTTATATCTTAGAATATTTTGTTGCAATAATTAATACTTTTTGATACATTTTCTTATGAAACATAGGTACTGTAATTATGGTTTTGACGATGTGTGATAGGTAATAGTGGTCCTATTCTTAGTTCTACTTTATATCCACTAAATTGTAATTATATGAGATATGTAAATATACAAATGAATGCTTTTGGCATACAACACGAATGTAAATCTCATTGTATGGTACTTATCCTATGAACGGTTAAGACGTTTCTATGTACAATTTGTTTGAAATTGAATGATTTCGGCATTAATAATTGTGGCGTTTATATACATTGTAAATGCTTAACATTTCCATATGCAACTTCATATGTATCTCTCAATGCAACCGAAACCTTAAACATAAAATATAGGTACATTTTTTTCTGCTTTGGTAACTCAATTTAAATAATTAAATTGAAATTAGCATAATTTTGTATCCAATGGCATGTGTGCATATTGTATTCATGTGTAATAATCTGCTTAAAGGATGGTTTAAACCTGTTATTCACTTTACAGTGACAACCTATGTACTATCGATTAAGATAACCTTAAAACAAAGTTTTCCTGTTGAATACTGTATGAATATTAGGTAGCTCAAAGGTGATAGTTTAGCACAAAATGAAAAACTGATCTGATTCGAAAGATGGTGTACACTTTGTACACTTTTATTGTTAAATTTTATTGCCAAGAACGCAAATGTCCCGAAATTTATTTTTTAACAAGGAAACTGATAGAGCACAAAACATTCACGGTTAAAACCTCTTATATACTAAGTTTAAAAACACTAGGTACAACAATTTATTTAAAAAGTTGAATGTTGTATTTTGCAGCTGCAGCATCAATGCCTTCATTAGATGTACAGTTTAAAGAGGTGGCGTTCGTAGAACCAAAAATTGCTTCGACTCCAATAAAGGTAAGTTAATCCGAGCATATTGTAGGCATATGGTTCTAAAGAGTATTTGTAAAGGAGAATAGAAGGAAACTGTAGTTTAGTAATTAATAATTGTTGTCCAAGTAAATAGCTTTGTTGTGCAGCTTTAGTAGTAGATAAAGATTCTTTGTACACATAAGTAGGCTTCGGAATTTTTATCGATTAGTTGATTTTGTTGTGAAGTTCTTTCTTATATCACACTTATCTACTTTTTAACATGCACAGTTAGTTGTTCCAAATAATAATAATTTGATTAGATAAAACGATTGAGTAGAGCAACATAACAAAAATCGAAATTGTTTCTCTATATTTGCCTTATCGGTGTTAAATGTAGTAAAACTAAACCCTACCACATATCAATAAATAATATGGTGTACTTGGTTATTTTAGCATAATGTGCAACGTAGATCATTTACAAAGAATTGGTTTTGCAATAGGCCTCCATCACCAATGTCTCCAAATAATTGGTATAGAAATATGCACGAAGACACGAGCGTTGCCGCAAGCATGGGCAACTCGAATGACATAATTTCATCTAAAAAGGAAGAAGAACCCTCCAAGCGTTGGATGCATGATGATAGTGATGTCAATAAATCGTTGTCTCTAGAGGTAATGAACAAGTGTTTAGATGTATTAAGTGATTAACTGTTGTAGCTTGAGAAACGAGACATTCCAAATGAAACTATTTTATCAGATAATTTAGATGGTGATCCTACTATTCCAGAGACCAGTGAAAGTGATTGCAAGGTGACATGTAATATACAGACTATACCAAATTAAGTGTGCACTATTACTAAATCTTTTATTATTATGGATACAATGTCGGTTCAGGGAAATGTGGTTAGTTCAGAATAAGAAACAATGAGGGTACACGTCTAACCTGTTCAAGGATTGAAGACCTAATGATGATGATGATGTCTGTTAAATTACCAAAGTATTAGCATTTTTTCTGCTGATTAAGATTGTGAATGCAGAAAAATAATAGAGCAGAGACTTTCCAAGTATGGAGAAAATGTATTTCTTTTAAATGGATACCTTGTATATTTTTGAGTGTATCGATCGCAAATCATCTTCAAAACAAAAAAGTTCCAGTGCAATATGGTCCTAAAACGTAAACTAACCTAACTATTCTAGGACAAAGTTTATTAGGGGCCAGATATGCGAACCTGATGGAACTTCAAGATAGCATTAGGCGCATTGTAGCTTCCATCTACTGCAGAATAGTGATGTCTTTTAAACAAGATAATAAAGAAAATTGAATTTTATTTCAGACACTACCGACTTGTCTATAAGATGAAAATGGTTATAATGGGATTATTTTACATTATGCGCCAATATTGTACTGGGACTGTTTTGTTTTATAGATGATTTGCGAACGATATGGTCAAAAATATACAGTGTTCCATTTAAAAAATTACATTTTCCCATTTACTTGTAAACGCTCTACTTTATTGTTTTTATGCTTTGACCATCTTAATCAGCAGAAAAAATGCTACTACTTTGCTAATTTAACCAACTTTGTGACTATAGAGTTAGCAATAGTTCAAACTTAATTTGGTACAGGCTGTATGTAGCCCAAAATTTAAACTAACAGATAGTTGATTTTCATACTTGACAGTAGCTTTGCATCTCTGCTTTGTGTGTGTACTAGTAGCATTTTGTAACAAATTTTCTTGTTTAAAGTTTTTATGTATATAATATTGAGGATTGATTTTATATAGTTTATGGTGTTTTTCAGGATTCATCTAACGAATCTACTTCTATATTTCCGCAGGAACGCATTGGTTGCATAACCGTAGATATTGCATACGTAGAACAACAGGTATACTTTCAAACTTGTATCCTAATGTACTAACAGAAAATATTATTTAGATTGGTAAACCAGAGGAGGACCACCCGTATATGCATATTCCTATCATATCTCCAATATTTGAAGGTGAAAATCAAGATATTTCACTAAATGCAACTGAATATTTAAACGATGGAGCCGTAGATATTGCACATCAAGAACAGCAGGTATACTTTGTGAACTTGTGTTCTGGTGTACTAACAGAAAATATTATTTAGATTGATAAATCTGATGAAGATCACCCATATATGGATATTCCTATATCTCCAATATTTGAAGGTGAAAATCAAGATATCCAATCAAAAACAAATGAACATTTAAATGATGGAAAAATTAAATCACACACATCAGCTAAGAAGCGAAGCAATTTTTGCTTTTTTTGTGAAACGTTTGTTTTAAATTTTGCTAGACATCTACGAAGAAATCATTCGACAGAAATCGAAGTGATAAAGATATTTTCCATTCCAGCAAAATCTAAAACAAGAAAGCATTTTCTTTCAACACTCAGAAAGCAAGGAAATTTTATAGTCAATTCATCCAACTGTGTCAGGCCCGTTAAGAAAGCAAATATTCAAGGGGGGAAAGCACTTGCCATGTAATTATTGCATGGGATTCTACTCAGCAAAGCTGCTTTGGAAACATAAAAGAATATGTCCTTCCAACAATGATTCTAAAGAAAAATCTCGAAGTGCTCAAAGTGATGGCCAAACTGCTTTAACACAACATCTACGAATAGATCCACTCTTGCGAGCACAAGTATTTCCGCGAATGAGAGCAGATCATATATCGCTAGAAGTTAAAAACGATAAACTTATATGTGCCTTTGGTGCACGTTATATGAAAATCCACAGAGAGAAACATTTTATTAACGTGACGTCTAGAAAAATGCGTGAGTTGGCTAGAATTCTCATAGAAGTAAAAGTACTAGAACCATATATAAAAAATCTATTTGATGCATTACAACCTAAATATTACGATCTACTTGTTCAAGCCACTAAGACAGTCGCCCTTTATGATGCAGTAAATGAGATCTACAAATCGCCCACATTCGCTATGAATATATCAACCTCATTAAAACAGTGTTGCGACATAGCGATAGTTTATGTTCTGAAAAGAAAACATGTTTATTTAACAATGGAATCATCAGAAGCTGAAACTAATTTAAAAACTGTCATTCGTTTGTTGGAAAGTAATTGGAGATTTGACATCTCAACCCAAGCTGCAGATAACTTGAATATACAAAAAATGGAACAAAGTCACTCTAATTCCCTTAACCAGTGATCTAAAGTTACTTAGAGATTATTTAAATGTAGAAGCAGATAATGCGGCTAAGAAACTTTTAGCTAATAACAAAGATAAAGGTGCATTTACTGTACTAATGGAAACTACATTTTGCCGAATTCTCCTGCTGAACCGTAGACGACCAGGGGAACTTGAACGACTGCCTTTAAATATCTATATTAACAGTGAAACAAAAAATGAACAAAATTATGAGGAATTCAACAACTTAATATCGCCAACAGAAAAAATTCTGCTACAGAATTTCAAACGGATAGTTATCAGAGGTAAAAGGGCACGAGGTGTTCCCGTTTTAATAGCAACAAATGTTCAAATACACATTAAACTACTACTAAAATGTCGAAACAGCTTCATTGAAAAAACAAATACTTATCTCTTTGCGAAACCGGGCCAGAACACTCCAATTAGCGGGTATAAAACCTTAAAAAAGTATGTCAATTCTTCTGGAGTCAAGAACCCTACTGCGCTAACTTCTACTAAACTAAGAAAACATTTAGCAACAATTACACAAATATTTGCTATGTCAGAAAATGACTTTGAACAATTAGCCACTTTTATGGGGCATACCACTGGTGTTCATCGTAAATCTTACCGATTACCTGATGATGTGTATCAGACTGCTAAGATCTCTAAATTGTTATTGCTTATGGAACAAGGTGGTGCTGCAGAGTTTAAAGGAAAAAGTCTAGATGAAATAAATTTAAACCTTGATGAAGATCTTTTTGCAAATGCAGTTGAGAAGGAAAACTGTCCATTTGCAAATTCTTTACTTGAAAGTACACATGCTGCTGATAGTCACATTGTGAAGCAAAATAATAAAAGAAGCGAGTATTAATACCATGGACGGATAACCAAAAGGAGTCATTTCTGAGTTTTTAAGAATCATATTGTTAGCAAAACCACCGAAGCAGAATGAGTGTAATACATTAAAAGAAAAATACCCACTTTATTTGAGAATAAGTCATGGTTAAAATTAAAGTTTTTGTGCAAAATTTGTACACACAGAAACATGGCAAGAAAGCAAAGACAATATAGTAGAGTCATTTTAAGTGAAAATATGGAGTCTGTGCAAAAAAAATTGATCCTCACTTTTTTTTTTGTTTTTAATCACGGCATTTTGTTGTTTAAAAAACTTATTAAAATAGACAACGTTATTGGCTGGGCTAAAGAATCATTCAAGGTCGCAAAATTGGTTTCCACCTTAATCGTCATAGCAAATGAGAATTTCGCAAGAAGCTAATTTTGTGATCTTTGACCATGAATAACTTTTTTAGCTCTGTTGCGTTCTCTATTTTAATGTTTTGTTTAAAACAACGCAATAAAGCGATTAAAAGAAACTAAGTTGGGATTCATTTTTTGCACAGAAAGCCTATAATGATTGGACATTACATTCTATCTTTGTTCGTACATTGTATGCAAGTTATGTTTTTGTTTAAGAAGGATTATGCTTTGTATGTCACATACCGAAATAAAAGTTTATAACGAATTCTTTATTTATTATTAAAGTAAGGAAAGGTAATAAATTATTAAAAACAAACGGATTAAATATTTTTTTCTACGACTTATATATGTTATGTTCATTATACATGTGTTTATTCACTTCCTCTTCTTTTCTGTATCAACAACTCGAGTAAAAGTAACTTAGAACTACTCATACTCGACATGACAACGATGGGAGACTTCATTTCTGCTCAAGAACTGGAGGAACGATGAGCAAGTAAATTTGTGAAAATAGTTGTGCGTATAATTTTCTTTAGTAGTGAAACATTTCGACTATTAATCTAGTCATAAATCGCAAATACAATAGAAATGTTTAAGTGTACAATTACCAAAAGAAAATTTTACCCATAACCTTATAGCGTTTTCGATTTATTGCTTGCAGATCGCTCCATATTCCAGCACAGATTGCGCAGAAAATTCTCGCTTACGTCACTTCTTGGTAAAAGTTCAACCGCGGATCGATCTGCATTTGTATAACCGAACATGATATGTTAACATTCTACTTGCTTTAAACAAAAAATTCTTAATTGTTGAAATTGCAAATGCACTTGTTTATCAGAGAACTGATTAATTGAAAACAGAAAATTTCTGCATTTTATAACAGTTCTTATGCTTACAGTTTTAGCTATTTTTTTCATTATCAGAAAATTCTGACGAAGTAAGAATAGCCCATGTTTATGAATAAAGTTTGTTCATATTTAAAGTCACGCACCTTTAAAATTTAATAAACCGTTATTCATTTGTAAGTTATGTTTTAAGATTGCTCTGCATTGATTTTCCTCTCAGATCAAGAAAGAGCAGCTCTCGTTTGCCCCATCTTAAAGCAATCTAGTAAATTGAACACATTAATCTAGTTGCTCTTTAACCGAGCGCTGTCAAAAAATGTACCCGCTCTAGAGCAGTAAATCGAAATCTATTATTTTCACAAATTTCTATTTAATTGCTCGTGAACGAATGTAGATAGTGAAACTCTATTCCAAATTGTTGAAACTAAATTTCAAGGCATGAAACTGCGATGAAACTTGGTTTGAGTTTCTGATACAAAGCTGCAGCATGTAATAGAGGTCTTAGATTTTTAAAGTCAGCTGTGTACTATTGCATAGGAGTTTCGACCTTTGCATGATCTTCCTTAATGTGAGAGATCATACCTTAAATTTTTAAATGATAATGTACGTCATTTGAATGCTATTCAAATACTGATTTCAAAAATGTATCGCACTTTGATTCCAAAATTTACAGATTCGTGTGATTCGATAAAGAGTGAATATGTACCGACCATCAAATTTGCCAAAGCAACATATCTTCAGTCATTAATTTAGTTTGGATAATTTACAATTTAATAAAGTAACAGCTAGTCTGATTATTTTACTCATTTTGAAACTAAAGCCATTTTCCAACAAAATACTTCAATAAAATTTAAATACCATTAAGGGTTTACATGGTTCATATTAAAACTTTTCACTGCATAACTTTAAAATTTGGAACTGAAGTGTGATACATTTCGAAATCAGTATTTTAATAGCGTTCAAATAATGTACGCTCTCATTTAAAATGTAAAGGTTCGACTATCACTTGAAGTGGGATTTTGCTAAGGTCGGAACTTTTATGCAACAGCATGCTATGATGATTTTAAAAATGAGTGACCACGCATTTTGTTTAATTTTCTAAAAGAGGCTGGTGGGCACTTATTCCAACGCACTATATAAAGTCTAACAAGTATGCATTTATTAGGATACTTCAATATGCATAGGTACTATTTGGACATCTGTATGAGCATGTTCGGAGTTTCTTATATGTTAACCTTTCTGATTGCTAAATATCGAAAAGGCTTAAAGATAATTTCATTTGTCCCCTAAGTTATACGTTGTATTTGTGATATTTTTTGAAAATATTAGCAATTTCTAGTGAGACTGTATTTTAGTATCCTGCATTGTTGATAGATCCTGTAATTTGAATTCATCACATATTATTGCATTCTGTTAAACATGCCCATCCTCTGTCTCCAAATGGGATCAAATTGGTAGTTGAAATTCTTCTTAATGATACAAATCTCTCCCACAGTAAAATTTATTTAAATGACTAAATTTTTACGTGATAGGTTATCACATTGTCCCAAAATTGAAAGAACACTAAACATTAAAAAACTTTTTTAAATGACGACAATTAGCTAATAGTTTCGGCTAAAAAAATGAGTTAAAAGGAACTCTTGGCCATCTTCAGGTTAAATATACCTATTACGTAAACAAACTAGTTTAAATTATTCAAAAAACAATGTGGGAATAATCAACAATTAACCTGAAATTGATAATACGTGGTTTCCAGTAGCATATGACTAAGGTACAAATCTGGAACATCACAACAATTATTGTAATAATTACATTTTTTTCAATTGACTAGCCGCAGTTTATAAGGTTAAATTTGCGGGTTGGAGTGAGGGGGGAATGTGTTAAGATTATTTCTCAAGTTTAGAGTATAGTTTTAAATTTGTTTTATTGTTTATTAACATGCTTGGTTTCAAAAGCTAGATGCAGTTTAATGGCGACTAAACTGCTTGGAACTATTTAATCATTTTATCTATGCAAGACAAGTGGTGTAATTTGGAGGTCTTCCCTTGGTTGTATGAGTGAAATAAACAATTATGATTAATATTAAATGACTTAACACTATTAAATAAAATGATAGATGAACCAAAGTAGTTAATCATTTTAATATTAGATGATGGATTGTTTTGTATTTGTCCTTTTAACTAAGTACCATACGCTAAACATAAAATGTTAGTGTTAACCTTTAAAAGATTTCTCAAAAGTTATGTAATAGAGGAGTTAGATACCATTCCGACCCATTAAAGCTCTTGCATGCAATAGCAATATCACCTGAGAAACTATTACAGGCGTTAGAGCCACAACAATGTTTCTGTGATCTTTCTTTTAGAAATGTATAATAAATAAACGAAACGTCATTTTATTTAGTT
The DNA here is from genome assembly GCA_036346225.1 of Platerodrilus igneus. Classification (NCBI taxonomy): domain Eukaryota; kingdom Metazoa; phylum Arthropoda; class Insecta; order Coleoptera; family Lycidae; genus Platerodrilus; species Platerodrilus igneus. Next base: position 275,710 of record JARFIW010001225.1, on the reverse strand, counting down.
TTATTAAAGACCCATTGAAAAATCTTTGTCACAACACTTTAAATGCAACTCGGTTAAAGTGTAGAATAACAGTGTTTGTCGTAGTATAAGTACATATTCACGGTTTTAACTTAGTGTTTTCTTTTGGAAACAATCACATCCTCGTTTTTTCTTAGATGCGGTGGTTTTACGCCAGGATGATTCTACATGCACATATAAATCTACTGAGAACAGCCAGATTTGCTTAAAATAGTCCCTACAAAAACTTAGTATTATAGCAAAGAAAGTGACAATAAACACAACTATACCCTTTACTAATGCTGTTAAAATTTCGCCAATACTTTAGGAATGGTTGAAACTTTGGTTTATACATCAGTATAATTTCCTTGGCACTTTTAAATAAAACTCCTAAGAAGCATTTTGGAAACAAAATAACAATCCAACTTAAACTAACCTCACACTATGAATGATAATATTTCACTAAAAACATAATTTAACATCTTATTACTTAATATGACCAAATGACCTATTAGATCACAATGAATTATACAAAATAGGAAATTTCAAACGGAACAATAATTTACAGCAGTTTTCATCGCCAAACCATACCTATACAAAAGTATACAAACAAGAACAAGCTAATTTTAGTTATCTACTTCTGATGACCAATCATCTGCGCAACAGCATTGTTTCCAGGTTCTGTATTTTAGTAGCTGGTAAAATTATGTTAATTATGCCATATATAATGAGTCACAACTTTTAGAAGGTTGCTTTCTATCACTGGCAACATGGCCGGAATTCCGATTAATCTTCTAATGAAAGTTAGCATTTAAAAAGGAGTTCAAATTAATAGGTGTGTATAAAATTATATACTCTGGGGGTTTTAAAATAATATTAATATAAAAGGAGTTCTAAACGGTTACTAAATGAAAAAAATATACATAAAAAAATGAAAAATTTTTCAAAGTATATCAAAATTAAAGGCGGCCAAAAGTTTAAAAATGATGAATAAATAAGTATACCGCAATTTAATTTGACCTAGCACTATTCTTTCTAGTGGATCCCAAATTAGTAGATTGATGAAAGGAGGCGAAAATATTAGCGGGATGTATATATATATATATATATATATATTTATATATTTATAAATATGAACGTGTAAGGGGGATTGCCATGTAAATTTAGAAAATTGAACAATATTAAAAAAGCGATTTTAAATGTAAAGGTCAGTTAAGTATAGAGACAATATGTAGAATCATAGTGAATTAGGAATGACTAGTGCCATAAAAATACAACAGTAAAACGTCAAAGCGCTAGAATCGCCAGAAAGAATGCTTAACAGAACATTACATGCAGACATAGTATTAGAATGAGTTTTATGGGAACAATTCGTGTTACTAAATTATAATAAGTGATCAGGAACGTCTCCAATGACAGCTAGTTATACAAAATGTTGAGGTGGAGGTGTGGAAATATTTGAAAAAGTCGTAAACCAAACGAAAATAATTTGAAGTGTTGAATTGAATGTAGCAACTTCTAATTCAAACCAGGGCGTATTTTTGTGGCAAATGCTCACTTAACATTTTTCAAGCTGCCCGTGTCTGGAATCAAACCTGGGACCTTGATATCAGCAGTTATATGCCAACCTGTCTGATCCACGTAGCTGCCCTAGATTATTTTCTTATTCTGCTGTTTACCCATAAATAGGGTTAGTCTTAATTCTTTTACTGTTTTATAATGATTTGCAGATAAATATTAGAGAATAAACCTTGGACAAAATTATGTCCATCGTTAAATTTTTTTTTAAATAAACATTATTCTATACTTCTTACTTGGGTCTCTTGAGAGAGGCAAAGATTTAAAGTGACCACAACATTAATTAACTTTTTATCGTTTGTTAATAGTAGATTCTGTTATATTAACAGTTGTTTGTGATTGTTTTCAAATACCAATTTTATTTTATATATAAATAGAAATTTAAATATAATTTACTTAAATGATTGTTACATGTTAAGAAATATATAATAAAATGTAAGGTCCTTTACATAATTCTTACTATTGCTACATTTGACAAGTATAGTTCATCCGTTTAATCAAGGCTATGACGTCAAAAATAGTAATCCAGGCAGACAAATTCTAAATATCAATTCGTATGAAAAGATATAGTACGTTGATATTACATTTTAGAGCATTCTGGTTTTTACAATTGGTATTATAATGCACTGTTGCCAAGCCTGGTCTGATCATCTCAAAAACTTTCATTATATGCAGTAGTATTTTTATTTGACCAACCACTGTGAGGATATATTGATGTTGCCGTATTGATAAAAACAGAACCAGTTTTTTAATAGCTTCAGCTAATTTCAGAACTGTTAACTTTGTAGGCGCTTTCACGTCGTCCTAATATTGTACGAACTTTTTTTAATGTAACTATAATTGATAGCTCATTCTTATAATGCATTTCTTCACAAACTAATCGTTGTTGAACCGTGAAATTCATGTTTACTTGGTATGCTTTGCTAGATAACAATCTAGGGCGTGTTTGGTACATGACTGGAGTCTCTAAAACGTTCACATACACCGTAGCAATAATTAATAGTGTATTTAAATGAAAAACACATTTTTTAACATTTGGCAACGTAGTCAACAGTTGACATATGACGTCATAGCCTTGATTCGTCGAATCAAGTATAATATCACACACATCTATGTATACTTATGTTACAACGTACATTAGTAAGAAAAGTAGATCTTGATTCGGGATTGACTTGGCTAGTGGTAATAACAAACCTTGTGATGGAAGATGCTAATGACCCTGTGATGTCACCTTCGGAAGGCACTACAAGCTTGCAGTATTCATACTTCAAGCGCATTCAAATATATTATATAGTCTTTGCAATTTCTAAATAGACCTGCGTCATTACAATTTGTGACGTCAAACTGTAACGACGTTGCCACTACCAAAATCCTATTGCCGCATGACTATATTAGCGTCATCGGTAGAATACAGAGATTGAAAATATTTAATAGCAGATGACGAATGTGATATGTTACTTTTTAAAAAGTATTTTTTAGAATAAATATTGCAGATTAAAGTCATTAATTAACAATATATTTTATTTACTTCTTTATTATTACCACTGAGCATATTTTAAATATAGTTGCGTATTTCTAATGCTCCTAATTTTATGGCCATTAGTATATTATGCCAGACACGGAATAATAACCACAGTTATTCAAGAGGTTATGTTATTGAAATTATAATTTAAACGTTTTGATTACACAAATCGAAAAACAAAATTACAATTCCATTTGTAAGTAAAATTCTCATTAACTATGAATAATTAAGATTTATCTCTTTAAAATAATCTTTTAGATTTCCCTGAAATCATCTACAAAAACTAAAGTTATGTTATATACAATGCAAACGATGGATTTAACACTTTCAAATCACCCTAAAATTTCTGATGATTATTTCACTTCTGATTATTAGTATGCAACTGACTTAAATATGTCATGTTTTCAAAGTATTTCCAACAACTAAAACAATGTATAACAGTAAAGGCTTTAAACGAACCAACTTTGAAAATCTTATAACCAAAAGGTTCAACGACTAATCTTTCGATGGAATTTTTAAAGATATAAACAAAGCAGTTTGTTAAATATGCAAAAGCATGAAGGGACAAAAATCTTCAGAAAAATAGGTATTTACTTTATTACTCTTTGAGACCAGGTAACGAAGTAGTTTGAAACGAATAATTCAATACACAATTTACCATTTTTTGTAGATTGGTGTAATATAAAGACTTTGACCTTACCTGTATTTAGCACCTTCAAAGTTTAAGCTAGTGTAGTATTGGCCAGTTCGTCACCAGTGTGTTTATTACAACCATTGAAATTGAAAGCTGTAGAAGCTGTTACGATATCTAAAATCCAATATCCTGAAGATGAATTTGCTACTCATGTTTTAAAGACAAGTCACTGAAGAATTTAACAAGTATTAAAAGTTTGTAATTTAAAAATAAAATATACATGGTAGTACTTGTTTATTATACATAAAGTTTAAGATAGTTATAAATAAATTAGAAGTACATCGTGTAAAAAGCTTTTTAATTCTACGTAGCCATGCATTTAGTTGATCAGTTCAATTTGATTGAAAATCTGAATCACTGTCATCACCATCACCAACGTTAATAATTAGAGGTGCATTATCTTCTTGATCAAATTTGATCTAACGTTTCCACCAATCTTTGATAATTTTTTCTGCATGTTCTATCGAATGTGCCTAAGTCTCCGGTGTTATTTTTTCTAATCTGTAAACAGTTTTCAACAGACCTACCATCTCTTCCAGCGTGTTGATTGTAGTACTTCTTACTAACACCCCATACATTTTCAATTGCATTGAATATGCAGTGATACGGAAGCAATCTTAACACCTTATGTCCATATTGTTCGGCCAGCAAATCCGCTTTAAAAATCTTTGGCGGTTTATACCTAAAATTTTTAATAAATACTGATATGTTATAAAGCACAAAATTTTGACTCACATCATGACAAGTTTCAGAAGCTCCGCTTTCAAAGCATTACCATCAAAGGAAATTGTTTGTTTTGTTAACCATTCTGTGATGTCACTTTTTTCCAGGAACTGTTAGGTATTTTGTTTAACACAGTAAAATGATAGGAAGCGTTGTCTAAAACTATTGCAGATGGTGCTTCCAAATTCTTCAATAATTGATTTTCAAACCAATACAAGAAATTCTGTTCATTCATTTCTCCGTGGTAATCTGGGTCGTTTGTGGAAGAAGAAAAAATCAATTCTGCCCATCTATGAAACCATTTACATTTCCTGCATGTAATACTATGTACCTAAAAGATTATTTACATTATTCTGTTTTAAAAGGAAGTATATGACACAAACCTTTTTCCATCAATTCGTGTACTCTTTACAGTTCTTAAATCACTGTCTTGCCAGGAGCGGCTCACAGCACCATTCTGAAAAATCCATGTTTCGTCCACAAACACAAACTAATACAGATTCTCTTCTTTTATTCTCTTGTATGTCTTCAAGAAACGTATCCTTCTATCAACAATATTTGGCGATTCCATTAGACATCTCCGTGGGTTATCTTTTTGCCATTTAAATCCTATATTGTGTGGGATTGTATTCAGGGATCGTTTAGAACCATTAAAAAGTTCATCGTGCTTCAGATTCTGCCACAAGGTATGAACAGAAATATGTTCATCTAAAATAAATACATCTAATACTGTAGATTAACTTCGAAATGAGTACTTACGATTGTCATATAACCTATAAATCACATTACGAATTCCACTTTTGGTAAATTCATCTACGTCAATGACAGGTTTTGTGTGGATTCGCTTTTTTGACGTAAATGGTTCGTTTTTCGCAATTGTTTGCGAAATCGATTTTACGGTGCCAATACTAAGACCCAGGGCAACCGACACTCTCTAAAAATATGCATAAAAAATAGTTTTTGAAGTAAATAATGAAATAAATTACCTCACGAACCGCTGTTAACGGAATAAACGGTCCACCATTATCCCTTTCTTTTTTAAAAAAAGTGATTAAACTAGCAACAAGTTGTTTAACTCTAAAGCCTAAACTAATTCCACTCATTATATTCGGTGATCAGAGTTCGGTGTAACACTAATATGAGTTCTGAAAAGAACTGTTTGAAGCAAAAACTGATCAAATTATGAACGAATGAAAATAAAAAGTGCACGAGATGTAAAAATAACTAAACAACATATAACCTAAAAATTAAACGTCAAATCAATTAAAATTCCGCTAGAATTGTTGGCAACGTTGCAAATTGCTACTATTCAAATCAAAACCGTAGCATAGCATTTTACGGTTTATAATGAAAAACGTCTGTATAAATAGTTAGTACGTGTGTGACGTCGCGAATGACAAGGTCTATTTAGAAATTGCAAAGACTATATTATCACTTTCTTTAAAAAATATATACTCCTGAGTTACACCATCAGAGCAAGTTTAAAACTTTTTGTGCTCATCTGCAGATTAAAGTTAATAAATAGCTTTTGTCTTTACATACAATGCTACAGTATACAATTTGGGGTTTACTAATTGCTTTTTATTTGTAGGAAGCTTATAATACCTTAAGAATGGGACGAAATATTATTCTTCTACTGCATGAAATACACAACTCAACTCTTAGTGTGGATGCTCGTAAAGAGCCTGCTGCCCTACTTGATGGTTTGTTCTCCTACGAATTTGTAAATTATTTCAAAAAATTATCATCTGAAAAACAGCATTGGATAAAACATCAAATTTTAAAAGGTGTGCAGCAGGAAGCATTAAGGTTAGAATATGAATTATATAGTGTAGCAGAAAATCAGTGGAGAGGATTTCTTCAGGTATTGTATGAATTGTTATTAGTATTTATTAAATTATAATTAGTTGGTCCTAATCTATTCATAACATTGATCGAAAAATATAAACTTTTCAACTTGACAATATTAACAATTTTAGGTGATATTCCAGTACAGTGTAATATAGCCTGTTTCACAAATCGGTGTAGTTACGTCACACATGCTAAATGCTGCTATGTTGTTGTACTGTGACAATATACACATTTTCTAAGGATTCGTTGGCTTAAATATACTTTAGCGGGCATCTTCCAAGCTTAATGAAATTTTCAGGAATAGTGCATTTTGGGCCGAAAATGACGTATCTGAAGTCAGTTTTCGGCGGCAATGAGTAATTGTTGCTAAAATTTTGTTAATAAAAAGTAAGGCTATCTTTTTCACACGGGTTTTTTTCAGTACGCAATAATTTTAAAGACCAAATTAATTATTATTGCATGCAGGGTGATCGATATTATTTATTGAATGTGAAATCTGTTCCTATTTGTTGATAACTTGCAAATAAACAACAAATGAAGATGCCGAATATTTTGACAGATACACGGAATTCATAGTGAAATAACTATGTTGCCAAGTCAAAAACCCCAAATTATTAGATGTCCTTGGTAAATTTAATATAGTCAACACAAGTTACTTCATACTTCATATTCAAAAATTTGAATTTGAGAGTTACTTTTAAAACTATTACTGCTTCAATTCTAACTAAATTCTAAATCAAAACTTTCCCACTTTACTACAGCAATCCCTATGCATGCCTATTAACTAATGGACCCATCAGCCCAAGCCTCGGAATACCTACAACATCTTGACGTACCTTGTGCTATTCCTTGAAATTCCCGCAATCGACAAACAACCTCGAATCAATAAACTAATGGACCCTTCTATGGCTACATTCCTTCTGGCGATCGCTTTCCTCTCTATATATACTTTTGCTCTTCCTCTAAAGAGTCAGTTAGTCAAATGCTCTGCTAGTTATCTGCACAGATAACTAACTCCTAGATACTTCACGGCAATACTAAAGCTTCGGACTTTGCACACCGCGTCCTCTTGCGCTTGGGAGCAGAATCTACCCTAGCGAGAAATTTTAATTACAGGCAACTAAGTTATCTCAACCGAATTGTCAGGTTCAGATTTGAATACTTCCACATTCTAAATTCTGAATATAGCAGTGCTCATTCAGAACCCATTCAGCAGAACCTTAATCTTGTAAAACACAAAAATGAACTCATTAGATGTTTCTATTTAATATAGTACAAGTACAATACATAAACTTATATCGTTGAAATGTGATTTTGAATAGCTGCATAAACCAGTGCATGATTCATGAAATGAAAGTAATCCAAAGTTTACAGTTAGTACATACTAGATAAATGCAATGTGGGTATTGCATTTACATGTACCCTTGTAGATCCTTCACTATAATAATTTTCTTCGAAATGTATATGGCAAATTTTCTTTACACTGTATAGGTAAAATGGATCCAGATTAAAAAGGTCCTTGTTATTAATCACATCTATCTACAGTTTAAACCTTTCCATATTTTTTTTCGGATTAAAAAATCTATGCCGTCTAGAAAAATTGTCTTTACAATTTGGAACACAGCACTTAACATAACCCATTTTAAGTACACTGAAACATGTATAATAATACTAATGTATAAAAAAACATAATAAATATGCTTACCACTTCTTCAAAGCACAAATATTTTTCAGGTTTTAACAACTACAAATATAACCATATATTTCTTTAAATTATAATTAAAAACTAATATTTATAAAGGCCAAATATAACATAAAATAGACGGAAATAATGAGAAACCTATCAAATAAACACAGAAAAACGTAAACAAAATGTCGCAGATAACTGTTTTTCCTACCATCCGATCGAAACGGAATTTACCCGAATATAGCGTTGTAGCGCCCTCTCGAAAATGGGAGATCCGAACTAAATTGTCACGTGACTGCTCTTATTAAACACATTAAAGTGAAATTCCTAGTGTTAGTTATCTGTGGTTATCTGACGTTATTCTTCGCGCTACGATGGAATATACAAACTTTAACATTGTATTATCTTACGTTGTCTACGTGTCTCAAGATTTCTTTTAAGTTGGTAACGTTAAACTTGTCTTGAATTTTTTTTGTGACAACTCGACAATACAAAATGTGGAATCTATTAAAAATAAAATACACATTCCAGGTAGATAATGTCATTCAAATTTTTCAACAAGAAGGACTTATAAAAGCATAGAAAACTTGTCAAAAGTGTAACGGACCCCTCACCTCACATTAGATGCAAAAATTTGGTGATGTGGGAATTATATTACGAAGAACAAAAAAAAAGCGAGTGCGTTGTCGCTGGTCAGCTTCAGTTTTCCAGGGATCGTGGTTCTCCAAAACACATTTGCCGCCCTGGAAAGTACTGACAATAACATACTTGAATTTGGAGAACGTAGAACAAAAATTTATTGCATTTAACATTGAAGTCACGCCATGCGTTATATCGAAATGGACGTCATTTGTACATCAAGTTCAAAGCGAATGGGTAATGCACCATTCAACACCCATTGGCGGTACCGGTGTTATTGTTGAGATTGAGAAATCAAAGTTCGGAGAACAGAAATATCATCAGGGGCACCATGTAGAAGGCCAATGGGTGTTTGGAGCTGTCGAACGAAAGTCCGGAGAAGCGTTTATGGTGCCGGTGGAAACGAGAGATGCCTCAACACAGATGGGCATCATTCGACAATGGATTCCTCCGGGGACAACGATACTATCCGACTGCTGGGGGGCGTATGAGCGGCTAGGAAGTGAGGGCTACAATCATTTAAAAGTTAATCATTCCTTTATCTTTAAAGATACCACTCCCGGAGCTCATACGAACACCATAAAGGGTTTTTGGAGGCACGTTACGGCATCTCTGCCAGAATACAGTCGGAGGAAGGGGAGTTATTCTGGATACCTAACAAACTTTATGTTTGAAGTTGCCTGCAGAACTGACAGGGTTTCCAAGTTTATTCGTTTCCTTGAGGAAATTAAACGGTGCAATAGAAGATGAGTCGGATGACGAAGGATAGAGCGGTACATTTTTTGGTGTTAATTCTTGTTAATTATTACATTTGTTTCACACTGCTATGTTTTTTGTGCAATTTTATTATAACTTTAATATTAGTACATATTAATTCATTATATATAAATAAATAATATGCAACTTATGCAATCAACTTTACTTTTAATATTTGATTATTTCTGTCTTCTATATTACAGACCGATAAAGTGTTGACCATAGAACCAGGGTGGTTAGGTTAGATTAGATAAGGTTACAGGGTTATTTATAGTTAAAAAATGCACAGAAAAAGCGTTGCTCACAGAACAAGGGTGGTTAGGTTAGGTTAGGTTAGGTAAGTTAGCTTATGGGGTTATTTATAGTTTAAAAAAAGCACGTAAAAAGTGTTTGCCGAAGAACAAGATTTGAATTATTGAACTTATTTCCTTTTTATGTAGGCAACTCAAACTACATACAAACTATTAAATTTGAGTTTTTTTTTACTTGGCAACATAGCAGTTTGACTATGAAGTCCGTGTAACTGTCAAAATATTCTCCATTTTCATTTATTGCTTACTGACAAATAAACAGGAAAAGATTTCACAAGCAGTAAGTAATATCGATCATCCTGCATACAATAAAAATATATTTGGCCGTTAAAAATATTGTGTAATGAAAAACGCAAGTGAAAAAGATAACCTCACTTTTTGATAACAAAATTTTAGCAACAATTACTCCTTACCGCCGATCTATGACTTCAGGTTCGTAATTTTTAGCCAAAAATGCACTATTCCTGAAAATTTCAAAAACACTAGCATCTGTCCGCTAACGTATATTTGTTTCACGCAGTTATAATAAAGAAGAAAACTTGAGAAATTAATATAACATATTATAATTACTAAAGATTAATTAAATACCTACACACATAACCTACCTATTTTCATAATAAAATGTAAAAAATACTTACCTTTTCAGTTTTTACACTACCTACTAAAAACTTTGCAGATATTGTTCGTTATTACAGGTGCAGTTATAGCTTCATAAATGAGCCAGCATCTGCGCTATGTAACTGGTTATATTGATATGAATTGAAAAATTTGTGCAAGGGTTAAACTGATTTTTTAAGACACAAGGTTTAATTAAAGAAGATGTACCACTGAGTAAAATAAATATATTAATTTTTATAACTAGTTTGAATCTGTATCGTTTGTATAGTGATCTCCAATATCATCTGTGTCGTTGACGTTTATAATTATAAGCTATATATCGTTTCTTTCAAACACAACTTCTCTATCCCACCATTTTTGCGTTTTAATTTCAGTGTGCTGAACTGCTTTCTTCCACACTTCAGGGGTTAGTTTATGTAGAATTTCCTTCATGTAACTAAACTTTCACCTGCAGAACCACCACTGTTTCCAACAATAGCGCTATAATAACTTCTTGCAATTTTCCATTTCGGCGTGATAGCATTAAACCACAATGATGTAGAAGAAGGTGGAGCACCTTAGGCCCATATTGTTCAGTCAACGTATCTGCTACATACACCGGCGAAGGTCATACACTGGCGAAGATTTATATTTAAAGTTAGAAATCAAATATTAACTTTACAGAAAAGTAATAAATATTTAATCACATTTGAACCAATTGTGGTAATTGCGCCTTGAACAATGCAGAATTATAAGAAACATTGTTATTTGTCAACCACTCTTGAATATCTTCTTCTTTAGAAGCTGTTCTGGGCACTTTTTGTAATATTGTGCTAAGGTAACTAGCATTATCATCCATTACGATTACAAATGGTTCAAATAAATTTGCTAAAAGTTGTTTCTAAAACCACCGCAAGAAATGCTCTTGGTTCATTTCTCCATGCATTTAATGATTTGTAAGTAAACACTAGTTCCGCACCAGCTATAAATGCAGAGTTACAACCAGAATGCACAACTATATCTGGCTTCACAAATTTTACTTTTTTACGCTTCTAACAGTGTCTTGCCATGAATGGCGATTCGTCCAATCTTCAAGAAAATCCGTTTTGTCATTAACAATAACGTTACATCGTTTTTCAGTTTAATAAATGTGCTTTAAAAAACCACATGCCTCAGAGCTCCTGCTTCTCTTAAGAATTTCATGATCAGGAAGAGTTTGCTGCAATGAATTTAAAGTAATACGTTTTTCTAAAATAATTTGCAATTATTTATTGCAACAACAAATAGTGCTACTTACTGTTTATGTACATGTCATAAATAACATCTCCAGTAGTTGTTTCATCACAAGCATCAATATCAACTATGGGTTTGGAACCTGATCTTGTTTGTTTACGGCTCATTGGCAGTTCCCTTTGACTGCCGTTTGCTACAATTTTATGCACTGTAGTAATGCATATATTTAAAGCGGCACCGATGTGCTGAAACAAAATATATTTAATTACTAATTGGATTGCACACCATTAAGACATGTTTAACCTCCAATTCTACCAAATAAATACAAATGTTAAATTAATTAGAACAATAGGTGTATTGTAACAAATATAACAAGGAATTACTTACATCTCTAATGCATGTAAAAGAAGTATTGGATCGCCAGTATTAAGTTCCAGTTCAAAGTAAACAGTAAGCTTTAAAACCATTTCTTTAAAGCTCTACTCTAAAGCTTTAGGCATGCTCTTCACGCTTAAATGTGGAAAAATAACTTTAAAAATGAATTGTTTTGAAAAGAATAGTTGTAAGGCAAATTAAACAAGTATAATTCGTAAAATCGATAAAACCAAGACTTGCAATAACAGCTGACAGATACAATATGATAAGAACTAAACAATTAGCAAAATTAGTAGCAGCATATATTTTCGCATAATAATTAAATAGGGCTAGATGGGGATTATATTTGGCAATAAAAAATTAGGGTCATCATTACTACACCAATTTGTGAAATGTCTATATACCTTATATATATATATATATATATATATATATATATATATATATATATATATTGCTATGTATTTTCAGGAACAATCGAGCCCCGACGTTGGGCCGTTAACTAAAAATTGTTATGATAACGTCGTACTCGGTGTAAATGGACGCTTTCTTCTATATAACTCCTCCTCTCTGTGTTTTCCAATCAAATTCTAAATCTCACTAATATTATTATTATGCCACGGCTAGCTTTTATTATTCTACACAGAGTGCACAACGTTACGATGATCAATTTTTTTCTTCTCCACCCCTTTCTGATTACCTCTTTATTTGAATTATAAAATGAAGTCAATTAATTCCATATAATGAAAAGAAATATTATTTACAAGTTTTGAAAATTATTAAATACACCCTTCAATCAATCAATATCATAAGTCTTATTTATCCCAAAATTTATATGCTTTGCAATCAATCTAAAGTCACCAGAAACTACTCTTTTTTTTAAAGAAAACTTGAACGTTTAAATCCCATTACAATATTACGAACTTTTAACGTATGCAAAGTTTGTTGCTGACTTTGTTTTACTTTTATAAATTAAGTAAATTCAGTGTTCAAATTTGCAGTTTTCTGCTTCCTATTGTAATTTATGTTTACTTGAGGACCCTTGTTCTTCTATAATACACCCTTAAACAATCCCTTATCACAGCATTATATATATATATATATATATATATATATATATATATATATAATTAAGATGTATCCGTAAACAAACTCTTATGAAAATAATAAGAAATTAATCGAATACAAATCAGGCTAATAGTTGTATAGCCATTAACAAAACAATAGTTTTATTACTTCACAGGGGAGGAAACATCCACTAACCGGCCGGTTTCAGTTTCTTTAAGCATTTTCAGGGCGAATTAGTTTTCAACCCTATAAAGTAATCGAATCTATTATACTGATATAATTTCGAAGCAATCTCTGTACTATGGCAAAGGTAAGTAATACCGCCATCAGGTGGTAAAACACCAACACTACTAAGCGTGGAAGTACAAAAATTGATCTAATCATGGCTATACAAGTAAGTCTGACCTTCTGAGATTTGCGGAATGTTACAGAAAAAATTTATTTGCAAACGTAACAAACCTTCTCGTGGGCACACCCGGTTCTTGCCCCAAAGGCAATTCATAATATTAAACGACAAGTTATTTGCAGTCCGCAATAAGAATTTGTGTAGAACAATACATAAATTAAAATGTATCTGTAAACAATCTCTTATGAAAATAATAAGAGATTATTGACGAATACAGTAAATCAGTATAATAGCTTCGATTACTTCATAGGGTTGGAAACTAACTCGCTCTGAAGATGATTAAGAAAGCTGAAACCTGCCGGTTAGTGGATCCCCCCCCGTGAAGTAATAAAGCTATTGTTTTGTAATGGCTATACAACTACTAGCCCGATTCGTATTCGTCAATAATCTCTTATTATTTTCATAAAAGTTTGTTTACAGATACATCTTAATTTATATATTGTTATACACAATTTCTTATTGCGGACTGCAAATAACTTGTCGTTTATTATATATATATATATATATATATATATATATATATATATCGGTGTGTTGTCTCCCTCTGAAAAGGATGCTCAAAAATTTGTGTTGTCACAAATACCTGCACCTACCTGAAAATAAAGCCCTACCACCTAAACTTGCAATTCATATCACCCTATAACAATATCATCTGAAGATGCTTTCCAATTCAGACGTCAAATCCTCCAGCTTCCTAAGGGACATTTGCCACAGTTGCTCACTAGTCCTCTGAAAATCCTACCTTACTATTTAAATAAACAAAAGTTGATCTCCAAGAGTACATCACGATTTATTGGAACATCAGGTTGCTATTCAAATTTTTTAGTTTTACATTCCAATTTAAAAATTTTTCTAGTTACATCAATAATTAACGAAAAGTAACTGGTCTTATCCCCAAACTTTACTTTAAACCCCAGGTCTAATACAAGCTCATAGTAAAAACCTTTCTTTACCTATGTGCTAACCACAGTACTGAAATTACCAAAAACCCTTTTACTTTGTACCAAAGACCAATATTACACCTTCATTTTATACCACCAAATAGTACATAAATAAATTTTCATATACTTGTTTCTCAAGGTAAATCGTCAAATAAAATGTCTTAACAATACAATAAAATACACCAATAATTACCAAAGTGTCGTAATCACCAACAAAATCACAATAGGCAAAAGTTTTGCAAAGTTGAATTACATGGATTGTAGCACCACCAGCTTTCTACGTGTAAACTATCTCTAACGTAGTCGTCCCATTAGACTATACGTTCAAAATTTACTCCAGATGGCTTCTCACCATCCGGAAGAACACGCCTCTACCCAGATTTCTCCGCGACTAATGCACGGTACTTCCATACTCCCGTACATCTGCTACTGGTCCATCCACGTACTTGATTTGTACCCAGAGTGCACCAAGCGCCTCCAACCACAAGTAGTAAAAATTCTACTTACTTTGCTTTCAGCTTCGATTATTAACAAAATTTTTTATACTTTACAATAGCCATGTAACTTTGCACCAACTTGTGTATATTAATTTTAATAAAATCTAACTCACTTATTTGCATTTAAACTTGTATGCAGCTTGGTTGAAGATCGAAAAGAAAAGAGAGAGCTTTACCATCTCCTCTAGGGTTATAAAACCTCCAAAACTGCCTCCTTGAATCTATTCTCACCACCCCTATAACACACTCTCTTAGTAACTGTTACAAATCTTCCACCCGTTTCAGAAATTCATGCACAGCACAACAACAAATAGTCGCTCAATTCCACAAACTAACCATTACCCTTGATTTATTCTAGGTAAAATTATCAACTGTCTTCAAGCCGTCGCAAAAATCTTTGAATTTTCAGTAACAAACAATCGTTTTACCAAGAAACCCTCATTAAAATTGTCAACGGCTGTCACTTTCCGTAAAGTCTCTCGATAACTGCCATCCACTCTAGCCTCCAAAACACGCTTCTAATGCACGCGCATATCTGTCATTGCCCTTTAACCTGCATTTAAAATCTTCCATCCTATGTCTTTTCCTTTTTTTAGTTTTCAACATTCGTTGTTTCTTTCTCTTATCTTCGTCTAATCTGTATGTTATGTTTGGTTGTTTCTATACCCCCTATTCATAAGCTCTATTCTACCTAACCGAGCGATACTATCGTCTATCTCGCTCTTATTTACCTAATCTGGCAATCGTACTCTGTTTGCAGCCTTCTACTGGATTTCTGATCCCCTTTCCAACCATATCTTCAGAAAATACGTCGCATCCTTGTCTCGCTTATTTCCTTGTCTGACAGACGTTTCAAAGTGAATGATCACTAACCATACGCTATCTTCCCTTCTTTGCTACTTCATGTAAAATACAGTTTTTCTCTTTATATTATCGATCTGTTTTCGTACGTAGCGTGCAACCTTTTAGCCAGCATAGACCTATGTTTGTTTCTTAACGGTCTTTTACCAGGACTCCAATACTTGTTGACAAGCTTTAAACTCGAAACAAAGAACCTGTTTACAATACTAAACCTTTTTAGAAATATTATACATGTTCCCGCTTTATATTATCCTAAGTTACACAAATAAATAAATGACACTTGAAACATGCGTTACTACATAAATACACCCTCTTCCATTGTCGATTTTTATGCTACAAACATAAAAGCTTTTACAATAACAAATTTGCACGCTCTTTCATTTTAAAATTTTAACTACGCTTTACGGAATTACGTTTCCTACTTAATTATAATATATACAGTGAATTTTACAACTACGTACAATTAACCCTAATATTTAATGAAATTGGTAAGTTCTTAACCTATCTTTCGGAAAGACGTCTTAAGCTCTACTTGACCCTTATATACGTGAGTTACCCAGCAATGAATAATTATTTGACTTTTCTAATACCTATTGTAACCTATAAATCTATAGTATTTTCTCCCTATTTGAATACAAAGAAAAACTCCGAAATCAGTTTTTTTTTGGATTTAAATATGAAGTGTTTATATGTCCAATTCTTACAAATATTTATCCATATTCTTAAGATCTATACGATTTATTATTAATACCTAACACTATACTATATCTAACTTCGAACTATTTACACCCACTATCATAACTATTCTACTCTTCAGGGTTATATCAATCCTATTTGAATCTCGCACCTTTCTCATTTTAAACATGATCCTCCTCACATGTGCCTTCGCTTTGTATCTCCTCGTTTCTCCTATTCTTCCAAATACCCTATTATGTTCATACAATAACACATCCCTCTCAACTTCCTCTAACATTATTTCTTCCTTCGACAAACCAATTGGTACTACCTCCGAATCATAAATCTTTTCCATAGCTTAAAACCTTGAGTACCTTCTAAAATCTCCATATATTTGCTTTAACCAGAACGCTTTACCTAACTTTAAATTATCAAATTTTAGCTTGCCACCTAACTTTTTCAAAAATTTGCCATCCCTTAACACTTGCGTGACTTCCTGTTGTACCAGCTCCCTGTATGATATTAAATAACTTTTTGTATTACATACTTTTGGCTTCTCTACTGCCAAAACATGTTCGTAGTTTAATGCTCTGTTTACCTCTACACCTACTACTCCAGAATGTTTATTTGAATACGCTTGAACCTTTTCTAACGTGTCATTTGGACGCTTCAATGTGTTGATACTTCCAGCCTGTCCTTCATCTAACTTCATAATATTTATATTCAAACCAATGTCATCTTCCGTAACATCACAACACTCTCTCCAAGACAATACCATGTCCCTAATCCCAACTATCCTCCTTTCCATGTCAAAAACTAATTCGATCATACAATCGACACCTAAAATGCTCTTAAACTTCAGTCCAGGCACTATAACAAATTCCTGCTCACAGCTTAATGTTCCTATTTCTATTTTCAAAACCACAACGCTATTCACCACATTATAATGTAATTAAGGGCCGCTATGCTTGCGACCACGTCCCCAATGCTCCACCCGAAGGTACTACATTGGGTTTAAACGCGAAAAATAAACGTGCTTCAAATTTAATCTAACTTCAGGTTAATCAATACTAAATAAAAATTTAACAAACTGAAACTAAAAATAGGGTTAAAAGAACAGTATCCCTAGCGTTGATTCTGGAGTTAGCCCGATCCATAAGACACACGCAAAAATGAATGGGGAGGGATCCGTAATACCGGATAGCAGCTGCCAGCTCTGCTTACCGGTGAGCCCTGAAGGTTCGTCTTAAAACTATCCAAATTCAGCTAGCTAATACTAAAAATGGATTCAAATTTACATATCATAAGTACAATCTTCTTTCCTATATATATATATATATATATATATATATATATATATATATATATATATATATATACTGCCACCAAAAATTAGCGGCAAAACATCTAGCAAATAAAATCAAGCCACAGAGCAAAAATACAGGCAAAAATGTAAATGTAAAATAAGTATAAATATAATGTAAGTATATAAATAAACATAAAATAAATATATAAATAGATTAATAAATATCTAAATAAGCAAAAGCTTGCAACAGTGCATAAATTAGCAAAAGCATCTAGCAAATTATAAGTTGCACTCGCATAAGCATTATGATGGCTAGCGCCATTACGCACAAAAACATGCTCGTTCAATTATTTCAAAATCTTCTTATTAATACAGGTCAATGCTTATGCGAGTACAGCAGCCACAATTTTAATCCTATCTCGTATACAAATTCCCCAAGCACCCGAAGATCTGTTTGTCTTCTTACGTCTATTGGAATTTTACTGCCAAGGGGAGATGATGCACTGTTAAAGTTCTGGTGGGTATGCACTAAACGTTCTATGGGGTATCACAATCCCTATCACTTTTAGGTCCTGGGGGATGCGCCGTTTCACTGTATTTTATTTTCTTTATTTATTTGCTGATTTAAGTTAATTAGGGTTTACTGAATTATTTTGTTGTTATTTATTTGTTTTAGTTTATTCCCGATTTCGATTTTTCCGCGCGTATAAGGTGGGACAGTGATTGTTTTAGTAATGTGGGGTTTGTCGTGCGTATTAGATGTTGGTTATTGATTTTTGCCTTTGTTTTTGCTTTTGATTTTTTTTTTAATTTTTCTTTTAATTGTATACAGGTTTTGGTTATCATGCTCATGTCCGTTTCCCATGTCAAGTCAAAAACAAAAATTTTCAATCCTTCCCTACCCACTCCGATATACGCGCGGTTATCACCGTCTAATCTCGCGACCCTTTCTGAAAATTCTTTGAAGACTGTCCAGAACGCCTTCTGGTTAGCCACTTCCCTGACTTCCTCTAGGCTCTTTGGCCATGCTAGTCCTGCAAATGCTAATTTCATATCAGCTACCCCTGATTTGCCACCTCAAGTGGGCAGTCAAACAGCACGTGCTCTGCGTTTGTTGCGCCCTCACCGCATTTGCAGTGGTCGTTGTCGATTAAACCAAACCTTTGCAAATACGCTTTCAGGGCGCCGTACCCTGTTAGCAGTTGCACCATTTTATAATCGAGTTTCACTTCGATCTTACCTCTAGCGTCTATGCTCAGTATGAATTTGTGGGTCAACCTGCCCGTGGCAGCGTTCTTTTAATTATAGACCTCGGTATCGACGAATGTGATATCCGAAAGTTGCCTGCCGCGGCCTCTTTAGCTAATTCATCAGCCCTATCGTTTCCTACGTTACCATCGTACGACCTAACCCAACAGAACTTTAAACGTCGAAACTCGAGCGCCGTATAACGCATCCTTTAGACATCCGCTAGGAGGTCTGTCGAGGTGCTCGTGTTTGTTAAAGCCGTCAGCGCCGATTTACTATTAGTGATTATATAATATTCGTCTCTGCCCGTATGGTTTATTACGTAATCGATAGCCTCTCGTATGGCTACCAATTTGCACTTTGAACGCTACAGCAGACATGCATAAGACAGAGATGAAGATAGTACAAGCGGGGTTTGTCATGACAGAGAATTTTATCATTGGTTAAAAACAGACAGTTTTCCAAACGTAGACAAACGCGGAGGCTTAGAGCGCTTTCGATATACGGCAGGTAGGACGGAGTAAATTTCAGGAATTTTCAAGACAGTTGTATTAAAAATTTGTAGAATTCAGATTTGAAAATAAGCTTTTCACGTGAAGTGTGTCCCGAGTGGGGTTTTTAAAATGATATAGATGCTGGATCTAAATTATTAACATTATCTTATCTTCTCTTCGCTTCTATATTACTAACTTCCATAAAGTACTGACTGCTGACCACCATAATAGTGGAGCTTTTATGTGAGTATTGTATGTGTGGATAATACAGTAAATATAGTGCTAGCACGCGTAACTTATTAGTAACGGCCTTCTATTTATTAACGCGAAATACGTGGAGTGTATATTAAATTAATAGAGGTCCAGCTACTACAATACAAAGCACGAAAATCAATGAATGGAAGCATGTTATATGTGGGGTAAGCATTACAAATAACCAAGATTGTACGCTGATATGAAATGGTACTATGAAACGAGGCGCTTGGCTCGCAAATGGTGTTATCGTCGGTGTATCCGCTGAGTATCACAGCAAATGGTCACAAAGCCGAGGTGTACTAGCGATCCTCGTCTAAGGAATGGAAGCCTGAAGAATTCTCTACGTAATTTATTTAAAATTTCCGTTGTCTGATAAACTTTTGTGAAAATTTGGTGCTGTGTGAGTGAATTTTGGGGTTTATTTATAGTTATATAAACTTATTGGAAAAGATACATGTAATTGACAATTTATTGGGGTTAAATATTGAAAAGAGGTGTATTTAAAACTTACCAAATTTTATTCTGGATATAAAATGGATTGTAAAGGGTAAACGGGTCTATAAATTTTGTTTAATTTATGCAAGGTGTAAAAGACATATATAAACTAAACTGGGTTATTATGAGCTCACCATACTCCAGTGTACAGTCAATTAGGGTAATACGTGGGACCCATCTACTCATATCTTATTGAATTTGTTTGAAAATAATTAGGAAATCAAGGACTTTAAAAACATATCACATTTTGAGTGTGTAATTAGTATATCAAACTGTTTTTTATACATGTGAATAATTTATCTGATAATAGCTGTAAATAAACGGTTGTATGATGGTTGTATTATTTGGTGATTTTATTGAATGGTGTGCGAGTGTGATGGAAGAATGGTTGTAAATTTAGGTATCCGAGATGAGGCACCGCTGAGCTAGCCAGGGAAGCTGCTGAAGATTCTTGAAGCAGAAATAAAAGGGTAAAAAACTTTTTTTTTGAAATTTGTGCAATTTTGAAAATAATTTGATGACTCTGGTAAAGGACTGATGTTAAAGCTTTGTCCCACTTTTGTCCAAGAATTTTTCTAAGGTTTCACGGCAATCTTATGACGGCCCAATGCTGGGGCTCGATTCGAAAACCTTAGTTCCCGACTTCCCTGAGCCCACGGCAATATATATATATATATATATATATATATATATATATATATATATTACTCATATTTAGACCAGGGTAGAAAATTAAATAATCACATCAAATAATTTTAATCACCGTGTATAATGAATATTATTAGATAATACGCGTTATTAAAACCGTGAAGCATAAAAATTTATTAGTTTCATTAAACATAAGAGATTTAAATCATGTACAAGACGCTTTATATCAAAAGAAGCAGTATTAAAAGCTCTGCGTGTAATGTAATTATTCCTAAACAAATGGAAATTACGTGCAAAATTTATCTTAATTAACTCTATTTCAAGTAACCGGTATTGAACAAAACGTACAGATAATATCTACAGAAACTTGTAAAAACCCAATAAAATGCAAATTCTAGAAGTGTTAGTTAGAAGTAGGATGTTTGAACACACCTGCGTATTTTAAAAGGCAATTTCAGTTTAATTTGTTTAGATAAACATGTCGATTCTAAGGATATTGGAAACGGTCAGATGCTTTAGCACGAAATACAAAACAGGGTTTATTTAAAAGCTCATTCGGCGAAAATTTTGCAGATAAATAATGTTTACAAAGAATCTTGGAGAAACCGGGGCTTAATATTCACGAGAAGGTGCGATACGGGGTTATTAAACCCAGATAGTCCACATGGACTAAAATATAATCGATAATAAAGAATATCAATTTGCACCAATACGAACAGGTTAGAAAAGGAAAGAGAAAATGCGTCAAGCAAAGACACATATAGTAAAAGGCGTGATTTAAGCAACGTCACGAGGGTCACAATTGGTTGAAAATAGGATGCAAATATCAGAGGTAGAAACAACAATTTCTGTACAAAATTAATTAGTTTTTCTCGGACATGTTTGCGTTCCGTGTGAGAATTTCTGAGATTTAAATGGGGCGAGTGAAAAATTCGTAAAAACCGACGCGCGAGCGACGGACTGGGAACATAGAATGAGAAATTCTTAAGAATTGTCTGTTTTGAGGACAAAAGCGACGTGCCGGCTATTCGCTATATATACCGGTGGTAATATGAATTTCGGCCTCTTAGACTTTTGACTATTAGATGCGTTAAAAGCTCTTACATCCGCGACTTGATTCAAGATGTTAAACAGTGCATTTTAGTTTGATAAAATAATTTAAAATTTTGCTCGTATATTTTAGTGATTCAAAATAGTTTGTTATTTACGTGCTAACATGAATGTACTTCAGTGCACTTAGATACAAGGTAATAAAATTTAGTATCACTGTACCAATTAGCAAAATTTACAACGACAAATGTATACACAAAAGTAGGCAGTTTTGGCGTATATTGGTGAAAGACGCATGAATTTCTCTGCTATTTTTCGGGGGTGTTAATAATTAAATGGTTCAAAAACGTGTCTGGATCCACGAAACAAGGGTCAGATATACACAGATGAGTTCCGGAAAAGCCCAGAAACAATTTTAAATAAATGGTGATGGAGAAAATTTTAAAAGCGTTGAGAATTAGAAGCCGTAAATATAATCCTGTTGGAATGGTGTGATTAACTAAAGGGACGATGTACATTGAAGCTACGAGGACAGTAACCTTCAGGTAAATTATACTATTTTGTTTGACATTTTTGTGTGGGTTGAATAACTTTATAATTGATTTACTTTAAATGGACATTAGTGAAATTGTACTAACCATAAAATTTTAATTTTAAGATGAAATTTGCTTGTTTAAGTAGAAAGGGGTATTTAGTATTGATGTTCTGAATTATGATGAAACTTTGGGTATGTCTTTGAGCTCAATTAGACGAACCTGGTTAATTAACGTAAAGGGGTGGTAGATGCTCCCTTTATACTCAGACTCCGGTCTGCTTATATTGTTATAGTAATTAGTAGGCATCCTACAAGGACTTTAATTCTGGATGCACGTTAAAATGATAAAAAAAAAAATTTTTAATCTTGAAAATTTTTGATACTGAAATTTATGCTGAATTTTAATTTTGAAATTTTAATGTATTGTGAATATTGATGTAAATAGAGGTAACGTTGATGTTTGTGGTAGGAATGTATTTGTTTTTTTTTATAATTGAGGATGAAAGCTATCTAGAGGAGCAGCCGAGGCGATTAACAGAAGAAAATCAACAGACCAGGTAATTCAAGAGGTTTCACAGCATTCTTGGCGACCCAAAAGTGAGGCTCGAGTTCCAAATAAAATTTTTTGATTTTATTCCAGGAAACTGGCGATCTGAGAGAGAGAGTTTCTGTGTGTGTATAAATTTAAGAGTATTTTAGAGTGTGTGTGAGTGATTAGAACGTATGCAGAGAAAGGAGTGGTTAAGGAGTCAAGGAGTGGAAATTGGAAGTGACGATAGTGCATTGTGTGGGAAAAATTCGAAAATGGAAGAAGCTGGAGGCAGTAGAGATCAGTCGAGGACGGAATCAGGGGATCAAGGAAACGAGATGATAATGAGAATGCTAGAGAGGATGACACGAGGTAGACATAAGACAGCACGTAGCACTACAGAACATAGTGGACAGAGAAATGTTTTTGGAATACCTGCAGAGGTACGACGACGTAAGTAGTGGACGACCTCGGGAAAACAGGGAAAGACAGATCAACACAGTTAGGTTTGACAATAGACGGGACAACTATGCTAGAAGGGGGAATAATTACGGATACCAGCGACAGAATTGGGAACAGAGACGACCATACGTTAGGAGTAATAGTTTAGGAAGGGGACCTGCACAGAGACCGGGACCTACCAGAATGAATAGTTCACCAGACATGAGCGGGACTGCTAATACAGACACGGAACGAGTGGAAACGCCTAGGACGTACGCTGAGGTGACGGCTAGACCAGGACCGAGTAGGGAGCAATATGCTATACGCAAGTATAGCATAGCAAAGCAACTGAACCCACCACTGACGGACCGACAAATTATTAAGTATTTATCACGACACTTCGAGGTAGACATAAGACAGCACGTAGCACTACAGAACATAGTGGACAGAGAAATGTTTTTGGAATACCTGCAGAGGTACGACGACGTAAGTAGTGGACGACCTCGGGAAAACAGGGAAAGACAGATCAACACAGTTAGGTTTGACAATAGACGGGACAACTATGCTAGAAGAGGGAATAATTACGGATACCAGCGACAGAATTGGGAACAGAGACGACCATACGTTAGGAGTAATAGTTTAGGAAGGGGACCTGCACCGAGACCGGAACCTACCAGAAGGAATAGTTCACCGGACATGAGGGAGACAGCTAATACAGACACGGAACGAGTGGAAACGCCTAGGACATACGCTGAGGTGACGGCTAGACCAGGACCGAGTAGGGAAAACAGACCTGGACAGGATTTTTAGAACGCGACAGACCAGTAGATTTCAGTGTAAATGTATATGAACATCCACGTGAATTTTTCAAAATTGAGGAGGAAGTAGAGCCAGAAACTGAGGAAAAATTATGTTTGCCAATTAGTAATACAGAAATTTTTGAGAATAATGTAGAAGTATTACTTGATACAGGGGCAGAGGCGAGTTTAATATCGGAGGAATTCGTCAGCAAAATTAGGGATAAGGTTTGTGATATAATTATGCCTATAAAGCGTAGCCATTTAGTAGCTCCAAATAAAAAGAAGTTTGCTGTAGTAAATAGTGTTGTGGTGCTTAGGATAGATATAGGAGGTTTAAGCTGTGAACAGGAGTTTGTAATTGTACCTGGACTGAAGTTTCAGAGCATTTTAGGTGTTGACTGTATGATGAAGTTAGGGGTTTTGATAGATATGGAAAGGAAGGTAGTAAGGATTAAAGATAGGGTAGTGCCATGGAAGGGCAGTTATGAAGTCACAGAGGATGACACGGGGTTTAGTATTAATGTAGTAGAGTTAGAGGATGATGAAGTTAACCAGATCAACACGATAAGATGTCCAGAGGATAGGATAGTAGAGGTTCAAGCTTTAATACAAAAACATGCAGAAGTAGTGGGGGTAGAAGCAGCATATCAGGAGCAGGTGAAGGCGAAATTAAGTAAAGATGGCAAGTTTGTTTTTAATCAAGTAGATTTAAGGGATTCATTCTGGCTGATTCCATTACATAAGAATTCTAGAAGGTACATAGGATATTCCATAGAGGGAAAAATCGATAATTTTAAAGTAGTATCGTTTGGTTTGTCGACAGAAAAGAAAATAATAATAAATAAGAAACAGAGTGTAGGGCGTGAAGAAGGAGCAATATTTAAGAGTCAGGATAATAGGGATGATAAGTTTATTGTATGTGAGATAACAGGGATGATAAGTATAGATACAGAAGGAGGAGAAATAGGGATGAAGAGTATTAGGATGGTGAGAAGAAAGACTTGGAGGGTCAAGAAGAGAGTTAGATATAAATAAATTAATGAACAAAAGATAGAGATAGGTGAATTTAGTATAGATATAGGAATAGAAATAGGATAGGGATAGAATAGGTGTATATAGAAGAGTAGAAGTAAGTGTTGATAGAAAATAGAGCTAGATATAGGATAAATATGGGAGATAATTAGAAATAGGTTTAGGATGAGAATAAAGAGTAAATGTAGGAAGAAAATAAGATAGGTTAAGTGTAGATATTTCATAGAAGATTAGTGGAGAGTTAGGAATAGAGTAAGAGTAGGATAGGCATATAGGATTAGGTAGGGGGAAGTAAAGTATAGTGAAGATTAGTTAAAAGTTAGGAATAGGATAGGTATATAGGATGTATATAGGATTAGATGGATAAGTAGGATGAAGTTAGGGATAATTTCAGTTTATAGAATTAGGTGAGAGTTAGGAATAGGATAGGGATATAGGATAGGTGTAAATATTTTTTGAATTGGAGATAAGGTAGGTAAGTTAGATAGATAAGGGTAGAGAGTGATAGGCAATTTTTTGTAATTTTTTTTTGGGCTAAATGCTTAATATTTGCATTCAAATAAGTGGGATTATTGGTATTCAAATAGGGGGAAAATACTCATATTTAGACCAGGGTAGAAAATTAAATAATCACATCAAATAATTTTAATCACCGTGTATAATGAATATTATTAGATAATACGCGTTATTAAAACCGTGAAGCATAAAAATTTATTAGTTTCATTAAACATAAGAGATTTAAATCATGTACAAGACGCTTTATATCAAAAGAAGCAGTATTAAAAGCTCTGCGTGTAATGTAATTATTCCTAAACAAATGGAAATTACGTGCAAAATTTATCTTAATTAACTCTATTTCAAGTAACCGGTATTGAACAAAACGTACAGATAATATCTACAGAAACTTGTAAAACCCAATAAAATGCAAATCCTAGAAGTGTTAGTTAGAAGTAGGATGTTTGAACACACCTGCGTATTTTAAAAGGCAATTTCAGTTTAATTTGTTTAGATAAACATGTCGATTCTAAGGATATTGGAAACGGTCAGATGCTTTAGCACGAAATACAAAACAGGGTTTATTTAAAAGCTCATTCGGCAAAAATTTTGCTGATAATTAATGTTTACAAAGAATCTTGGAGAAACCGGGGATTAATATTCACGAGAAGGTGCGATACGGGGTTATTAAACCCAGATAGTCCACATGGACTAAAATATAATCGATAATAAAGAATATCAATTTGCACCAATACGAACAGGTTAGAAAAGGAAAGAGAAATGCGTCAAGCAAAGACACATATAGTAAAAGGCGTGATTTAAGCAACGTCACGAGGGTCACAATTGGTTGAAAATAGGATGCAAATATCAGAGGTAGAAACAACAATTTCTGTACAAAATTAATTAGTTTTTCTCGGACATGTTTGCGTTCCGTGTGAGAATTTCTGAGATTTAAATGGGGCGAGTGAAAATTCGTAAAACCGACGCGCGAGCGACGGACTGGGAACATAGAATGAGAAATTCTTAAGAATTGTCTGTTTTGAGGACAAAAGCGACGTGCCGGCTATTCGCTATATATACCGGTGGTAATATGAATTTCGGCCTCTTAGACTTTTGACTATTAGATGCTTTAAAAGCTCTTACATCCGCGACTTGATTCAAGATGTTAAACAGTGCATTTTAGTTTGATAAAATAATTTAAAATTTTGCTCGTATATTTTAGTGATTCAAAATAGTTTGTTATTTACGTGCTAACATGAATGTACTTCAGTGCACTTAGATACAAGGTAATAAAATTTAGTATCACTGTACCAATTAGCAAAATTTACAACGACAAATGTATACACAAAAGTAGGCAGTTTTGGCGTATATTGGTGAAAGACGCATGAATTTCTCTGCTATTTTTCGGGGGTGTTAATAATTAAATGGTTCAAAAACGTGTCTGGATCCACGAAACAAGGGTCAGATATACACAAATGAGTTCCGGAAAAGCCCTGAAACAACTTTAAATAAATGGTGATGGAGAAAATTTTAAAAGCGTTGAGAATCAGAAGCTGTAAATATAATCCAGTTGGAATGGTGTGATTAACTAAAGGGACGATGTACATTGAAGCTACGAGGACAGTAACCTTCAGGTAAATTATACTATTTTGTTTGACATTTTTGTGTGGGTTGAATAACTTTATAATTGATTTACTTTAAATGGACATTAGTAAAATTGTACTAAACATAAAATTTTAATTTTAAGATGAAATTTGCTTGTTTAAGTAGAAAGGGGTATTTAGTATTGATGTTCTGAATTATGATGAAACTTTGGGTATGTCTTTGAGCTCAATTAGACGAACCTGGTTAATTAACGTAAAGGGTGGTAGATGCTCCTTTATACTCAGACTCCGGTCTGCTTATATTGTTATAGTAATTAGTAGGCATCCTACAAGGACTTTAATTCTGGATGCACGTTAAAATGATAAAAAATTTTTAATCTTGAAAATTTTGATACTGAAATTTATGCTGAATTTTAATTTTGAAATTTTAATGTATTGTGAATATTGATGTAAATAGAGGTAACGTTGATGTTTGTGGTAGAAATGTATTTGTTTTTTTTTATAATTGAGGATGAAAGCTATCTAGAGGAGCAGCCGAGGCGATTAACAGAAGAAAATCAACAGACCAGGTAATTCAAGAGGTTTCACAGCAATATATATACTATATATATATATATATATATATATATATATATAGCAATGATAATAGGGTAGTTTAAGGGTAGATTAAGTCATAGAGGTTGTAGGATAAATATAAACAACTTTAACTTTAAGAAAATTAAATAATTCCGGCAATTATAACAGTAAATCGTCTCGTCTACAAAAGGTCAATTACGAGGACATTGTATATAAAAGATATGTAATTAAATGCATGAGAAAAAAGCCTCTTTAGTAATAATCCAATATCATTAGATTAGAATAGTAATGTGTGCGTCGTATAAATATGTTTAAGTATAGTTTACAAGTGAAGATAAGATTTTAAAAAGCAACTAATTGCATCAAATTAAATTGCGTTGAAAATATCAACGTAATTAGTATGCAAACGCATTTTAAGAAATCATTGTTAGAAAATCGTTATGTGACTAGAGAGAACACATCTGTTCAGAAAACCAACATTCTGTAACAAACGAAAAAACAAAGCGGTTCACTTATTTGATAAATCGTGAACTTTCAATTAACAAACATTGAATTCGTTACTTGATAAAAGCCAAAGATTGGAAAACCTATTACAATACTGTAATACACTGAACGATTACGTGATCAATAAAGCATTCGTCGAAGAATTAAACTAGGGAATTTGTAAACATTCCGAGTTCTGCCAGATAAGGCAAAGTACAGGCCTTGATTATAAACACGCCAATAAAAGCTATTGGGGGAAGGGCTGAACTATACAATAGAAGAGGAATAACATTTAGTCGATATTCAACTGAGCACCCACTATGCTCAAATGCTGTAAAAACTCACGTAATTGGTGAAATAAAAATTCAATAAATAACATTTAAAAGTGCAAAAGCTTTGTGCAACGAAAAATAAGCCGATCTACAAATAGACGGCTTTAATTTTGGACGTATTTTATGGAGGCAATTCTCTAATTTGAGACGTATTTTATGGAGGCGACTCTTTAATTTGGGACGTATTTTATGGAGGCGACTCTTTAATTTGGGACGTATTTTAATTTGGGTCATATTTTAATTGGAAGCGATTCTTTTGTTGGGACGGCATTTTGTTGATGCCATTATGTGGAAACAATTTTGTTTATACGACTCAATGTTCATGTCTTAACGCAAATCTAAAATAGCAGAAATCAAAAGAGGATAATTTGGCCAATAAGTAAAGCGGACACAACAAGGGATACAGACCACAGACTAGGATGGAACTCCAGAAACTATTCCAGGTTAGCGATTTTTAAACACTTTATTATTAAAGAATGTTTCAAATTTAATATTTGCTATACATTGGATATTTGTATGAGTCATCAAAAAGGTCATTTTAAAAATATGAAAACAGGGAGAGGTACGTTGAAACGTTCAAGGTACTTGAGAGTAATTAAAAGATATTTTTGCTGGCTTTCAAAAAAACATAAATTTGATAAATGTTAATATTTTATATAAAAGGGAAAATTTTGAGTAATGTAGATATTATCATTTATTATATTGTGTGTTCTAGAACTGCTTTATTTGAATTCATTTAAAAGTGAAAATAAGATTTATTCAGTGAGCTAGTCGGGGTAAAATCCTAAAGTAAATATCATAACAAATAAAGATATCATAGCAATAAAAATCGCGCACAATCTTGGGGCAAATTTCATATCACCTTTATGGCACGCGCAACATTGGGGCTTAAAGTAATTCATATCAATTTCATATCAATTTAATGACACGCCCAATCGTAAGGGCTTAATATATTAACTTCACAGCAATAAAAAAGACACCCATCGTAATGGCTCGATAAGAAATATCACAGTAAAAATGGCGACCCAAATTTTAGGGGCGAGAACACCACAAAAATAAATTTAAAGAATTAAAAAATCGTAGAGGCGAGAATACCACAAAAAGAAATTTAAAAATTAAAAATCGTAGGAACGAGAAATTTAAAAATTGTAGAGACACGACTAAAATTTAATTTAAAAAGCATAAGGGCTAGAAGTTTAAAATCTGCAAGGAATTTTTGAAATATTAAAAATTAAAAAAATTTTGAAATTAAACAAAAATGGATAAACGAATAAAGGAAACTAGAGAAGCATTAAGAAATCAAGGGGTAGAAATAGGGTTTCAAGAAAGCGGAATATTACAGGATGTATCAACGGAAATGCAACGGCAACAATTAACACGAAGTCAAATTGAAGAACAGCAGATATCGCAACAATCTGAAATGATGTCAATTTTATTAGCGTTAACGAGGAAAATGGACAAATGCGAAGAGGCCATCAAGATGCAGATTAATGAAATTAGAGAAAAATTAGGGGCCGAAATAAAAATTATAAGCGACGATGTGGATAAAGTTAGAGACGAAGTTTGGAAAGTTAAATTAGATCAGGAAACGTGTGGCAAGGAAACTAATGCTAGGATCACAGATTTAGATATAAAGATGCAGGAAATTCAAGGAAATTGTGCGATAGGACTTAATGATGTAAATAGAGAATTAGGTAATTTAAAATCAGAATTCGAAAATGCTGGTAGGAATCAGGTGCAATACACTAGGATAAATAGACCGGAAATATCAGTTGAGCAATATTCTAAATTTTACGGAGACAACAAGGTGAATCCAAAAATATTTTTAAATAATATAAAAAAATTAATACAGGGATCAACGGATGAAAGTAAAAATTTAAATTTCGTTAGGTCAATGTTGAAAGGAAGCGCAGAAATAAGGTTCGACTTGATAGAAAATGAGATAGGAACATTTCAGAAATTTAAGAGTAGATTTTTAAGAAAATTTTGGGGGACAATCAACAATACAAGGCGCGAGATAATTTAATTACAGGAAAATATAATCAGAACTTAGGGATGACACGAGAGTTATACGCCATACAAAAATTTAGTATAGCTAAGCAATTAGATCCTCTGATGGAAGAAACACAAACCATAAAGTACTTAGAGGGACATTTTGGAGAAGAGATAAGACATTATGTTATGATTTAAAATATAGTAAATAGGGAGATCTTCCTGGAATACTTACAACGTTGTGATGAGTTAGGACAGAGTCGTGTGGCGGAAGGTAGGATGATACAAAGACAACGAGAAAACATAGTTACAATGCAAAGGAGTACTGATAATAATAGACTAAATTATAGGGTAAATTTTTATAGAAATAATTATAATAACTGCAACGATAATAATTTTAGACGGAATTGGAATACAAAAAACACCCCAAGAAAAGAAACAGAGCAAACGAACCACGACAGGAACATAAATCAGTATACACTACAACAACAACATCGGGAACAATCAGCACAACCAATAAGAGCGAACCACCTATGCAGAAATTACGAGTCAGGCAAGACCATCTTCGTCGAATCAGGATTTTTGAATGAGGACAAACCAAGTAAGTTCTTAACAATTAATGGATATGAACACCAGGCAACTATATAAAATGTGAAATCGAAAATGATTTGAATAAAAGCTTATTACCGATAATTAAATTGAAAGTTGGAAATAGTAGAGGTGGAACACGCATTGATACTGGAGCAGAAGCATGTTAGTGTCTAAAGATTTTGTTAAACGGGAAAAGTTAATGGGGAGAATGATACCTATTAAGAAGTTTAATTTAAAAATCATCCCCATTGCATCCACATTTAAATCATTTTCCCAAATTTTTTCGAGATAAATTTTAAATTTTTCGAGAAAATGAGCATCCATTTAAACGAGATAAATTTATTTTTAAATTTTAGATTTGGACCAAAAGCCGATAACCATTTTTTTATTTTCATCTGAACCAAAAGGTTTTTTCGAGAAATGGCATCTTTCGGTACCATTCCGAACCAATGTTTTTACCATTTTCGAATAAACCCTTGTTTTACAACAATTTTCATTACCCGAACCAAATTTTAAGATACATCACCCCATTTTAAGATTTAATTTATTTTGAGCGTTTTTATAAATTTTTTCGCGATACATCTGTTAGTTAGAAGCAATTTAAACAGATTTAAAAATTCCCCACAAAGTCCCTTAAATTGTTTTGCTCATCAAACAAGTTTTTCCAAACATTCTTTAAAACCGCAAGGAAAAATTTTATTAAGCGTTTAATTTTAAAACATTAATTTTCAAAGGTTCTCGCAAAAACGGCTTTTTTTTTAACATAATTTAAGCCTTGAACAAGGACAGACTTTAATTATGGCAGCATAGAGGACAAACCAGCCTTTTTGACGTTGAAGGTTTTTACACGGCGAAGAAACAATTGCTCGAGCAAATTTAAAGTCGTTTCAAATCAATTTAACGGAACATTGAAAGCCGTTTAAATTCTTTCCAACAAATGCGGTTAAAAGAAAAACGCAATTCAAAAAATTGACGAATTGGTCAAGACGGGAAACCAACCGCACGCCACGGATGTTTTACACCCTTTAACCAAAGGAACGAACGGCGTTTTTAAAGGGCGATAGCAACCCAGAGTTTCTACCGAAAACACCGTGACCCGACATTAAATGGTAGCTTGAATATTTTTGAAACAATTGGAGAAACACCAAAGTAAATACCAAACAAACCCCATTACCAAACTTTAATTTTTATTGGAGAATTTTCCACGCGGCTGAATTTAAATATGCCGTTATTGGTTTAGCACCCGGGTTTTAACCACCTTATTAATCAATCCCTTTCGCACTAAGGATTAACACCTCAAACCGTCACCAAATCTCTTTAAAACATGGGTATAGTTTTATTATTTGCGGGACACCACTTTAAAAAAAAACAGGATAAAACGTTCATTAATAATTTATGGTAATTTGGCAACAAAAAAACCTTTATAAGAAAAAATAAATACAAATTATTAAACAAAACCGCCGGGTAAAGAGTCTGGGAATTAAATTTAAACAAGCAAGCGAAGCCCAGTTTTTTGATGAATGGGAAACATTTTGTTCCAACACCGTCAAATTTTGCGCAATCAAGACAGAAAAACTGGCCCCTTCCAAAACGTTTGAACCCCCCGTCGTTCCACATACTTTTTATTCACCAACAAATTTTCAAAATTCTAAATTTAAATTTTAAAACAGATTTCGCAATGTTGATGCATTGAGCAGGACACAATATCTTCTATTATTAAATTTTAAAAGTTCAAAACCATATTTATTGGCGGCCAGCCAAGCTTGTCCTTGTTTTCAACAAAGTTTCCAGGTCAGACCATTTAATCGTTTTGGTTTGAGCCCGAAGAAATTTGGCCAAACCCAAATTCAAAAGAGGAGAATCAGCACACAACCCCGAAATCACTTTGAAACCACCATAAAACAAAACCCTTCTAATTGGGGTGATAATTTGGAAAATTGCCCCTAGGTTGATTTTAAACAGTTGGTTGAATTTATCGCACATTTAACCAACAAAAAATCCATTTTATTTAAAAATCAAACCGACGATATTTGACACGAACTGGCCCCATGCCGATGGTCGGCCCAGCCCTTTTCAGTTGGCGTTAATGCAAGCCCGGAAAAGTGACGTTCATAAAAGGGTTTTACCTGTAAACCACCAACGCCATTTTAAATTATTAAAAAAATTTTTAGCAGTATTTTTAAATAATCGTGATTTCCATTGGCTCAGGTTTCCCCCGGTTTTTCAAACGAATGACACCATCGATTTGCAAGACCTTAACAAATCTTTTCAAATTCGCCTGTGGGTGCCCACTCGACTTCCCACCCCAAATTGAATGATTTTTCCTCGAAGGGAATTTGGTTCCGCCTGCCAATGGGGGTGCCACCGACCCTTTGGGATTCAGGGCGCATTATCACGCACCAGGCAAAGCGGTTTCGTCATTTTCAGTCTGGGAACCCAGGGAGTCGATGGGACCACGCAAAGGGTTCCATTTCCACAAGCCTGTTTAATCCATCCTAAAATTTAAAAAAAAAAATTTTAGAAATAACCGAATCCGTTTCCCATTTACATTTTCCACAAAGGAAACCCCAGGTTCTAATCCCTTGAGTGGAAAGCATTCACATTCCACTTGGTCCAAAGGTAGTTTACAAAGAAAACCCGCGTCGTTTAACCAGCAACATACCGTTCATCGGTGAAAAATCTTTATACGCCCAAATTATCGGATGTCAGAAAAAGGGGGAACATACAAAAATTGGTTCTGAATTTTGACAAACATCGCACAAGGAGGGAAAGAATTATATCCGATGCTTTCAGAGAAAACAGAACAACCACCGCCATTTGAATGGTATGCAAGAATCGGTAACAAAAGTGCAAGATAAACCATGATAAGGATGCGAAAGATCAGAACAAGACTGTCGACGTTTGAAAGAAAGAGAAATTTTCGACCAAAGAATTTAAATTTGGAAAAACATATTGGGAAACCAAACCAAGAAACAAAGGTGCAAAGAACCACATTCCAAAAGGGTGACTTTGTTTTTAAATGAACAAAAAATTAAGGAAGGTATGTTAATTTAAGAAATAAAAATTTGTTTATATAAAGGATAACAACCAAGCAGAATTCTGAAGGAAAAACAAAAAACCAGGTAGCCCAAATTATCATTTCATTTAAAAAGCGCTTTGTTATAATTTTCACCAAGAACCCATTGCGGTGATTTGAAAATTCCAAAGGCTTTATTTTTAAAACATAAACGTTATTAACAACAATTTCATTTATGAACGGTTGGTTTTTTATTTTCCAAATTTACCATTTATTCCCAACAAATAAACTCTTTATTTCCAAACATCCAGAGGCAGCCATGCAACATTTCGATGACACATTTTTCCTTCTGGATTCTTTTACCAACATTCGAACCCTTTCCAGATATTTGTTATTTTTCAACCCAACAACAACTTCACGCGAACAGTCCTTTATTACTATTTCACACCGATTGGCACGCCACGCAGGGAAGGAATTTATGAAAAAACATTTTCTTGGACTTTAAAAATAATTAAACTTTTTAATTTTAGGGTTTTTATTTTTGAACAACCATGCAATTTCCCACCTAACCGACAAAATTCGTATTTTCGCAGCCGTTAAAAGTACAGGTGCGTCAACTGGTCAACTTTTAAATTAGTTTGTTTAACCCTTTTTCCGCCGGAAGAATCAGGCAACTAGGCCCCTTTAGAATTCTTTGCAAGAATCCGCATAAATGAAGCCACGTTTATTTAATTCGTTATACTTTTGAGAACTAACAACGAAACATTTTAATCGGAAATTTTTCCTATCAATTTCCAAATCAAACCTTCAAAAATTATTTGATCACCCAACACAAACAATTTTTACCCGGAAATGTCACCATTATATGATCCGAAAACCGAATTGGTTTCCGTTTCATCGACATTCTTTTGAGTTCCAGCACCGCAAGTTTGAATAGAAACGAAGGTCGAACGAACCGATTTTTTGCTGGCCAGATATCGAAAATACCGGTCTTCTTTCGTTCAATCACTCCCGGTAAATTTCTTTTTAAAACGTTTCCCGGTTTTCGGGATAACCAAAAAGACAATTTTGAATGGCAAGATCAGAGCGTTGGTTACCCGGGTCCCACAGAAGGGAACAGCCCTGTTTCCATCCGCATTACAAAAGTTATCAAAGGATTTCCGGCATCAATTATGCATCGGAAACCCGTCGTCCTTTACTTAACAAGCAGCGAAACCAGGTATCCGTTTGCAGATTTAGCACCACCGATTGGAATGCGACATCTTTGAAAATGGTCAACCCAAACAACTTTAAACCATTTCACAAAAACCAAACCGACCAATGACAATGACAGGACCAACACAGCGACCACGACCAAGACATTCACATGACCAAAATGGCCATGACCAGACATGACAGACCACAATTACACAAGACAATGCCACATGACAACATGACCAATAACCGAAGGCCCATTCCCAGAAGACAAAACAGGATAGGAAAATTAGCCGCGGCGCCTGGCCCAACCTATTAATTTTTCCTTTATCTAACCTAGGTCCACACTTGGTTTTAAAAAACTCATTAAAAAGCTTAGTGTTAACGGGTTTTAATGAGAAAACTCATTAAAGTTGGTCATTGGTCATGTGGTCATTGGTTTGGTCATGGTGGTCAATATGGTCATTGGTCATTATGGTCATATGGTCATGGTTTGGTCTTGGTGGTCATATGGTCCCGGTGGTCATTGGTTCATATGGTCATGTGGTCATTGGTGGCCGCGTGGTCATATGGTCATGTGGTCATGTGGGCTGGTCATATTGTGGTCATATGGTCATATGGTCATGTGGGTGAGCAGGGAAAATTTTATATAAGGAAGTAGTTTGGGTTGAGCTTAGTTATAGTAAGACATTTTTCAAAAGATGTCGCATTCAAGCAATCAGTGGTGCTCCAAACAATCTATTACAAAAGCAGCAGAGGATATCCTGGATGGCTCGAGTTTCTACGCTGCTAGTAAAAATATAATAAAGAACAACGTTATGCAGATATGTTAAAAGGTTGCAGAACGGAAGAAATTACATAATTCCAACGATGCATCCAGAGATGTTATACCAGAAGTTAAAATACCTATACAGAATTATGATAACTTTGCTAAGCAAAAGAGGATGGTAAACATGGTCCTTTGTTCCCGTCCAACATACGAGCTATATTCGTGGGACCATCGAGTTGTGGGAAGACCAACGCTTTAATATCTCTGATCTTGCACGAGAACGGTCTTAGATTTCAAAATGTCTATGTATTTTCGAAGAGTTTGTATCAACCGA
This sequence comes from Platerodrilus igneus, assembly GCA_036346225.1. Classification (NCBI taxonomy): domain Eukaryota; kingdom Metazoa; phylum Arthropoda; class Insecta; order Coleoptera; family Lycidae; genus Platerodrilus; species Platerodrilus igneus. The sequence goes on along the minus strand of JARFIW010001225.1, from coordinate 239,080 downwards.
AATACGAATTGTTAAGAAACGTTTTTACACCATTAAAAGAAGAAATTTTACCATGAGTTTGAAAATTACGATGATTTGATTGAACCCGGAGATACCAAAGAAGATTCAATTATGGTTTTCGATGATATACCTGCAAACGAGCAAAGTAAAATCACCAGTTTTTCTCGTTCGGTCGACATAAAGCAATAGATTCGTTCTATCTATGTCAAACTTACGCTAGTGCCTTAAAACATAGACTCAGAGATAACGCCAATGTAATCGCATTATGGAAACAGGATGAAACCAATCTCGGACATATCTTTTCGGATCATATAAGGGTGACATGACATATCCGAAATTTAAAGAAATGTGTTTACAGTGTTGGGGTGACTCAAAACATAATTTTATAACTGTTGTGAAAGATTTTGATTTGGATAATGGTCGATATAGGAAGAATTTCGACGAGTATATAAATTTTAACATTATTCAAAAAAGTTAGTTCTCATCCAAAGTTTCATGATGACGAACGTTAACAATTTTATTGTAAATAAACGTAAGCTTCATTTTATGCAGGATTCTGTACGAAAGAACTTTTGGTATACAAAAGGGAGACGCTAATCTCTACAAAATTCAAAGAGGTGCACAAACAATTGATTGATCCCTTGCAAAATTACCGATTCCTAGTCACAAAAAGCGGAAAGAATTTACACGTACAACAAGGGTTAAACTTGAAAACAAAGACTAGTTTTTAAAAAGATTAAGTTACCAGTTGACGACGAGCCTGTACATCTTTATTATACGGATGTTAGCTAGAGACGAATACGAAAATATATACAAGTCGGTTATGGAGTAAAGTATAACCCCAATTGATACGCATAGTTTAGGAAAAGGTGTAGGAAGTTGATTCAGAAAACAGTGACACAACCTAAAATAATAACGTTTATCCGGAGGCTAGAGGTCTAACAAGAGTTATAATTATTTTTAAAGTCCTTAGCATTTTTCTTAAGAAATGTAATGATTTTGTTCATAGAATACATTCCCTACCTGTTGCTTTCGTGCACACAAATCGGGTCGGTACATATCCGAATAGGAGTAGCTCAATAAAAGGACTGTTCGCGTAGAAGTTATTATTTGTTGATTGTACGGTTTAAAGAGACAATATAACAAATATGTATAAAGACTTTGGAGAGGTTATTCGAAGATTTCGCAATGCTCTACGAGTAAAAAAAGCAGAATGTGGGCAACGCTTTTCGATAGAAGGAGAAAAATGTCTTATGTGTCAGTCATACGAGGAAGCAATACAGCACTGTACTGCAGTGTTATCAATGCCCGAGGATCTGGATGATTTTATGGAAATAATCGAGGAGATGGGGTTTATAAAACTGTTGGCAGATATTCAAATGGAATATATACTAAATTGTAAGTTTTAAAAAAAAATTTAACCACCAACAACTGTTATCATAAGAAATGAATGATGTGAATTTAGAAATTATTTTTGTATATATTAGCTTGTTTATGTTTTAAAATATAAAGCATACATTGGTATTGTTTAATTTTTCAAATGTCCACGAACTGAAATGGGTATCTAAGTTCTTATGAAAAGAATTATAACAAAGAGCGTACATTTAATTTTAATAGAAATGAGTAAACTACGTTTTGAAACATACCTTTTAGTTTTTGTTTTTTTCAACTTCTATGATATTACATAAACCAAGATTCTGCTACTGCTTGAGTAATTGTATCCTAACAATACCATTATATATAAATAAAACCAAAACGTTTGAAACAATATTTATATTTCAATTCAAATACTTAACAGGTACACTTCACATAGAAATATATTTTTATTCATTAAAACTAATACACACACACAAAAAAAGTCACTTTTTCCTCCTTTTAATTGGCAAATGTGTAGTATACATATCCAAATTTTGCACACGATTTTCTTTTTGATCTGAGTTTCGTTAGAGTGTAGCTTTGGAACATTGTAGATTTCGGATGCTTCTGAACCAGTAATCCATCCTTTGTTTATTTCGTCAAGGGTTTTATTTAAATCCCTTTAGTATACGATTTGTTGTCTTTTCTTTTCTGTCAGAAACGTCTGACTTGGAGTCTATGTTCTGATCTTTCGCATCAACATTATCATGTGTAGGTTTATCTTGCACTATTTTAGTATTTACCAGAGATTCAAGACATACCATTCAAATGTTGGCTAGTTGAATTGTTTGATAAACTTGTTTTCATCTCCTTGACAACTTCTTCTAAAATTTTTATAGCATCTAAAATAATTCTTTTCCCGCTCATTTTTATTACGATGTTTACTTATCAAAATGCAAATGCAGACTATTCCAATTTCACAATTTCGAAAAATATGTATAAATATTTACCCCGTCTAACTTTGTTCCCTTTGATACATCCGATAATTATAGATTGAAAAGAAGTTAATTGATTTTACCGACGTGAATAGACTGGAAAATTATTTAAACACCTTTGGGTTTCCCAATTTAAAAAGTTAAACAATTTTGGTAAAACCATTGGGAGAAATCTTCCCACGAAATTTTTTCCACCTTTAACCAGGGAGATAAACCTTTGTTTGGGTTCAATAAATAGAATTTTTAAGAAGGAATTCGGAGTTTCCTCCAAAAAATTTTTTAATTTTTTAAAAGGATGGATCTGAAACAGGGTTTGTACCTTGGGATTAATAAACCCGTCCCTTTGCTGGTTTCATAACACAGCTTCCCAAATTGGGTTAAACCCGGGACTAAAATTACCAAAAATTTGAGACAACCCCATGTTTTGCCGGTTTGGTGATTTAACTGCCTCTTCAGTTACAATCCGCAAAAGGGTCGGAACACCCCTTAAAGACCATTTTTTGCAGGAACTTTCAATTCCGAACCCATTGGTTTGGTTCAAATTAAACCCAAATCTTAATTTTGTGGAAAGGAAGTCCCATTTACACCCCGGGTTTTTCAAAAAAGGCCGATTAGGTTTGAAAAGATTTAAAAAGAATTATAAAAACCCGGGCTTAAAAGGTTAAAATTCTTAAAATTTATTAAGGTTTTCATTTCATTTAAAAATTTTCCAATTTTAAACCTAGGAAAACCCAATAAAATTAAATTTAACAGAGGATTTTAAAAAACCAAGAGTTAATTTTTGTTTAATAATTTCAAAAGGCGTTTTTAAAATTTTCCATCGGTAAAATTTTAAAACCCAATTTGAGTAACTTTTTCCGTCCTTTTCATTATTAACGCCAACTTTTTAAAAAAGGACTCCACGTCGAACCATCGGAATAAAAGGCAAACCATTTCCCAGTGCCATTAGCGGCCAAAGGTAATCGGCGAGTTTTTATTTAAAATTTAATTTTAAATTAAAGGGAATGGTTTTTTTCCTTTGTTGAGTTCCCAAGTTTGATTTTGCCGAGGACCACAATTAAAATAACCAACATTGGTAAGCAACCCAAGGAGGCAAATTTCCCCAAAAAAATCCCACCATAAATTTGGGAATTGGTTTTGATTTATAGGGTTTGGTTTCAAACCTTTGCCAACCAAGTTGGATTTGGCGGAAAAGTTAATGTGTCTGTTCTACATTAAATTCCTTTTCCGATTGGGAAGGAAAAGGAAACTTTTTAAGGTGGAATTTAAAATTCCGCCAAATTTGCCAAAAGACTCAAAAAAAAACAAAAATTAAATTGGTTACACAAACCCAATTTTTTGAATACCAAAGACAAGGAAATTTCCCAAATTGCCGACCAAGTTTAATTAGGAAATATGGTTTTGAACCCAATTTTGAAAAGAAATTTTAAATTAGAACCGAAAAGGGAATTTTAATTGGCTTTTGCCGACAATGCTTCGGCTTTAAATTTGCGGGAATTGATTGTTTTAAAACCGGTTAAGGTGTGAAACTTTCCCAGAATTTTAACCGAAAATTTTTGGGTGATTATAAAAATTATGTTTGGAAAACGAACGGAGGAAGAAAGGGTTCAAACCGGTTATTAAAAGACCGGTTCCATATTTCCTCTTTCAAATTGAAATTGCCAAAGCAATTTAAATTTCTTGACAGGTGTTGGTTAATTAAATGTTTATTCCAACTTTTAAAAAATGAAACCTTTAAGGAAATCCTTCCCGCAAATTTTTTGAATTTGGCCTATCCCGACCCAGACTTTTGGTTAAACCACGGGCGGTTTTATAGAAATGTTATAATTAACCAGTTGTTTATTTATTAAAACTATTTTTAAAATTTGTTTTAATTTATTTTATTCCCAACTTCCATAAATTTAATTTTAATTAGAGTTATTTTAAACTTTCCCTGTTTTTATTTTTAGGTTTAAAGGGTTTTAAACGGAAATTTAATTAAACACTTTTACCCATGGTTAAACAAAAATTTAAATTTAAAACGGTTTTAACTACGGTGTTTAGAATTTTTTAGGTAGTAACTTTAAGCCTATTGTTTGTACCAAAGGGACCCCAAATTTAAAAAGATTTTAAAGGAAACCCAAAGTTAGGTTTAATTTAAAAGGGTTCTACAAACCTTAACGAGCATATTTTAAAAAGGGTGGGATCCCCCGCAACAGTGGCGTGGAAAGGAAAAGGATTTTAATAAGAAATTAAATTATTGGGTTTAAAAATGGTAAAATTTAAAACCATAAACAATTATTAATTTTTTTACGCGTTTGTACCTTGAAGTTTTTTTCGGCCCAATTTCTTCGATTGTTTCCAAAGAAAATACCAACCAAAAATTGTGGTTAACATCTCCCCTCCGTCGGCAGCAAAGACCCCAAATCTGGGCGCAGTACCCGCTTTCGTGGCTGCCCAAAAAAAAACACGGTTTATGTATTTGCATTAAATTAACCCAAAATTTTGTTGGGTCTTTAAACAAACAACCAACATCCTTTTAAAGCGTGGTTTAATTTTAAATTTTATTCGGTCCAAACACCGCCAACCCTTTTTAAAATAGGTAAAAGCTTTAATTTCGTTAATTTGATTTGGGCCATTTAAGCGAAACCTTTCCATTGTAATAACCGCATTTGGTTTGGAAAAGAAATTAAAACAGCTTTCCAAATGTGAAATTCATAGTTAAAAATTTGTTTGGGAAACCGAAACCGATTTTCCAAGCATTTTGATTAATTTTGTAATTTCTAAATCATTTTGCAAAAATAAAAAGAAACCCAACGCCACAAGGAAAGTAAATTGTTTGTCCTCACTTTCCTATTTTCAATAAATTGTTAAACGTTATTTGTCCTGGCCATGTATTTCCAACCCAAAGCCCATTTTCATTAATTTTAAAACCAGAAAATTTGCCGGGTTTGCAACCTTCCTGGGAAAACCGATTTTGAAAAAAAATTGTTTTAAATATTAAACCCTTATGGTTTAAATTAATTTGTTTCTTAAAATTCGGTTTTAAAAGATTTTAACAATTTTTGTTAAAATTTAATTTAATGAGCAAAACCAATTTAAAGAGGTTTGGGAGCTTTAAAGGGTAACTTTGTAAGGAGTAGTCCGATTTTAAATCTGTTTGCAGATTTGAATTCTGCGTAAAATTCTAAGCTAACAAGATGTATCGTACGACTAAAAAAATTTATAAAAACGCTCAAAAGTCGCAACAGGTGAGAAATCTTAAAATGGGGGTAGCTCCCTTGGGGATGATGCTATCTTAAAAATTCCTAAAGATTCGGGTAGCTGAGAAAAATCTAATATTGATTGATACCAAACAAGGTAGGTTTATCTCGAAAGATGTAATGGCTAGACAAAGAAAACTATTCGGTTCAGATGTGGGAGCAAATGAGGATGCTCATTTATCTCGAAAGATGCATTGGCTAGACGAAAAAAACTATTTGGTTCAGATGAAAGATAAAAAAAAATGGTTAGTCGAAGAAAACTATTTGGTCCAGAATGTTAGCGGTAAAAAATCTTAAAAATAGGTTTATCTCGTGTGTGGAAATGTGGATGCTCATTTATCTCGAAACATAAAAAAAATTTAAGATAGGTTTATCTCGAAAGATGAAAATGGTTAGTCGAAGAAAACTTTTTGGTTCAGATGTGTGTGGAAATGTGGATGCTGGTGGAAATGTGGGCCCAGGATGCCTGATTTTACCCTACTAATTTAATAGCACCGAATAGAAAGAGATTTGCAAGTGTAAATAAGATAATAATTCTGGAATGTGAAGTGGGTAAGATGAAGTTTGAGAATGAATTTATAATAGTAATCAAAGGCCGCAGGTCCAAATTCTGCTGTAGCCGTTCTTTTAGCGGTTTTCAATTACTAGTTCTATTTGAAATGGTAATTCAACTTTACATAAAAGGTTGGGTTTTTATTTCATCTTAAAACTGTTAATATATATTAATTAACATGCATTTGCATTCCGAATGTGGATTATCCTTCTTCACTATTAATAATAATATAATTACATCTTTGTATTATCCGAACGTTGCAAAATGGAATGATCAACTTATTAGTACACAAATTAGGCATATAACTAGAATCAATTTGCTTAAATGCAAGACGTAATTGAAGATCGAAATTAAGAATAAACTTCAGCAATATAAATTATAACACCATCTAAACAGTTGGCTGCATAGCACAGTTGGTTAGGGCGTTGATCAGGAAAATCAAAGGTCGCAGGTTTAAATCCTGCTGTAGCCGTTCGTTTAGCGGTTTTCAATTACTAGTTCGATTTGAAATGGTAATTCAACTTTACATAAAAGGTTGGGTTTTATTTCATCTTAAAACTGTTAATATATACTAATTAACATGCATTTGCATTCCAAATGTGGATTACCCTTCTTCACTATTAATAATAATATAATTACATCTTTGTATTATCCGAACGTTGCAAAATGGAATGATCAACTTATTAGTACATGAATTAGGATATAACTTAGAATCAATTTGCTTAAATGCAAGACGTAATTGAAGATCGAAATTAAGAATAAACTTCAGCAATATAAATTATAACACCATCTAAACAATTGGCTGCATAGCTCATTTGGTTAGGGCGTTGATTCAGAAAATCAAAGGTCGCAGGTTTAAATCCTGCTGTAGCCGTTCGTTTAGCGGTTTTCAATTACTAGTTCGATTTGAAATGGTAATTCAACTTTACATAAAAGGTTGGGTTTTATTTCATCTTAAAACTGTTAATATATACTAATTAACATGCATTTGCATTCCAAATGTGGATTACCCTTCTTCACTATTAATAATAATATAATTACATCTTTGTATTATCCGAACGTTGCAAAATGGAATGATCAACTTATTAGTACATGAATTATGTATAAATTAGAATCAATTTGCTTAAATGCAAGATGTAATTGAAAATCGAATAATAATAGCTTCAGCAATATAAATTATAACACCATCTAAACAATTGGCTGCATAGCTCAGTTGGTTAGGCGTTGATCAGAAAATCAAAGGTCGCAGGTTTAAATCCTGCTGTAGGCGTTCGTTTAGCGGTTTTCAATTACTAGTTCGATTTGAAATGGTAATTCAACTTTACATAAAAGGTTGGGTTCTATTTCATCTTAAAACTGTTAATATATACTAATTAACATGCATTTGCATTCCAAATGTGGATTATCCTTCTTCACTATTAATAATAATATAATTACATCTTTGTATTATCCGAACGTCGCAAAATGGAATCATCAACTTATTAGTACATAAATTAGACATATAACTAGAATCAATTTGCTTAAATCCAAGATGTAGTTGAAAATCGAAATTAAGAATAAGCTTCAGCAATATAAATTATAACACCATCTAAACAATTGGCTGCATAGCTCAGTTGGTTAAAGCGTTGATCCGGAAAATCAAAGGTCGCAGGTTTAAATCCTGCTGTAGGCGTTCGTTTAGCGGTTTTCAGTTACTAGTTCGATTTGAAATGGTAATTCAACTTTACATAAAAGGTTGGGTTCTATTTCATCTTAAAACTGTTAATATATACTAATTAACATGCATTTGCATTCCAAATGTGGATTATCCTTCTTCACTATTAATAATAATATAATTACATCTTTGTATTATCCGAACTTTGCAAAATGGAATGATCAACTTATTAGTACATGAATTAGGTGTATAATTAGAATCAATTTGCTTAAATGCAAGATGTAATTGAAAATCGAAATTAAGAATAAGCTTCAGCAATATAAATTATAACACCATCTAAACAATTGGCTGCATAGCTCAGTTGGTTAAAGCGTTGATCCGAAAATCAAAGGTCGCAGGTTTAAATCCTGCTGTAGGCGTTCGTTTAGCGGTTTTCAGTTACTAGTTCGATTTGAAATGGTAATTCAACTTTACATAAAAGGTTGGGTTTTATTTCATCTTAAAACTGTTAATATATACTAATTAACATGCATTTGCATTCCAAATGTGGATTATCCTTCTTCACTATTAATAATAATATAATTACATCTTTGTATTATCCGAACTTTGCAAAATGGAATGATCAACTTATTAGTACATGAATTAGGTGTATAATTAGAATCAATTTGCTTAAATGCAAGATGTAATTGAAAATCAATTAAGAATAAGCTTCAGCAATATAAATTATAACACCATCTAAACAATTGGCTGCATAGCTCATTTGGTTAAGCGTTGATCCGGAAAATCAAAGGTCGCAGGTTTAAATCCTGCTGTAGGCGTTCGTTTAGCGGTTTTCAATTACTAGTTCGATTTGAAATGGTAATTCAACTTTACATAAAAGGTTGGGTTTTATTTCATCTTAAAAATGTTAATATATATACTAATTAACATGCATTTGCATTCCAAATGTGGATTACTCTTCTTCACTATTAATAATAATATAATTACATCTTTGTATTATCCGAACGTCGCAAAATGGAATGATCAACTTATTAGTACATAAATTAGGTATATAACTAGAATCAATTTGCTTAAATCCAAGATGTAGTTGAAAATCGAAATTAAGAATAAGCTTCAGCAATATAAATTATAACACCATCTAAACAATTGGCTGCATAGCTCAGTTGGATAAAGCGTTGATCCGGAAAATCAAAGGTCGCAGGTTTAAATTCTGCTGTAGGCGTTCGTTTAGCGGTTTTCAGTTACTAGTTCGATTTGAAATGGTAATTCAACTTTACATAAAAGGTTGGGTTTTATTTCATCTTAAAAATGTTAATATATATACTAATTAACATGCATTTGCATTCCAAATGTGAATTATCCTTCTTCACTATTAATAATAATATAATTACATCTTTGTATTATCCGAACGTTGCAAAATGGAATGATCAACTTATTAGTACATGAATTAGGTGTATAATTAGAATCAATTTGCTTAAAATGCAAGATGTAATTGAAAATCAGTAACAATAATAGGCTTCAGCAATATAAATTATAACACCATCCAAACAATTGGCTGCATAGCTCATTTGGTTAGGGCGTTGATCAGGAAAATCAAAGGTCGCAGGTTTAAATCCTGCTGTAGCCGTTCGTTTAGCGGTTTTCAATTACTAGTTCGATTTGAAATGGTAATTCAACTTTACATAAAAGGTTGGGTTTTATTTCATCTTAAAACTGTTAATATATACTAATTAACATGCATTTGCATTCCAAATGTGGATTACCCTTCTTCACTATTAATAATAATATAATTACATCTTTGTATTATCCGAACGTCGCAAAATGGAATGATCAACTTATTAGTACATGAATTATGTATATAACTAGAATCAATTTGCTTAAATCCAAGATGTAGTTGAAAATGGAAATTAAGAATAAGCTTCAGCAATATAAATTATAACACCATCTAAACAATTGGCTGCATAGCTCAGTTGGTTAAAGCGTTGATCCGGAAAATCAAAGGTCGCAGGTTTAAATCCTGCTGTAGGCGTTCGTTTAGCGGTTTTCAGTTACTAGTTCGATTTGAAATGGTAATTCAACTTTACATAAAAGATTGGGTTTTATTTCATCTTAAAACTGTTAATATATACTAATTAACATGCATTTGCATTCCAAATGTGGATTATCCTTCTTCACTATTAATAATAATATAATTACATCTTTGTATTATCCGAACGTTGCAAAATGGAATGATCAACTTATTAGTACATGAATTAGGTGTATAATTAGAATCAATTTGCTTAAATGCAAGATGAAATTGAAAATCAGTAACAATAATAGGCTTCAGCAATATAAATTATAACACCATCCAAACAATTGGCTGCATAGCTCATTTGGTTAGGGCGTTGATTCGGAAAATCAAAGGTCGCAGGTTTAAATCCTGCTGTAGCCGTTCGTTTAGCGGTTTTCAATTACTAGTTCGATTTGAAATGGTAATTCAACTTTACATAAAAGGTTGGGTTTTATTTCATCTTAAAACTGTTAATATATACTAATTAACATGCATTTGCATTCCAAATGTGAATTATCCTTCATCACTATTAATAATAATATAATTACATCTTTGTATTATCCGAACGTTGCAAAATGGAATGATCAACTTATTAGTACATGAATTAGGTGTATAATTAGAATCAATTTGCTTAAATGCAAGATGAAATTGAAAATCAGTAACAATAATAGGCTTCAGCAATATAAATTATAACACCATCCAAACAATTGGCTGCATAGCTCATTTGGTTAGGGCGTTGATTCGGAAAATCAAAGGTCGCAGGTTTAAATCCTGCTGTAGCCGTTCGTTTAGCGGTTTTCAATTACTAGTTCGATTTGAAATGGTAATTCAACTTTACATAAAAGGTTGGGTTTTATTTCATCTTAAAACTGTTAATATATACTAATTAACATGCATTTGCATTCCAAATGTGAATTACCCTTCTTCACTATTAATAATAATATAATTACATCTTTGTATTATCCGAACGTTGCAAAATGGAATGATCAACTTATTAGTACATGAATTAGGTGTATAATTAGAATCAATTTGCTTAAATGCAAGATGAAATTGAAAATCAGTAACAATAATAGGCTTCAGCAATATAAATTATAACACCATCCAAACAATTGGCTGCATAGCTCATTTGGTTAGGGCGTTGATTCGGAAAATCAAAGGTCGCAGGTTTAAATCCTGCTGTAGCCGTTCGTTTAGCGGTTTTCAATTACTAGTTCGATTTGAAATGGTAATTCAACTTTACATAAAAGGTTGGGTTTTATTTCATCCTAAAACTGTTAATATATACTAATTAACATGCATTTGCATTCCAAATGTGGATTACCCTTCTTTACTATTAATAATAATATAATTACATCTTTGTATTATCCGAACGTCGCAAAATGGAATGATCAACTTATTAGTACATGAATTATGTATATAACTAGAATCAATTTGCTTAAATCCAAGATGTAGTTGAAAATCGAAATTAAGAATAAGCTTCAGCAATATAAATTATAACACCATCTAAACAATTGGCTGCATAGCTCAGTTGGTTAAAGCGTTGATCCGGAAAATCAAAGGTCGCAGGTTTAAATCCTGCTGTAGGCGTTCGTTTAGCGGTTTTCAGTTACTAGTTCGATTTGAAATGGTAATTCAACTTTACATAAAAGGTTGGGTTTTATTTCATCTTAAAACTGTTAATATATACTAATTAACATGCATTTGCATTCCAAATGTGGATTATCCTTCTTCACTATTAATAATAATATAATTACATCTTTGTATTATCCGAACGTTGCAAAATGGAATGATCAACTTATTAGTACATGAATTAGGTGTATAATTAGAATCAATTTGCTTAAATGCAAGATGTAATTGAAAATCAGTAACAATAATAGGCTTCAGCAATATAAATTATAACACCATCCAAACAATTGGCTGCATAGCTCATTTGGTTAGGGCGTTGATTCGGAAAATCAAAGGTCGCAAGTTCAAATCCTGCTGTAGCCGTATTTTTAGCGGTTTTTTAAAACTGTTAATATATATATATATATATATATATATATATATATATAATTAATTCGAGCACTGGTTAATTTAATCAGGCACAGAGAATATACATTTCAAATACTCTAGAAGTAATCTTTGACATGTGGTATCCGAATATTTTAATTGATTATCATATCGTTTCCTATACTGGGTTTAATTTTATTTTGAACTTTGTTTTGACATGCATTTTCTGCGTTACTGATTCTCATGATGATCGATGCCCGCTTTTTCCGAGAAATTTACATTCACCGTGGATTGGTAGATTTCTTGCGTGGTCATTAATGATCAGAGAAATTTCTTTTTAGCTCTTTTGCGTAGGCTTGTTGGTTCAGCTATGTTTGCAACATTAACGGGTCTTGCTATTGTTGTGATGATTCATCATTCAGCAACATCAAAAATGTTTAGCTGTTTCACATCTTCTGAGTTAAGTGAAAGATAAGTATTTCGATGCATGGAGGTATGTTTTAATTTGTTTTGCAAATCAAGACATGGGGATGTTCTTTCTTTGTCTTTGCCCCCCTTCGCGTTTGTAGTTAGCATGGTGTTTCAAGGTGTTTTTTTATACGTTATTGTGATTTGTACGGTTTCTTACTTTACTCTCCTTTCTAACATTTTTTTTGATTACTGCAGAGCACCAATAAATTATTGGTTGTATACACCTTTTGTCTAGTTCATTATACCAGTAAACATCTTTAATTAAATAAATATCTGTATTAGAATCATGTGGTCTAACCGCAATACCGAGATGCTAGTTCGGTTGCTAACATCAGGCGTTGATAATTAGTATAAATATGTCAAAGCCAAGCAACTTTCCTATGTCGTGCACAACGTGCCAGCGGTCACTTTAGGCAGAACACTCGTCACGAAGTTAACATGGGGAACCTGAGGGTTCTAGCAAGTAATTTGCGCGTGGCTTTACGCCGTAGTGGAACCCAGGTGTAATGAACACTTGGCTTAGTAATTTTTAATAATGGTAAGCAATTAAAAATAACTTAACTAGACAAACTAAATAATTTTGTTGTAGCTATCTTTCATACTTCGTTAAAATGCTTTTTTACCTAATTCTTTAACATAACTCATTTAAATATTCCTTTTACACACTTTTAAAATTTCCATTTAAATATTTCTTTTACAAATCCTTCTGCAAATTCAGATGAATAACTTTCAAATAATCGTTTTGTATATCACTTGGAAGACTTTTTCGTATATTCATTAGTTAGAATGATTCCGTCTTATATGGTTTTATAAAAATAAGACCGTCTAAATGTTGTGTTTTAAGATGATATTGATCCTTTATTTGCATCTACGAGTATCGAGTTATAGTTCCTTCACATCAATGTTGCGATAAGAAAATATTGATCTAGCATGACCGTCCTTCAACTTTACTAGAATAGTTTGATTTAATGAAATGTTCTGCAAAGTGGATAGAAATTTTATGGTTTGAATCTAAAGTCCGATAATTAATAAAAATTGTCTTTTTGAAATTGCAAGTACGAATTTACAAGTAATTATGTGGACAACTATATGATGGTAATTATTTTGGTAACGATCTACACACAGTAGTACATCTAAGTTTTGTAATGGATTTTGGTTGGTCCCGTTGGTGCGTATAGGAAAAGCGCTTTAAGCTCATATGGTTAGGTACAAGGACCACGCAGCTGATTATTTGCTGTACAACATGTGGAGGCGACGTCAATTGTTTGTCCAAGGACCATGTATTAACATTTGTTTACACATGATGTAGTACCATCATACGAACAACACCTGTTGAAACGAGGTAAGAGATTTGTATTATTCTTACATCACGTCTACACTTGGCGAACTTTGGTACAAGGCTGCACCAAAAAATATCTTTGTGATGATTTATTACTATTAATTTGATTAACAAACTAGAAAGGACTTTGATGAAATTTATTTGCCAATATATATACAGTATAATAATAATTATTATTATTAACAAAATTAAGCGAATCCATAGAGTTCTGATTAAAGTCTCATTTATGCATAATTTTTATTACAGCTTATGAACATTGAATAATTAGACAATTTAGACATTTTAATATATATTTGTAAATTGAATAGCAGATCTGGTATTTTTGGTATAGATTTGAGTTAAATTTTGTAGTAAAAGAAACACTTAAAGTTTTTGATATTCTTTTCGAATTCATAGTCCTACCTCAGGGTAGATGATATTATATTATCTTTCTAAAGGTAAAATTTATACATGCAATTCTTTATGAAGAAACAACTTTTGGTTAAAGAATCAACATTTAATTCTTTTAACTAATTGTTTTATTTTGAACATGTGAGTTCGAATATAGTGTAACCAAGTCAATGAAAAAAGGCATAAATACCTTCGAGGTAATGATAGTGGTAGCTTCTAATTAACGGAGAAGCTCTATTTGTTTTTTTAGAATTTGAAGCCTAATATTTGTGTTTATAGAATTGTGTGCATAATTTAATCTTCTCAGTTTTATTGTGAGGTAGCAAGAGTATACCCCTTGTGTCCTCGCCTTGTTAATTTAATTAAATTTTCTTTACAGCTTCTGCGTTAGCAGTTAATAGGATGTTCCTCTCTAAGGACTTCCAAGTCCCCCTTAGGGAAACCCTGTGTTTAAAAATTAATAACTTGGTGGCGCCCTCCCTAAACCCCTGTTTTGGTAAAAATCAAGTCCTAGTAAGCAAATAATGTTTTGTAAAAAGAACCACGACCAATCCTCATAAGCTCTACCCAAGGAATAGACCCCTAGCATAGTCGGATGATATTTGCGTTCCATCATTTTAAGGAAATCCTTCCTTAAAGTTTACTGGTTCCATCTAGGGATATTAAAGAATCCACCGGTTACTTTAATTATTTAATTAACCCCCACCAGTAAGTGTTAATTTCGTTTTAGTGTAAGTGTTGTTATTCACATTCAAGATTCCTACCTTGCTTGAAATAGCAAGGGTTCGGAAAAATTTAAAATATCCAGTTGAAAAAACTCGTTTTCTGGCCAGTGTAATATTTTTGAGTGAAGCATTAGAAAATAAAATGTAGGATATAGTAAAGTAAGATTAAATTTACTATATATATTTATATATATATATATATATATATATATATATATATATATATATTCTTCTCATTCCTGGAATTTGGTTATCAAATAACTTGTTGGCAAAAAAACAAAAACTACAACCTTTCGTATATTAATATATTACATAATTGCTATACGCGTTTCTGTACAAACTATCATAATCATTAAGCACCTATAATATTACATAGTTATCCCAAAAAAGTTTTTAAAATTGTCATACATACCCAAAATTATATAACACTTTTTGATATTAATGAGTTTGCTATTGAGAAGTGAACATTTTAGTCAGATAGATAAAACACATTTATTGTAAAAATAACTAAGATTAATAATAGACAAATAATAAACAATGTTTAACAATGTATCACATCTTCTTTTAAGAACTAAATTTCTTATACTAAATTATTATGTTTAGGTAACCAACAAACTTATTGTTATCACTGATAAATATTTAGCGCGGGCAATGTGTGCATTTGTTTTAAATCAGGCTTGTATTAAGTGCATGAATCTTTAGTGTTGTATTAAGCAAAGAAATCTGAGGTTGAACTAGTTTCATAATCATTTTTAAAAGTGAATTATGTTGTTATATATGTTGATGGAACTATCCTGGTCTAGTTTTGAATTGATCACGTTCGGGTGTTTGTGTATTTTAATAGTTTCTAAGATGTTTCTTTTTTTATCGTTATTTTCAACATCTAAAATTTTGACATTATTAAAGTCGAATTGGTGTGGTTTTTCGATTGCGTGGGCCGCTAATGCTGTAATTTTTTTATTGTTTGTTCTTATAGAGTATTTGTGTTGATATATGCGTTTGTGAATATATTGTTTTGAATTTCCGATGTAACATCCGTCGCATTCTAAACAATTAATTTGATAAATAGGGTGGGTTCGGTTATTGTGATCAATTTGTGGTTTAAGATTAGTAAAAAAGTTATTTGTTGAATTGTTGGGTTTATGGATGACTTGTATATTGTGGGCATTAAGGCATTTTTAAATTTTTTCTGATAAACCCGGATTGTACAATAAACTTATACGCTCTTTTTTTACTTGTTGTTTATTTTTATCACATTTATTAAAAACTTTTTGAATTTTTGTTTTAATTATTGGCTGGTAAAACGATTTTGGATAATTATTATTTTCTGGTATGTTTCTTAGTAACTTTATATTTTGATGTCGATATCTATTATGTGTAAGTTTTATTGCCCTGTCAACTAAATTATTTATGACATTTATTTTATATTGTCTAGGTACATAGGAGTTAAAGTTAAGATATCTACCACTCCAGGTGGTTTTTCTGTACCAATTATTCCCGCAGAATTATAAGTAACGAGCATGTCCATGAAAGGGATGGTTTTTTTTATTTCTTTTTCGTGTGTAAATTACATCCTTTGGTGAAAACTATTGAATGAATCTAATGTTTCTTTAATTTTATGAGTTGGTAGGCATATGATGCAATCGTCTACGTATCTTTTATAGAATATTGGTTTGTAATTTAAATTGTTAATTGCGTAGTTCTCCAGCTCTTCTAATACCAGGTTGGCAATAGTAGATGATGTGGGTGATCCCATTGCTGTACCAAAAATTTGTGCATAAACTGTATTATTGAATTTGAAATAGGTTGCGTCAAGACATAGTTTTACGGCTTTGGTAAATTCTTCTTTGTGAATATTAGTTATTGTGTTTAATTTACTCCAGTTGTTATTAATTGTATTAATTGCAAGTTCAGTAGGGATGTTTGTGAAAAGAGATTGCATATCGAGCGAAATAATAATATAGTTTTTGGGAACTTTTTGACTTAGGATAAATTTTTGGAAATCCAACTATCAATCACGTGGTATTGGGTTTGTCCTAGTGGGACGACTACGTTGAAGATGGTTTCCACGTAGAGCGCTGGTGGTGCTACAATCCAGGTAATTTAACCTTTGTTAAACTTATTGTGATCTGGTGGGTGACTACGACACTTTGGTGATTATTGGTGTATTTTATTGTATTGTAAGAACATTTTATTTGACGATTTACTTTGAGAAACGAGTATAAGAAAATTTATTTATGTACTATTTGGAGGTATAGAATAAAGGTGTAATATTGGTTTTTTGTACAAAGTTACAGCGTTTTTGATAATTTCAGTACTGTAGTTAGCACATAGGTAAAGAAAGGCTTTTACTATGAGCTCGTATTAGACCCCCGTTTAAAGTAAAGTTTGGGGATAAGTCCAGTTACTTTTGGTTAATTATTGATGTAATTAGAAAAATTTCCAAATTATTTTATTTAAAATGACTTCTTTTAAAATTGATAATATGTGTTAAATATTCAAGATGTGTGAGGAATGTAAAATTAAAAAATTTGAATAGCAACTTGATGTTCAAATAAATCGTGATGTACTTTTGGAGATCAAGTTTTATTTATTTAAATAGTAGGGTAGAATTTTCAGAGAACAAGTGAACAGCCGCGGCGAATATCCCTTAGTAAGCTGGAGGATTTGGCGTCTGAATTGGAAAGCATCTTCAGAGGATATTGTTATAGGGTGATATGAATTGCAAGTCTAGCTGGTAGGGCTTTATTTTCAGGTAGGTGCAGGTATTTGTGACAACACAAATTTTTAGAGCGTCCTTTTCAGGGGGTGACAACACATCATTTTGGCGACCGGAACGTGATGGGCTCGAATTCAGATAGATTTTTTTTTATTATTTATCTGAAGAAACTGACGATCCTGAGATTAAGGGTTTAGTATTTTGTAATTTTTTTTTGTAATTAATTTTAGTGAGTGTGTGGGAACTATTTAGCGTATGAATAGTGTGGTATGGTCGAATGTTAAGAAAGGAGTGGCTAAGGAGTAAAGAAGTGGAATTTTGGAAGTGACAATAGTACTCTTTTTGAAAAACAAGACAAGAAACGGAAGAAGCAAGAGGTAGTAGGAATCAGTCGAGGACAGAGTCGGGAGAAGTTGGAAATGAGTTAATTTTAAGAACGTTACAGAGAATGAGTGAAGAGTCATATAGAAAATTTGAACAAATGAACGGCAAGTTTGAAAAGATTAGAGAAATGGGTGAAGAGTCTAAAAAAAAAGTTGAACAAATTTGCCAGGACTTAGGGGAGAAAATAGAAAAGGCAACAAGAGAATTTTCTGAATTTGAAAATAGTCTTACGATAAAAATGGGGGAGGTAGAAACAAGGGTAGATAAGAATGAGGCAGGAATTCGGACAATTAAAGTCAATTTACTGCGAGAAGGAAATTAATGTAAAAATGACTGAAGTGATTGATTCTTGTAGGGACCAATTAGGACGTGTAGATAGAGAAGTCAGCGGAATCAAACATAACATGACGACTTTAACGGGGGATGGTCCGAGGTTTGTTTCAGGGAGTATATCAATAGAACAACAAATGAAATTTTACGGGTATGATCGGATGAATCCCCAAATTTTTATAAATAGTGTTAGGAATAACTTGGAACCTAAGGGAGCGTTTTATAGGAGTAGTGGCACCAGAACGCCAACACCGAGACCCGGAGTGGAAAGACAGAACAGCTCACAGGCGATGAGCAGGACGCAGGCGAATCCCAGTGTTAGAGATACAGAAAAAAGAGATTTCACGGAAGCAACGCGACGAACATATGCTGAGGTAGTCGAGGGATAACCAGGACCCAGCAGTGAGCATAGAAGCAGGCAAGATTTTTAGATTAGGACAAACCACTAGAAATTGAAATGTATAAATACGAACATCCGCGTGATTTTTTAAAAATCGAAGAAGAGGTGAAACCTAAAGCAGTAAAAAAGATTTGTTTGCCAGTAGTGGAAGTAAAAATTTTAAATTGTAATTTGAGAGCGTTGCTCGATTCTGGAGCAGAGGCGAGTTTAGTATCGGAGGAATTCGTCAGGGAAATTAGGGCAAAGGTTTGCGATAGGATTATGTCAATCAAAAGGAGTCATTTGATAGCTCCAAATAAAAAGAGGTTTGCTGTGGTGAATAGCAAAGATTTTCTAGTTAGCGCTTGAAATGAGCAGAAGTGTTTTACGGAGCTCTTGCTTCAGTAGCAAACAAGTAAGTTTTTATTCGGGAGTTTTTATTATATTTTATGATTTGAAGCTTTATTATTTATTGTACTTAATTTTATTATTGTGTGGCTTTAATTTTAATACAAAAGACAGTGAAATAAAATCAAAAACTATTTAAATCGATTAAATAATAAATAAATCGCGTTTCCCTTTGAATTTTCAAGTAAAATCCGAGTTTAAAAACAAACTAAATTAAATTTTGCGTTAATAAACCAAAATCCAATAAACAAATCCCCAAAATAATTTCAAAAATAATTTAAAAAGGCGTTTATAGTAAATTTATAGAAAAAAACGGGAAAATCATGTAAAAATCATGTAAAATCAAAAAATAAATTCGGAAAATTTAGTAGTGTGCATGTAATAAAATAACAAATTAGAAACCAATATCTAGCCTCTTTTTGAAGTAAACAAATAGCCTAAAAACCAAAAAATTTGCGTTCATTTAAATAAAGATATTCCATATTTTAAGTACACGCGCACTTAAACGTGCTTAAAGTCGAGTTTCTTAGTGTAATTAGTGGTCTAGCACTTGAGGCTAGTACCAGGCACCGAGTAAGCACCAGATAAGTATTTCCGGTAACCGCATTTCAATAGCGCCTGTTTTTATTTGTTTAATTATACATTTAATTTAAAGTGCAGTATTTTATAAATTTGATATTTTGAAGTAATTAGCTTATTTAAATTTGATTTGGCGGTTTAAGAAATTTAAAATAATTAAATGGTGCTGTTTACAATTCAGTTTTAATCGAATTTTTTTATATTGGGTTAACCATTTTATTTGATTCTAGCTGTTATTTTGACTTTTAGTGTTTATTGTAATTTTGTTAGATTTGAAATTTAATTTGATGGTTCAAAGTTTAAATATATACAGGTTGTTTACGGTTTATCTTTAACAAAGTATTTTTATTGGACCGACGTTTTGCGTTTTTTTAACGTCGTAACGCTCAGGTTGTTTTTTGAGTTGCGTTTTCCGTTGGTTTTCTTTTGTCGTTAGCTTTGTTAGCATGGTGGTTTACCGGAACGAGGAGCCGTAGCCACGGACGAAGAGGGGTGATCGGTCGGAGTATGCTAGGTCAGAGACTGAGGGCGCTGTAGGGGTAAAACTGCTTAAGGTCGTCTTAAAGGACGTTATGTTAGGGACGCAGGAGAAGGTAGTTAAGGAGCCTGTGTCTGTGGCGGTCGTGTCTAGAGTGTCGAACCCCCCCCCCGCGGTGGATGCAGCACCGGAATTACCCTCAACTTCAAGGTCTTAGTGTAAGATGTCGACTAGCAGCAACGATAGCGTTGATGCTAGCGAGCTCGACGAGCTGGAACTGTAGTTCAGGGTGAGGAAGACGCACGCGGCCGTCTACGGGAAGGTGCCGACTTCCTCCGCCACTATCTTATTAATTATAATACGTTAGTATCTATCACCATTTCGAATGGACCTGCACCTTGCCAAAGTTCTAAATTACTAGAACAGGTGAAATGGCTTGCGTGTTCTAATGAGCTAAAGAGCCAAACTGCAGGTCCAACCAAAGTAGTAGGGTCGTTAGTGAAGAACCAGACTAAGACAGGTCCCCGAAAAAAGGCAGCGGCTCTTTCGGTACTTAGATTGGCAGAGACCATAGGGGTCGGTATGGCAGTCTAAGACACACTACCGCGATGTGGAAGACAACGGGAAACCACCACATTATCTCCCAAGTACAAAGCGTACTTAAATTGTAACAAACATGATGTCATTCTCTGGTGTAAAAGATTCCGGAGTTAAAATAGTCCCCCATTCGGATCTCCGGGAGGGGACTACTTCGGAGGATGCGATTGGAAAGTTAAAAATAAGAGTCGGGAACATTCTGCGAGTCGGAGCGTGGAATGTTGGAAGTATGAAGCAAGTAGGTAAGCTAGAGAACCTAAAAATCGAAATGAATAGGTTATCACTAGACATAGTAGGGATCAGCGAAGTTCGGTGGCCAGAGGCGGGGATTTTGGAGTGGAGACTTCAGGGTAATTCATACAGGAGCAGAGGACGGAAATTTGGGTGTGGGGATAGCTATGCGGAAAAAGATAGGATACTGTGTAGAAAATTACTTACAAAAGAACGAAAGAGTACTCATGGTTAGATTAGAATCTAAACCGGTAAACACAGTAATATAATACAAGTATACATGCCCACCTCTAGCTACAGTGACGAAGAGGTAGAAGCCATCTACAAAGATATCGAAGACATATTAAGATACGTAAAAGGACATGGAAATTTAATAATTACGGGGGATTTTAATGCTGTGGTAGGTGAGGGTAGGGAAGGAGCGGTAGTAGGTTTATTTGGTTTAGGCACGATAAACGACAGGGGAAATAGGCTGGTAGAATTTTGCGACAAGAACAATTTAATCATCACAAACACATTATTTTAACATCATGCTAGAAGACGATATACGTGGAAGATGCCAGGAGATATAGGACGATATCAAATAGATTACATTCTTGTTAGACAACGGTATAGGGATCAAGTAAAAGACTGTAGAAGCTACCCAGAAGCAGATATAGATACTGACCACAACATCGTAATTATGAAGGCCGCACTTAAATTTAAAAATCTGAAAAAAAGGAACGGAAAAAGGCACATGGACTTAGAGAACCTAAAAGATAAAGATATTCAAGTAAGATTCGAAAAAAAGTCAAATGAATTGCTGAATGATATCGGGAAAATATCTGAAACTAAGGAAGTAGAAACAGAATGGAATAACATTAAATCCAGCCTAGACATGGCGGCCAGAGATATTTTGGAGTATACACAAAAAGAAAATAAGAAACCATGGATAACAAAGGATATCGTGAATTTAATAGAAGAAAGACGAAAATACAAAAATAAATCAGACGAAACAGGAAAACAGAGATACAAAGCCATAAAATGGGAAATTATTCGAAAATGCAGGAAAGCTAAAGAACAATGGATTGATGAAAAGTGCAAAGAAATACAAACTAAGATGGAAATAGGAAAGACAGACGAAGCATACGAATTAATTAGAATGAATTTTAGGGATATAAAACCGTATAGCAAAAATATAAGGAACGAACAAGGAAACGTCATTATAGAAAACGTAGAGAAAGTGAGTAGATGGCAAGAATATATAGGGAATTTATATGCAGGAGAGGAACTAACTGCATTAGAACAGGAATAAGACATTGAAAATGATGACTTGGGATATCCTATACTTCGAGACGAGTTTGAATTAGCATTAAAGTGTCTGAAAAATGGTAAGGCGCCGGGTACAGATAAGGTGCAAGCAGAAACTCTAAAAGCCGCTGGACAAGCAGTAACAGAAAGCCTCTTCCAACTTGTAAGCTATATGTATGAGACAGGCGGGATACCCAAAGATCTCAAACGTAGCATCATAGTAACTGTACCAAAAAAGAAAGGCACGGATAGATGTGAAAATTTTCGAACAATAAGTTTGACAGCACACGTATCAAAAATATTAACTAGAATTGTGCAAAGACGAATGGAAAAACGAGCTGAAGAAATACTAGGAGAAGACCAATTTGGGTTTAGGCGAAACAGGGGAACACGGGAGGCTATTTTAGCTCTGAGAGTGATAATGGAGAAAACAATAGAAAAAGGGGAAAGCATGTATATAGGGTTTGTAGATTTGGAAAAAGCATTCGACAATGTAAATTGGAAAAAAATGTTTGAAATACTCAAAAAGATTGGAATGAGTTATAGGGATAGACGAATAGTACATAGCTTATACAAAGAGCAAACAGCAGTAATAGAATTAGAGCAGGAACGTAGAGAAGTAAACATTAGGAAAGGGGTGAGACAGGGATGTGCCCTATCCCCATTGATTTTTAACTTGTACATAGAAGAGGCAATGAATACTGTCAAATGCAGGAAGACATTTGGAATTACTAAGCAGGGACAAAAAAATTGATATGCTTAGATTTGCAGATGATATAGCGGTATTAGCGTCTAGCAAGGAAGAGTTAGAAGCTGCTCTTAATGAAATTGAAACGGTTCTAACAGAGAGATACCGTTGAAAATTAACAAAACTAAAATTAAGGTTATAGTTTGCAAAGGTGGGGAAAATAAATCAAAAACAAGAATACAAGTATTTAACACGAACTTACAAGAGGTTAAGGATTTCTGCTACCTAGGAAGCCAAATAACGCAAGATGGGAAAAGCACAAAAGATATAAAACAAATATTAGCACAAGGTCGTGCTACATTTAACCAGAAAAAGCAACTACTGTGCTCAAAGACCACAAACATAGAAACAAGGAAAAGATTGCTTAAAACATATGTGTGGAGCACAGCACTGTACGGCTGTGAAGCCTGGACAGTAGGAAAAGCGGACAAGAAATAGGTAGAAGCCTTTGAAATGTGGTGTTACAGGCGTATGATGAAAATATCATGGACAGACAAAGTTAAGAACGAAGAGGTACTAAAAATGGTAGGGGAAGAAAGAAATATGTGGAAAACCGTAAAAAATAGGAAAGATAGGATGATAGGCCACATACTACGGCATAAGGGAATAGTGCGGAATATATTAGAAGCAGAGATAGGAAAAAAGAGAAGAAGATGCAGACCTAGATTAGACTACTGCACACAGATAGTAAAAGATGTAGGCTGTAGAGGTTTCAGGGAGATGTGTAGGCTAGCCCAGAATAGAAATCAATGGAGGTACGCATCCAACCAATCCCAAGATGGATAAACTAATGACGAAAAGATAACTGTGCTTAAACATGATGATTATTATAAGTAACTACAAGAATTGGTTGGGCAATACTTTCGAATAATGTTAAGTGTGTGAAAGGATTTACTGGAAAACCATTATTTCGGCAAATGTCTAAGTGTTGGGGGATCTTGGTAGCCACAGGTTGCTTAACCTCCTTCACTGAATCTCGGTAAAATAGGGTATAAAATTAGAAAACAATAGAAAGGGAACGAGCGAATACACATACTCCATGAAAAGAAGTAAAAGAAGAAAACCACCAAAAACGCAAAATCAAAGTAGCTGCTTATATAACCCTACATAAAAATAACTGAGTTGCAAACGATTCCGTGAATTTCAGTAAACAATGGATTCTATTACTAAAAGAAATAACAAATGAAAATCAAATGCCCACAATATCTAGGTAGCATTGCAAGTTTTTCCTGAGTTTTCCTTGCAATATTAACATGAAATACAGCCTACATACATGATTTCTATTTATACATAAAATAACTAATTACATAAAAATAAGCATATTAACAATCTTTGTAAAACAGCATTGGTATCTGACATGTATAAATCCACAATAAGGTTACCTCAAAACCATATACAATCTCCATTGAACAGTATTGGTATCTGACAAGTGTAAACCCGCCATAGGGTCGCCTCAGATCCATATACAATCTTCATAGAACAACATTGGTATCTGACAAGTGTAAACCCGCCATAGAGTCGCCTCAGAACCATGTTAAAATCTACCAAAGAGGTAACTTAAATCATAATGAATTATCCCCCTCAAAATAAATATAAAAAAACGACTACTTAAGCCTTTCAATAATGCAATCGCACACTTCTTTAATAACCATCCTCTCAATCGTATAAATAGAAACATGTTAAAAAATGTTTTCCAATTCCAAGTTATTGAATTTATATGAAATTCACCAATAAAAATTAATCAGCTGATTTCACGTTAAGCGTATTGGCTACCTAAAGAAAGCCGATCTCAGGTCGCAACACAAATTGAAGGTAATCATTCTGTTAAACTTTTAAAATTTTTGATTAGTATACTCAAACCAAATATTTCAAACATCAATAAATCAAAGTCAACTTCAATTTATGTCATAAATGTCAAACTTGAAGTTTTTATTATTATTTTGACAACGATGCTAGGTCATGGATCGAAACGTAAATAAAGTTGATTTTAAAAACTATGAGTGGTTTAATTCCCAAAAAAGATTTACCTGAATACACATGCTGTGTGAGAATTTCAGGGAACTATGTAGGCTAGCTCAGAATATAAATAAGTGCAGGTACGTGTCCAACCAGCTTTGAGACAGAAAACCTAATGGCTGCGAAATACCCGCAACTAATGTTGACTGTGCGAAAAGATAAATTGGAAAATATATTAAATCGCCAAATGGTTAAGTGTTGGGGGAACTTGGCAGCTACAGACTGCTTACCTTCCTTCACAACCATTGAAGGTCGAAGAAATAGGGCATATAACTGTAAAACAATAGAAAGTGATCGAACTGCATCTAACAGGAAGAACATCGCCTATGAGGAAAGACAGCAAACATAGAATAAGAAGAAAATTGTTGAAAGCGTATGTGTGGAGCACAGCACAGTATGCCTATGAAATACGAGAAGTCTGAAACGCAGACAGAAAAACGGTAGCAGCCTTTTGAAATGATGTGCTTCAGATGTATGAGGACGATAGCATGGGCAGATAAAGATTATAACAAATAAGTTACAGAAATAGTAGGGGAACAAGGATATCTGGAGAAAAAGAGAAATAGTAGGGCGGAATACGTTCTAAGGCATTTTGGGGAATAGTATGTGATATAGTACAAGCAGAGATAGGAAAAAAGAGGTAGATGTAGACCTAGATCAGACAGTTATAGATGCAAACGGTGCATACTTCGGGGAAATCTGTAGGTTAGTTCAGAATAGGGAACAATGATGGTACGCGTCTAACCAGTTCTAGGACTGAAGACCTAATGATGATGAGTATTTATCAACTTACCTTGGGTAAAAAAACTACCTAAAGTATTTATATATTTAAATTGCCTTATAGTCGTAATTTTGAGCGTTGCTTTCTGTCTATATCTGACATAAGTCAAAAACCTGACAATGTCAGATATGATTGACAAAAATGCTAAACGTAATTGAAAGTTAGGTTGATATATGGTGACATACATGATTTAAATTTGTAAAATTTTCCAATTTCATCACCAGCCCCGGTAGTGTAATTGGTAAATACATCAGCCCTGAAAGCTAAAAATGCAGGTTCAAATCCTGTCTGGGACCTTATGTTTTCCTTTGTTCAATTACTAGCTCGATTTGAAATGGCCATTTGGGCTTTGCATAAAAGTCTAAGTTATTATTTTATCTTATATATATATATATATATATATATATATATATATATATAATAACAGAACAGTTATTCAGTCACAATAAGAAATTGTGTAAAACAATATATAAAATAAGATGTATCTGTAAACAAACTCTATGAAAATAATAGAGCCTATTGACGAATACAAATCGGGCTGGTAGTTATATAGCCATTTACAAAACATTAGCTTATTACTTCATAGGGGAGGAAACATCCACTGACCGACGGTTTCGGCTTTATTAAGCCTCCTCAGAGTGAAATAGTCTCCAAGAAGTTTTGTAAATGGCTATATAACTACCAGCCCGATTTGTATTCGTCAATAGGCTCTATTATTTTCATAGAGTTTGTTTACAGATACATCTTATTTTATATATTGTTTTACACAATTTCTTATTGCGGACTGCAAATAACCGTTCTGTTATTATTTGATTTGCCTTGGGGCATGAACCCGGGTGTCGCCGCGAGAAGGTTTGTTACGTTTGCAAATAAATTTTGCTTGTAACACTCCGCAAATCTCAAATGGCCTCACGTACTTGTATAGCCATCTATAGGATTTATTATGTAGTTTCGGTTCAATTCTGTACTTCCACACTTTAGTAGTGTTGGTGTTTTATCACCTGATGGCGGTTTTATTTACTTTTGCCATAGTACAGTGATTGTTCCGAAATTATATCATTATAATAGCTTCGATTACTTCATAGGGTTCTTGGAGACTATTTCACTCTGAGGAGGCTTAATAAAGCCGAAACCGTCGGTCAGTGGATGTTTCCGCCCCTATGAAGTAATAAGCTAATGTTTTGTAAATGGCTATATAACTACCAGCCCGATTTGTATTCGTCAATAGGCTCTATTATTTTCATAGAGTTTGTTTACAGATACATCTTATTTATATATATATATATATATATATATATATATATATATATATATATATATAAGACACGTTATTTCCTTCATTGTGAAATAATAAAGCTATTGTTTTGTTAATGGCTATACAACTATATTAGCTTGATTTGTATAGGTGAATAAGCTTTTTTTATTTTCATAAGAATTTATTTACAGATACATCTTATATATATATATATATATATATATATATATATATTTGCCTAGATAGAACATGTATGTTTTCCGTATGCCGATTTAATATATTTAGTTTCTAACAAAAATAATAAATCAATTTTACATTCAATAATTAAAGACGTACATAATAAATTGTGTTCTATGCTTTATATTAATTGTAAACTAATTTGTTCAATGTTAGTAGGTGAGTTATACATCAGTTAAATTTTTTTTTAAATTTATAGATTAACTTATTATAAATTATTTAAATTTTAATATTTTTATATTTATTGTAGACTTAAACATGTGATCATGGTTTAATACACTGAAACGCGTAATTTTTATTACAAATATTAAAAAGCATTTTTAACTTTATGACCTAGATCCCAAGAAATTACACACAAATTGAAATTTTAAAGGTCAAGAAACATTTTACACACACACATACATACGCACACACAGATATATATATATATATATATATATATATATATATATATATATATAATTAATATACCTCCGCTTTATTGACCAGGAATCAATGTTCGATAGTAAATAATATTTTCTTTTTTGGGACAGTGTTACGGTCGTAATTTTCATAACGACATTTGCATTTAGCAGTGTACTTCAAAAGTATATTCTTTCCAAATTAGATTGTATGAATTCGAATAGTGATAGCACGCCGTGTTATCAGGTACCGGCTCCCGGACTAGCTTTGATGGTCTCAACACAATATTCTTGATTACACTCTTGATTCGAATCGAGCAATTTTAATTACGCCGTTGGAACGTTGTATTTCCTCCTTTATTGAAAGGGTTTTGGCGGATTAATTGAAGGAAATTATTCGTTGTGATTTGAAATAATTTTCTTATTTCCTTATTGGGGATTTCGGCGATTCATCTAAAGTGAATCCTCGACCGTTGTATTTGGTGACCACTTGTACATTTTTCGTTTGTTGTTTTGTACTGGACCCGGAATTGACCGGGTTCCAAGTTCCAAGTTCCAAGTTCTAAGTCTTCAAATCCCAGTTTGCAGTTTTCAGTCTCGATCTGCAGTTTTCAGTTTAGCCCCAATAATAGCTCCAGTCGTTATTTTGCCGTCGCAAACCTTAGTTGGTTTATGCTAAGATCAGCTTACAACGACTAGTGCAGCTGTGGGTGAGTCGTTCCACATTTAATTTTTCTACTGCAACCGTCTGGTTGATATTGCTTGTTGAAGATTTTTTTTTATTTAATAACACTTTACTGAAGACTGTTTTGTTTACACATTTATTATAGGGTGGGTTCAGATTTACTAATTTGTAATTTACATTATTCACAATTTTAACACGTGTGTGAAGTTTAGCCAATGCACCGATCATTATAGGTATAATTATAGTTTATACCAATGCCCTCAGCGTTCAAGGGTCAATCTACGAGGATCCTGGTATACCACCCTTAACATTATTTAATAGTCATTCTGTTCTGCCATCTTGGCGCAGATTTGTTTCAATAGGTTGGCTGAATTGCGTTAAATATAATAGTAAAAGTAGCAGTAAGAGTTATACAATCAGGTTATTTGCTGTTTTGTTTATTGGAAATTACACCATAACAAGTGGGTGGGTAATTGAAGCCTTTTTATATGTTTACTGTTGTTATAAATATATTATATGTTTGTAGTAAAGCGTCAATACTGTATGTAAAAGATAGTTTTGTATTACTCGAGTGTGAGATGTGAGGAGAATTTTTGCTGATTTGGGTGTTACAGGTAAGCGTGAGGATTTCCTATTTCAGTCCCGTCGGAGTACAGCTGTTATAGATTTAGGTGGCGCTCATTTGGCTGGTTGTTTATGGTCTACCCCACCCCGGCCTCAGTACTGGGTTGGTCCAGGGCATATTGACGCTGTTGACTCCGACTACCCGGAAAGGTATTATTTGCCCCTTTCCTCTTTTGTGATTAGTATTGAACTATATCGAGTACGTCCCTGTGTTGTGTTGTTTTGTAGCGTCACATCTTTGGCGCCCAACGTGGGGCTTGTTTTGTTTCTGATTTATATCGCTGGTTGCTAATCAGTACATTTGTTTTGAATTGAAGTGTTGAATTTTGTTAATCGATATGGACGTAAATCGACTATTATCTGATGAAATTTCGTATGAATTGAGAATACGCGGTCTTTGTTTAACCAAAGCCAATGTAGAAGATAAACGTAAATTATTAAGAGACTTACTACAAGTAAGTGTCACGTGTGAATTAGTGCCTAATGAAAATTTAAATATTATACCTGGTACAGAGCTTGCTATTTGTTTAGCCAAGCTTAATAATCTAGAAAATGACTTAAACAATTTTAATTATTCTAACCATTCTAATGAATCAAAACGCATATCTACGCGACTTTCACATATTGATAACCGGTTGCAACGAATTACTTCTTCTAATGAAGATGAAATAATTCGGAAAAATGAACTTACAAACAAATGCTTAAGTCTAATAAACTTTTTAACTGAAATTCAGAATAAAGCCGCTATTGTTAGACAAGTGTGAACAATTTCAGATCAAGGCGAAATGTCGTTAATGGACTTAGACATCCCGCATACTTCGGGTCATGTTTTAGATCAACCCAATTTATTATTGCCTGAAGTAACGCACAATAATAACATAAATTTAAATGACGATAACCCGTTTATTGAGACAGAACGGATTTCTCACTCTAGTCCGGTACGGAGAAACTTTTCGGATGTAAATAAGAATTGCCTTCCATTGTACAAATGGAATTGCACTTTTGACGTCTCTACTAGTGTGAACGATTTTCTACAGCGCGTGGAAGAACTATGCGACTCTCGCGGTGTATCAAAACACCATGTTTTCAATTCGGTAATCGAATTGCTTCAAGGGCAAGCACTTATATGGTATAGGGCGAATAAACATACCATTAATTCATGGCAAGACTTAGAAACTAGATTACGTCAAGCTTTTCTACCTTATGATTATGAATTCATCCTGCAAGAAGAAATTCGATCACGGACGCAAGGCCCCGATGAAAGAATTGTTATATTTATTTCGGTGATGGAAAATATGTTTAGTCGTTTGCGTCACCCTCCTCCCGAAAATAGTAGAATCCAATTAATTAAACGTAATTTGTTGCCGCACATTCAAGCGCAATTGGCATTGCACCCCATAAAGACAATGGCGGAGTTATCACAGTTAGGGCAAACTCTTGAGGAAACCCACTTGAGGGCAAGGCAATACCGCCCACCCCCGTCAAATTCACAAGGTTTACTTGAACCTGATTTAGCTTACCATAAATCGAAACACAAAGCTGTTTTGTGTCAAATCGAGGACAGTAGTCCCGACTATGCTTTTGTTAATACTAACGTGAACAATACCAATCCATTTTTAAATTATGAGTTTTCCGAGACACCAATTCAACCGGTGAACCAGATCCAACCGAACTTGTGTGCCATTAAGTGTTGGAATTGCGACAAAGAAGGGCACCCATTCCGATTATGCCCTCAACCAAGAAAGTCACGCTGCTTTAAATGCGGTACTGCCAACTATACCGTACGAAATTGTCCCCAGTGTTCGGGAAAACGGACAATTGGGCCGCCGATAGATCGGTCTGCGCGCTCTGTGTCAACCCCGAATCCGAACGACCTGTCTAAGAAAAATAACCCCAACAACGATCTTAACCCTACTATTAATGCCACCCTTAATTTTGTTTTGGCGAATGTTATAGACGACGAACGTCCTTATCTCGAAGTGGACATCTATGGAATATCCATGCTCGGTTTGCTTGATAGTGGAGCCTCCCACACAATATTAGGCCAAGCTGGTTACGACAAGCTCCGTAAATTAAATATAAAACTTCAAACTAGTAACATTCAAGCATGCCGCGTTGCTAATGGTCAAATGTGTAACATTAGTGGCACTTATAATTTACCAATTAAATTACAAAATAAAGTTGTCTGCATAAAAGTTCTGGTGATTCCTTCCGTACCAGATCCGTTGATTCTTGGTACCGATTTTGGTTTAGTATGGGTGTTGTACCTGACTTACGCCACGGTCTATGGCAGTTTTCTTCAGTAACACCAAACCTATTTAGTATACAATCGGATGATAAACTTAACCCAGAACATACAGCCCTACTAAATTCGACGATTGAACAATTATTTAAAGATATGCCCGACGCACTAGGTTGCACTCACTTGGTAGAACATGTGATAAGAACAAGTGCTGAACCAACAAAGCAAAGGTTTTACCCTTTGTCTCCAACCCTTAAAAAAATTGTCAATTCCCAGTTGGACATCATGTTAGAACAAGGTGTTGTTAGTCCATCTTCAAGTCCTTGGTCGTCACCGGTGGTTATGGCGAGAAAGAAGGATGGCAGCTATCGGTTTTGTGTTGATTACCGGAAGGTAAATAAGGTCACCGAACGCGACGCCTACCCCCTGCCTTTAGTTTCAGCGACCCTCGATAAACTTCGCGACGCCAAGTACCTTACTTTGATTGATATTAAAAGCGCCTACTGGCAAGTGCCGGTAGCTGAACCGTCCCGCCCAATTACTGCTTTTAGCGTTCCCGATAGAGGTCTCATCGAGTTCAACCGAATGCCTTTCGGTTTACATAATAGTCCCGCTACGTGGCAGAGACTTATTGACCGCGTTATCGGTCTTGACCTCGATTCCTACGTATACGTCTATCTTGATGATTTGGTTATTGCTACTAACGACTTCAATAAACATTTAGAAGTAACCAAAGAAATTTTCCGTCGGTTGAAATCGGCTGGTTTAACTGTAGCTCGACAGAAATGTCACTTTTGTAGACCCGAAATCAAATATCTAGGCTACGTCGTTGATAAGGAAGGGTTGCACGTTGATCCCGAAAAGGTTTCGGCCATTTTGGATCTTCCTCAACCTAGCAACGTTCTTGAAGTCCGCCGCTTTTGGGTTTATGCGGTTGGTATCGCCGTTTTCTTCCAAACTTCTCTACGGTAGTAGCCCCTATAAATAAATTCATGCGAAAGGGCCATAAATTTTTATGGACCGATGAATGCGAGTCCGCTTTTACTGAAATTAAAAATTTCCTAGTATCAGCTCTCATTATGAGTTGTCCCGACTTTGAATTACCATTTACTATCCAAACAGATGCCAGTGATTATGGCTTGGGCGCTGTTTTATCCCAAATTCACCCCGATGGCGAAAAGGTGATAAGTTATATTAGCAGATCTCTGAGTCCTAGCGAGCGGAAATTTACCGCCACTGAGAAAGAGTGTCTTGCGGTAGTGTGGGCTATCGGCAAGTTCAGATCTTATGTTGAAGGTTCCCACTTCACGATTGTTACGGACCACTTTGCTTTACTTTGGCTAGATAATTTAAAAGACCCTGCTGGTCGTTTAGCGCGTTGGAGTGTCCGTTTACAACAATTCAGTTTTGATATTGTCCACCGTCGTGGCAAAGACAACGTTGTCCCCGACGCTTTATCTCGTTTTGTGCCTGTTATTAACCAGATCGGACCCCCTAGTAACCCGGAACCACATTTTAAAAATATAAAAGATCGTTGGTTTCACAAAATGTGTGATCAGATTTCGAAAGATCCCCTTAGATTTCCCTTATGGCGATTTGATGGGTCAAATTTATTCAAAAAGTG
Organism: Platerodrilus igneus; assembly: GCA_036346225.1. Classification (NCBI taxonomy): domain Eukaryota; kingdom Metazoa; phylum Arthropoda; class Insecta; order Coleoptera; family Lycidae; genus Platerodrilus; species Platerodrilus igneus. The sequence continues at coordinate 206,305 of JARFIW010001225.1, read as the reverse complement.
TAAGTCCCCATACCCTGATTTAGAATCGGCTGCTTCTGAGTGGAAGATCGTAGTCCCCAAGTCCCATAGATTGGAGATTGTGCGTAATAATCATGATGAGCCTACATCAGGCCACTTAGGTGTTTTTAAAACCTACCATCGAATTAGTTCTAGGTACTTTTGGCCGAAAGCCAAAAGTGATGTTGCAAAATATGTGCGTAACTGTCATACTTGCATTGCTTGCAAGGTTGAACAGAAACCACCTGCTGGATACCTTTTGGACCGCCCAGATATCTCAAAACCTTGGGAACTTATTTTTGTTGACATTGTTGGACCGTTTCCAAGATCCACTTCCGGATACAAGTATGTGTTGAGTGTAAAGGATTATTTCAGTAAGTTTTGTATTTTTCTCCCCATGAGAGAGGCTACTTCATCCAAGCTTGTTGAATTATTAGAGGACCATGTGTTTTGTTTATTCGGTGTCCCCCGTACCATAATTTGTGATAACGGCAATCAATTTCAGGGACGTCAGTTTAAATCTCTGATGGATGCCTATCGTGTTAAGGTCAGCCATACGGCAAATTATCATCCTCAGCCGAATGCTGCCGAACGACAGCACCGTTCGCTGAAAACTATATTGGCTTCTTTTGTTAAAAACAATCAACGTACATGGGCTTCGTTGCTTCAGAAAGCCGCATGCGCAGTTCGTACGTCGAGACATGAGGCTACTGGTCTCACGCCGTACTTCGTGAACTTTGGTCGTGAAATGCATCATAGGGGTGACAGTCACGATTTACCCAAAGTCCCCGTGAGTGATGACATTGGGCAAGATCCTGTGCTTCCTGTGGATCGACCTCCAATTTTTGAAAAGGTTTTAAAGATATTCGTGCTCGTTTAGACAGAGCTTTTGTACGTAGTAAAAGGTGTACGACCTACGTCGCCGCCCCGATAGTTATGTTGTGGGCCAAAAGTGTGGCACAAAATTTTGTACACTCGGATGCCGCGGCTTATTTTACAAATAAGCTTGCACCCAAGTACGTAGGACCCTTTACTATATCTAAATGCGTTTTTCCGTGGACTTATCAGTTGGAGACTGATGATGGTCGTAGTGTTGGATTGTGGCACGCCAAGGATCTCCGTCCTGATCCTTGACTAAGTTTTGTTGTCTGTTGTTTAGTTATTTTGTTCTGTTCCGCTCATTGATTTTGGATTTCAGTATTTGGGATACGTTGCGCACTTTGGTGCCCTTCAGTAGTTTTGTCGGTTTTGTTCCTTTTACTGTACTTTGAGTAACTTTTGTCGTCAAAGGTTACTTGAAGGCGAAGAAACTTCGGATTTGGTGTCTTTGTTATGGTTATGCGTGGGTTCGAACCCCAGCGCTAGCTCCTTTTTTTTGGGGTAAGAAGGGAGTTGTTACGGTCGTAATTTTCATAACGACATTTGCATTTAGCAGTGTACTTCAAAAGTATATTCTTTCCAAATTAGATTGTATGAATTCGAATAGTGATAGCACGCCGTGTTATCAGGTACCGGTTCCCGGACTAGCTTTGATGGTCTCAACACAATATTCTTGATTACACTCTTGATTCGAATCGAGCAATTTTAATTACGCCGTTGGAACGTTGTATTTCCTCCTTTATTGAAAGGGTTTTGGCGGATTAATTGAAGGAAATTATTCGTTGTGATTTGAAATAATTTTCTTATTTCCTTATTGGGGATTTCGGCGATTCATATAAAGTGAATCCTCGACCGTTGTATTTGGTGACCACTTGTACATTTTTCGTTTGTTGTTTTGTACTGGACCCGGAATTGACCGGGTTCCAAGTTCCAAGTTCCAAGTTCCAAGTTCTAAATCTTCAAATCCCAGTTTGCAGTTTTCAGTCTCGATCTGCAGTTTTCAGTTTAGCCCCAATAATAGCTCCAGTCGTTATTTTGCCGTCGCAAACCTTAGTTGGTTTATGCTAAGATCAGCTTACAACGACTAGTGCAGCTGTGGGTGAGTCGTTCCACATTTAATTTTTCTACTGCAACCGTCTGGTTGATATTGCTTGTTGAAGATTTTTTTTTATTTAATAACACTTTACTGAAGACTGTTTTGTTTACACATTTATTATAGGGTGGGTTCAGATTTACTAATTTGTAATTTACATTATTCACAATTTTAACACGTGTGTGAAGTTTAGCCAATGCACCGATCATTATAGGTATAATTATAGTTTATACCAATGCCCTCAGCGTTCAAGGGTCAATCTACGAGGATCCTGGTATACCACCCTTAACATTATTTAATAGTCATTCTGTTCTGCCATCTTGGCGCAGATTTGTTTCAATAGGTTGGCTGAATTGCGTTAAATATAATAGTAAAAGTAGCAGTAAGAGTTATACAATCAGGTTATTTGCTGTTTTGTTTATTGGAAATTACACCATAACAAGTGGGTGGGTAATTGAAGCCTTTTTATATGTTTACTGTTGTTATAAATATATTATATGTTTGTAGTAAAGCGTCAATACTGTATGTAAAAGATAGTTTTGTATTACTCGAGTGTGAGATGTGAGGAGAATTTTTGCTGATTTGGGTGTTACAGGTAAGCGTGAGGATTTCCTATTTCAGTCCCGTCGGAGTACAGCTGTTATAGATTTAGGTGGCGCTCATTTGGCTGGTTGTTTATGGTCTACCCCACCCCGGCCTCAGTACTGGGTTGGTCCAGGGCATATTGACGCTGTTGACTCCGACTACCCGGAAAGGTATTATTTGCCCCTTTCCTCTTTTGTGATTAGTATTGAACTATATCGAGTACGTCCCTGTGTTGTGTTGTTTTGTAGCGTCACAACAGTTTTGGTCAAGAATAGAATAAATGTCAATTAATCATTTATTTAAAAGTACTTGACGTTTCGGTCTAATATTCAGACCTTAATCATAAGTCTAAAAAGTAAGGTAATAAGATAAAATTAAAACAGTGTATAACTTACATTTAAATTTGATTAATACTATTTGTAAAAGTATTACAAAGTTTTTGACAGATATAATTTGACAGAAGAATAAAATTGTTTTGTTGGTAACTAGAATAAAGTAAATGTCACTTTGATATTAAATTATGAAAGTAGAAGATAGAATTAAAAGTCCATAACACTGAATTTAATGTTTATAAAGTTCACAGTAAACCACACTTAAGTTATCGAGATCTTGTTTGTTATTTATGCTTTTTTCTTCTTTATTAATGTGAAAGGATTCAAGGAATATGCGTTTTTTATAGTTGTTTTCTTTTTCCAAAATTTTTGTTTCATTAAATGCTGGTGTATGTTTTGTAGTAAATATGTGTGTAGAGAGTGCACAGTTGTTTTTTCCTAATTTTGCATCACTGCGGTGTTGTGTTAATCTCAACTTCAACCATTGACTCGTATGACCTATGTAGTGGTGGTTGCAACTGCATTGAATCTTGTAAACTACGTTATTGCACATTTGAGTGTCTGTTTTATCTTTTAGTGGTGAATATAGTTCTTTGATTGATTTTGTATAGTAATATGCAAATTGTATATTTGGTTTCTTTAAGATTCTAGTTATTAGAGGCGTCAGTTTTTCAATGTATGGAAGCTTGTGGAATAATGTTGGTGTAGTTGTTCTTTCTTGTTGGATGATGTTTGTGTCAATTATTTTATCTAAAAGTTGTTTTGGATAGTCATTATTGATGAGAACTTTTTTTAATTCTTCGATGTTTTTTTTGGATGAAGATTGGATTACTTATTTTTGTGATGCGATGTTTAAGTGCTAAGATGGTATTGATTTTGTGTTTGTTGCTGTGATTGGATTTGTAGTTTATATATCTTCCAGAGTTCGTTGGTTTTGTAATAATCAAAAAGTAAATTGTTGTTTTCTGATCGAATAACTAGTGTATCAAGAAATGGTATTCTTCTTTCAACTTCTTTTCTATTGTGAATTTAATGTGTTCATTGAAATTGTTGAAATGTTCAAGAGTTACTTCTATTTGGTTGTGTGGAGTAGAGCAAATTATATCATCAACATATTTTACCAAAAAACTCATTTGAAAAGGAAGATTGGGAATAATGGTATCCAATAAAAGGTCCATAAATATTTGAGCTAAGATCGGAGAGAGTGGTGAACCCATCGGTGTGCCAAAACATTGAAGGTAGGTTGTTTTTCATATATGAAGTATGTGTTGTTGAATATTAAGTTAATGGTACTTATAAACATAGTTTTGATAAATTACAATGAGGTTCGATTTTGTTCCATTGTTCTGATATGATTTGTAATACTAGTTCTGTTGGAATGTTGGTAAATAAAGATGTGGCATCTAGTGATATAAGTATATGATCTGTAGGTAATTTGAAATTGTTGTAAGTTTCTACGAAGGAAAAGCTATCTTTGGTGTTGTAACCTTCAAGAGGAAAAGATTGTTTCAGAATATCAGCACAGAAGTGAGCTATATTGTAAGTAGGAGTATTTATCGATGAAATAATTGGTCTGAAAGAAAGAGTAGGTTTGTGTATCTTTGGTAGACCATAATATTTTCCTGGATTGCAACTGTTATTAATTAGTGTTTTCTTTTCTTCTGTTGATATCATATTTTGATTAAAGAGTACTTTTATGTGTTCGTTAACTTTCTTTTGAATTGTAGTGGTTGGATCCTTTTTTAGGATTTTATAAGTGTTAGTGTCTGAAAGTAGTTCTAAAGATTTTTGTTTATAATCTTGAGTTTCCATTATGACTGTAACTTCTCCTTTATCTGCTGTTAATATTAATAATTCTTTGTGCTTTTTAAAAAACTCTTTTGTTTTGTAGAAAACTTTGTGTGTTGAACTGTTGTTGTTGTTGTTAGGATTTTTTAGAAAATTGGCGATTATGTTTGTGATTCTGGCACGTGTGTTGTTTTTTTCTTCTCGTGTAGTATTTTCAAAATTTTCTATGATTGTTTCAATATCAGCTAAGAGTCTGCCTATGTGAATTTCAGAACTATTGATCTTTAAATTAAATTTAGGTCCTAATGAGAGAAAGTTTTTGATATCTTCTGGAATTGTAACACTGCTTAGATTAATTAACCATTTGCTATTGTCACTTAACATTTGAGAACTTAGTGTTTGTTTATGTATAAGTAGGTTAAACTTTTTGATGTGAATTTTTTTGACATGTATATAAATTCTTTTAAAGGATACATCTTGTCTTTTAGAAAATTCATGTAACACATGTGGAGGTAAAGAATCCTTAAGGGATTCTTTAATAGTCCTGGTAGAAATTTCTAATGAATTTAATTTTATATATGTGATATTAATTTCAAAATTGAGAATCGTTCTATCGAACCTGTTTATGCTTCTTTTAATCTTGTTATTGATCCATTCACTGTTGTTTCTTAGTAGTTGCATGGTTGGTAGTGTAGTTGAAGTGATGTGGGTTGGAAGAACTCTTTCTCTTCTACATTTTTCTAAGAATATTCTTCTGTTCATCAGTTTGGCTGCTTTTTTTGTGTTGTTTGCCCATGTTTTCAGTTTTTTTACTATGTTATTACCATAACTTTTTCTTATGTCGTTGTAGAATCCCATTTTTACTTGTAATTAATATACCTCCACTTTATTGACCAGGAATCAATGTTCGATAGTAAATAATATTTTCTTTTTTGGGACAGTTTTGGTCAAGAATAGAATAAATGTCAATTAATCATTTATTTAAAAGTACTTGACGTTTCGGTATAATATTCAGACCTTAATCATAAGTCTAAAAAGTAGGGTAATAAGATTAAATTAAAACAGTGTATAACTTACATTTAAATTTGATTAATACTATTTGTAAAAGTATTACAAAGTTTTTGACAGATATAATTTGACAGAAGAATAAAATAGTTTTGTTGGTAACTAGAATAAAGTAAATGTCACTTTGATATTAAATTATGAAAGTAGAAGATAGAATTAAAAGTCCATAACACTGAATTTAATGTTTATAAAGTTCACAGTAAACCACACTTAAGTTATCGAGATCTTGTTTGTTATTTATGCTTTTTTCTTCTTTATTAATGTGAAAGGATTCAAGGAATATGCGTTTTTATAGTTGTTTTCTTTTCCAAAATTTTGTTTCATTAAATGCTGGTGTATGTTTTGTAGTAAATATGTGTGTAGAGAGTGCATATATATATATATATATATATATATATATATATATATATATATATATAATTATGTGGTGTAACGACCTTGCAGATTATAAAATAAAGTATCTATAATAAGCTTGAATTTATAATAAAGAGTTTAATTCATTAACCAGAAGACCTAATAGCCTGTTATTATAGATACTTTATTTTTATATATATATATATATATATATATATATATATATATATATATAGCTGTGATCCTCACCATTATTCGGGAACTAAGGTTTTCGAATCGAGCCCCAGCGTTGGGCCGTCATAAAATGCTGTGAAATGTACAAAAAGCCTCGCCAGTTTTCTGGAATAAAATCACAAAAATTTTATTTTGAACTCGAGCCTCACTTTTGGGCGCTACGATTTGCTGTGATTCTCTTCTGATAATCGCCTCTTTACTCTTTCCGCCTCGGCTGCTCACCTAGTTAAAACTTTCATCCTTATTCATAAAAAAAAACAAACACATTTCTACCACAAACATCAACGTTAACCCTATTTACATCAATATTCATAATACATTAAAATTTCAAAATTAAATTGTAGCATGAATTTCAGTATCATAAAATTTCAAGATTAAATTTGTCTTCATTTTTAATTTGCATCCAGAATTAAAGTCCTTGTAGGATGCCTACTAATTAATTTAACAATATTTGCAGACCTGAGTCTGAATAAAAGGGAGCATTTTCCACCCCTTTACGTTAATTAAACGGGTTAGTCTAATTGAGCTCAAAGAGAGTCCAAATTTTCATCATAATCAAGAACATAAACTGCTAAATACTCCTTTCTACTTAAACAAGAAAATTTCACCTTAAAATTAAAAATTTGTTGTTTGTACAAATTCACTACTGTCCCTTTTTTAGCAAACTAATTTTAAAGTTATTTAACACACATCAAAACATCAAAAATCGAACGACAAAGCATAAGTTACCTGAAGGTTAATGCACTCGTGGCTCCAATGTACATCATCCTTTGTTAATCACACCATTCCAACTGGGTTATGTTTACGGCTTTTGATTCTGAACGCTTTTAAAATTTTCTACACCACCATTCATCTAAACAAGTTTCAGGGCTTCTCAGTTACGCATCTATGTATATCTAGTCTTGTTTTGTGGATCCAATCACGATTACGAATAACATTTGATTATTAACACTCCCGAAAAATAGCTAAGAAATTCATACTTCTTTCACGCTATACCCAAAACTGCCTATTTTTGTTTATTCATTTATCGTTACAAATTTGAATAATTAGTACAGTAATACTCGCGAATATAACTAAACTTTATTACCTTGTATTTTCTTTTCTAAGTGCACTAATGCATAATAACTTGTATCGTAGCACGTAAAGAGCAAACTGTTTTAACGTATTCAATAATCACCAAAATATAAGAGCAAACTGTTAAAGTATTGAAACAAAATCGAAAATCTAAGAGAGCGAAACTGTTTAAAGTCCGGGTATATATAATGGCTAGCCTGCACGTCGCTTTTGTCCCACAACGGACAATTTCTAGAATTTCGCATTCTACGTTCCCTTTTCGATAGTCCGGCTCGCGATTCTATTAAATTTGCACACGCGCCAGTTGAAAATCTAAGAAACTTTCACACGGCTCGCAAACACGTCCGAGAATAACTAGATAATTTTGTATAGAAATCGTTACGTTTACACCTCTCATATCTGCATCTTATTACAACCAATCGTAGCTTCGTGACGTTGCTAAAGTCCGGCCTTTTATTATCTGTGTCTCTGCTTTGCGCCTTTTATCTGTCTTTCTCTAACCTGGCCTTAGTGGTGCAAATCGATATTCTCTACTCTCGGTTATTTCAGTCCACGTGTATTCTTATGTTAATATAAGCTACGGTTTACCCGACCGTTTGCAATATACGCAGAATCTGCATGTTTTTCAGCTCGAATTTATTAGAATTTGACATTTAAAATACGCAGGTGTTCAATCGTAACATTTTAAATAACACTTCTACGATTTAAATATTATTGGGTTTTTAAAAGCTTTTATGCATATCATATCTTACTAATGGTTCAATTAACTCTAATTAAAATAATAATGAATGGCGTTGACTTCTACTCTTTAATTTTTAGTGAATACAAATTAAATATTAATTATTATTTGTACATTTTGTTTAATACTCGTTACTTAAAAATTGAATTAATTAATATAAATTTTGCACGCAATTCCTATTTGTTTCTTGGAACAATTAAATTATACACGTTGAGCATTTTAATTCTGCTTCTTTCTATAGAAAGCGTCTAGTGAATAATTTAAATCCCTTATTTTTAATGAAACGAATAAATTTTTATGCTTTACGGTTTTAATAACGCGTACTTTTTCCCAAGCTTCCTTATACACGGTAATTAAAATTATTTGATGTAATTAATTAATTTTCTACCCTGGTCTAAATTTGAGTATTTTCCCCCTATTTGAATACAAATAATCCCACTTATTTGAATGCAAATATAAAACATTTAGACAGCCAAAAAAAAGTTTACAAAAAAAATTGCCTATCTCACTCTACCCTTATCTTTCTAACTTACCTAACTTATATCCAATCCTAAAAATATTTACACCTATCCTATATCCCTATCCTATTCCTAACTCTCACCTAATTTTATAAACTGAAATTATCCCTAACTTCATCCTACTTATCCATCTAATCCTATATACATCCTATATACCTATCCTATTCCTAAATTCTAATTAATCTTCACTATGCTCACTTCCCCCTACCTAATCCTATATACCTATCCTATTCTTATTCTATTCCTAACTCTCCACTAATCTTATAAGAAATATCTACACTTAACCTATCTTATTTTCTTCCTACATTTAATTTTTATTCTCATCCTATATACCTATTTTTAACTATCTCCCATATTTATCCTATACCGATTATTTTCTATAAACACTTACTTCTACTTATATACACCTATTTCTACTGTGGTACTGGTTCTCCGGTATAAGGGAATAGTAGGTTGACGTGAAACCGTCCCCTCTCATTTCCCGTCCCTACTTCCATTAATAAATACGTGCACTCCCCTACTACTTCACCTATCTCGAAAGGTCCTTCATAGGGCAAGTGTAGTTTAGCACATGTCATTTTATTTCTCTTCCCTACTCTCAAGCTTTTTACTACTACCTGGTCTCCCACTTTAAGTTTTACGCTCTTTCTTATTCTCGCGTTCATCTTCGTTGTATATTTTTCAGCTCTCTTCCTTAATCTCTCCTTCACATCTACCAAAAGTTGTTGAAATTCATCGTCCCTAGGCACAATTTGCCATGGTCTTTCGGGATACTGTTTCTTGATAAGCATAATGGGACTGGTTTCTGTCACGGTACTAGGGGTTTCATCGATAAAAGATTCAACCTTGGACAAATTGTCCTTCCATAAACGATGATTCCTAAGTGAAGCCAAACGCAAGAATTTAACTGTCTTTGGAATATATCGCTAAGCTGGATTAGCTTGAGGATGCCTTATGCTGCAAAACACCACTTTGATGTTATGCCTCTCCCAATAATCCCTAAATCGTTGATTATTAAAATATGTAGCATTGTCTGCTAATACTCGTTTAAAAGTTCCTACTTCCCTACAAAATTGTTCTAATTTCTTGTTTGTTCCGACTGTGTTACAATCCCGAGTGGGATATAATTTTGTAAATTTCGAAAACACATCAGTCACAATCAGCACATGTTTGTGTCCCTTTGTACTTTGGACTAGATTACTCAAATAATCAATAGCAACTAAGTCCAGGGGTTTTGTACGTGTATACTTTGTATCACATCTTGACTCGTACTATTTTTGTACTTTCCTAAAGTACATAAGTGACAAGTGTTGATGACTGACTTTACTAACCCTAAGTCTTTAGTTGAAAAAAACGTTTCCCTAAAAATTAACCATGTCTTTCGGATCCCTATGTGACCATATCTTAAATGCAGATCTTTGATAATTAATTTTGCTTGTACCCTATCCACTACATACACTTCTAAGTCTTGAATTTTTTTTACACAAAAATCCGTTTATCATATGGAAGTTTTTAAATCCCGGTTCGTTTTCTAACTTCGTTCTAATAATCTGTAGCTCCTCACTCTGCCTCTGGTTCCTCAAGATCTCCTCTTCTCCATATACTGAATCGTTTTGTAGTAGACTGTTCTGTCTCGTGTAACTAGGTCTTGGCGTCGGTCCCATAGTCGCACTATTGCTCCTGTATTCCTGTCCTCGTCGTTCCCAATTCGGTCGAAAATTTCTGTTGTAGTCAGGCCGTCTCGAAAAATTCGGTGTTCTGTTGTCAAACCTAACCGTGTTAACGTTTCGTTCCCGTATCTCTCTTGTCCGTCCAACACATACATCGTCATATCTCTGTAAGTATTCTAAAAATGTCTCACGTTCTGTGATGTTTTGTAAGGCCACGTGTTGTCTGATTTTCAGTTCAAAATGTCGTGATAAGTACTTGATTATTTGTCTGTCCGTCAATGGTGGATTAAGTTGTTTGGCCACACTGTATTTTCGATTGGCATATTGCTCCCTAGATCCTGCAAACTCTCCCTTAAATTTTCCTGTAATCAAGTCGTTCCTAATCTGATCCTGTTTGTGATCACTCCAGTAATGTTGTAAAAATTTGTTTTCAAAGTCCTGATATGTGTCTATGTCCTGTCCCACTAAATTGTACTATGCTTCCGCATTGTCTTTCAATAGAGCCTTTATTGTATTTAGTTTAGTCTGTTCGTCAAATAAATTTCCCACTAGATTTCTTTCACTATTAATAAAATTTGTGGATTTACCCTGTTATCGCCATAAAATTTCATATGTTGGTCCAATGATACGCCACCTGTATAAAATCTGGGACCATCCCCCGTTAAATTTGACGTGTTGTATTTGATAGTACTAACTTCGCGTTCTACCCTGCCTAACTGATCCCTACATGAGTCCGTTACTTCAGTCATTTTTATATTTATTTCTTCTTCACAAAAAATGCGTACTTTGGACCTTAAATGTCCCATTTCCTGTCGAAGACCTGTAGTATCACGCTCATTTTTATCAACCCTACTTTCTACTTCCCCCAGTTTCACGGTAAGACTATTTTTAAATTCTGAAACTTCTTGATTAGTCTTATGTATTTTCTGACTAATCTCCTCTAACTTCCTGTTCGATTCTTCACTCATTTGCGCAAATTTTCGATTTGAGTCCTCTCTCGCTCTATTCGATTCATCGCTTGGCATTTCTAATTTTCTGTTAGATTCTTCCCTAGCTCTATTAGCTTCATCGTTCATCCTCTCTAGCATTCTCATTATCATCTCGTTTCCTTGATCCCCTGATTCTGTCGTCGACTGATCTCTACTGCCTCCAGCTTCTTCCATTTTCGAATTTTTTTCACACAATGCACTATCGTCACTCCCAATTTCCACTCCTTGACTCCTTAACCACTCCTTTATCTGCATACGTTCTAATCACTCACACACACTCTAAAATACTCTTAAATTTATACACAAACAGAAACTCTCTCTCTCAGATCGCCAGTTTCCTGGAATAGTTACACACTATCTGGAATTCGAGCCCCAAGTTGAGCGCCATAAACTGCTGTGATCCTCACTATTATTCGGGAACTAAGGTTTTTGAATCGAGCCCCAGCGTTGGGCCATCATAAAATGCTGTGAAATGTACAAAAAGCCTCGCCAGTTTTCTGGAATAAAATGACAAAAATTTTATTTTGAACTCGAACCTCACTTTTGGGCGCTACGATTTGCTGTGATTCTTTTCTGATAATCGCCTCTTTACTCTTTCCGCCTCGGCTGCTCACCTAGTTAAAACTTTCATCCTCATTCATAAAAAAAAACAAACACATTCCTACCACAAACATCAACGTTAACTCTATTTACATTAATATTCATAACACACTAAAATTTCAAAATTAAATTGTAGCATGAATTTCAGTATCATAAAATTTCAAGATTAAATTTGTCTTCATTTTTAATTTGCATCCAGAATTAAAGTCCTTGTAGGATGCTTACTAATTAATTTAACAATATTTGCAGACCTGAGTCTGAATAAAAGGGAGCATTTTCCACCCCTTTACGTTAATTAAACGGGTTAGTCTAATTGAGCTCAAAGACAGTCCCAAATTTTCGTCATAATCAAGAACATAAACTGCTAAATACTCCTTTCTACTTAAACAAGAAAATTTCACCTTAAAATTAAAAATTTGTTGTTTGTACAAATTCACTACTGTCCATTTTTTAGCAAACAAATTATAAAGTTATTCAACACACACCAAAACATCAAATATCGAACGACAAAGCATAAGTTACCTGAAGGTTAATGCACTCGTGGCTCCAATGTACATCATCCTTTGTTAATCACACCATTCCAACTGGGTTATGTTTACGGCTTTTGATTCTGAACGCTTTTAAAATTTTCTACACCACCATTCATCTAATCAAGTTTCAGGGCTTCTCAGGAACGCATCTATGTATATCTAATCTTGTTTTGTGGATCCAATCACGATTACGAAAACATTTGATTATTAACACCCCCGAAAAATAGCAAAGAAATTCATACTTCTTTCACGCTATACCCAAAACTGCCTATTTTTGTTTATTCATTTATCGTTACAAATTTGAATAATTAGTACAGTAATACTCGCGAATATAACTAAACTTTATTACCTTGTATTTTCTTTTCTAAGTGCACTAATGCATAATAACTTGTATCGTAGCACGTAAAGAGCAAACTGTTTTAACGTATTCAATAATCACCAAAATATAAGAGCAAACTGTTTAAAGTATTAAGTCAAAATCGAAAATCTAAGAGAGCGAAACTGTTTAAAGTTCGGGTATATATAATGGCTAGCCTGCACGTCGCTTTTGTCCCACAACGGACAATTTCTAGAATTTCGCATTCTACGTTCCCTTTTCGATATTCCGGCTTGCGATTCTATTAAATTTGCACACGCGCCAGTTGAAAATCTAAGAAATTTTCACACGGCTTGCAAACACGTCCGAGAATAACTAGATAATTTTGTATAGAAATTGTTACGTTTACACCTCTCATATCTGCATCTTATTACAACCAATCGTAGCCTCGTGACGTTGCTCAAGTCCGGCCTTTTATTATCTGTGTCTCTGCTTTGCGCCTTTTATCTGTCTTTCTCTAACCTGGCCTTAGTGGTGCAAATCGATATTCTCTACTCTCGGTTATTTCAGTCCACGTGTACTTGCATGTTTCTCAGCTCGAATTTATTAGAATTTGACATTTAAAATACGCAGGTGTCCAATCGTAACATTTTAAATAACACTTCTACGATTTGAATATTATTGGGTTTTTAAAAGCTTTTATGCATATCATATCTTACTAATGGTTCAATTAACTCTAATTAACATAATAATGAATGGCGTTGACTTCTACCCTTTAGTTTTTAGTGGATACAAATTAAATATTAATTATTATTTGTACATTTTGTTTAATATTCGTTACTTAAAAATTGAATTAGTTAATATAAATTTTCCACGTAATTCCTATTTGTTTCTTGGAACAATTAAATTATACACGTTGAGCATTTTAATTCTACTTCTTTCTATAGAAAGCGTCTAATGATTAATTTAAATCCCTTATTTTTAATGAAACGAATAAATGTATATGCCTCATGGTTTTTTAATAACGCGTATTATCTAATAAAATTCCTTATACACGGTGATTAAAATTATTATGTCGTTAATTAATATCCTACCCTGGTCTAAATTTGAGTAATATATATATATATATATATATATATATATATATATCCATTCCGAATGAACCTGCACCTTGAAGAAGTTCTAGATTACTATAACGGTGGAATGGCTTACGTGTTCCAGTAACCTAAAGAGCAAACCACAGATTTATTTAAAGTAGTAGGGACCTTAGTGAGTAACCAGACTAAGACGTGTCCCGAAAGAGGACAAAGTATCTTTTGGTACTCAGATTGGCGTAGACTTGGGGTCGGTATGGCATTCTAAGACACACTACCGCGATGTGGAAGGCAACGGGAAACCACCACATTACCTCCCAGGTACACAGCGTACTTAAATTGTTATTAAATGCGACGGCATTCTCTGGGGAAGAAATTCCGTAGTTAAAAAAGTTCCCCATTTAGATCTCCGCGAGAGGACTACTTTGGAGGATGTGATCTAAAAGTATAAAAAAAAGAACCGTAAACAGTCTGCCAATCGGAGCGTAGAATCTCAGAAGTATGAAACAAGTAGGTAAGCTAAAGAACTTAAAAATTGAAATGGATAGGTTTGCATTAGGCATAATAGGGATCATCGAAGTTCGGCGGCCAGAGGGAGGGGGGTGGAGCGGAAACTTTAGGGTAATTCATACAGGATCACAGGAAGGAAATTCGGGCGTGGGAATAGTTATGCGAAAAAAGATAGGACAACGTGTAGAAAACTACTTCCAAAAAACCAAAGAGCACTCATAGTTAGATTAGAATCTAAACAGGTAAACAGGTAAATACAGTAGTATGCCCACCTCTAGCCACTGTGAGGAAAAGATCGAAGCGATCTACAAAGATACCAATTACGCCACCGAAACCAATGACTATAATTGGGAAATTTACAAATCTAAATCGTGTACAGAACTATACATAAAACTAACTCTCAATTACGTTTAGCATTTTGGTAAACACACAGTCACGGCGAAACTGAGATGCAGTTTCAAATCCTGTCCAACACCTTATATTTTCCTTTTTTCAATTACTAGCTCGATTTTAAATGATCATTTGCACTTTGCATAAAAGATTAAGTTATTATTTCGTCTTATTAATTAAAATACGATAGTATTTATCAACTTACTTTGTGTAAAAAAACTACCTAAAATATTTATATATTGAAATTGGCTTATAACCGTAATTTTGAGCGTTGCTTCCTGTCTATATCTGACATAAGTCAAAAAGTTGACAATGTCAGATATGATTGACAAAAATGCTAAACGTAATTGAAAGTTAGGTTTATGTATAGTTATGTATACGATTTAGATTTGTAAATTTCCCAATTATAGTCATCAGTGTCGGTGGCGTAATTGGTAAACGCACAGTCCGGCAAGACTGAGACGCATGTTCAAATCCTGTCCAAGACCTTATATTTTCCTTCTTTCAATTACTAACTCGATTTGAAATGATCATTCGGGCTTTTCATAAAAGTCTAAGTTATTATTTCATCTTATAAGTTGTAATACGTTAGTATTTATCAACTTACCTTGTGTAAAGAAATTACCTAAAATATTTTTATATATATATATATATATATATATATATATATATATATATATATTGCTGTAATTATAGGGTTAATTTAGGGGTAAGTTAAGTCATAGGGGTCGTGGAATAAACAAAAGAAACTCCCAAGTAACAAAAGCACATAATTACAAATATTAGAAGAGTAAATAGGTTATTATAAATATGGTTAGTTTAGATCACACTGTATATAACAGTACAAACGATTAAACGCATATCCAAGAGTAGCTACGAGCAAAGATAAGAATTTAAAAATGTTACGAAATGCATCGAAATTAAATTAAGGAAAAACCTGTATGAATTGGCTAGATAAATATTCAACAAGTGCGTTAATATATCATCATATACGCAGGCAGAAATTATGCATTATTTGAAAAGCGTACGTGATAGAAAAGTATTACATTTGTTCAAGAATCCAATTTAACTAGGAAATAAACAAACACCAAATTTATTTCTATTTAGATTAGAATAAAGCAAACAACAATAATACGTGATTTGATGAACGAAGGTTCCTGAAATTTCTAAATTAAATGTGATGTATGTGAATAAATTACGTGACAAATTGAGCGTTCTTCCATGCAGTTAAACTACACAATTGGTAAAGTTTCCGAAATAACAAAAGATAAGACATTTGGTGTCGCCCAGCATGTGGAATCAACGAATCGCAAACAAAAGGGGCCCGGGCCTATAAATATGATGACAATTGAAGAACGAGTTAGTATACATTTGAAACTGGGCAGTCACTATACTCTAAAGTGCTAAGATATTCACGCAAATAGTTAATTAAAAGTAAAGTGAAATCATTTTTATAAGAGTGTAAAAATTGTGTAAGCGAGACGTACTACTACAGACGTAAGTAAACCAGATTTAATGAAATTATACAATTTCTAAAAATAAATAAAACAGAGCTCCTGTTAAAACTCTTAAATACGATCTGGGGTACGAGTTTTGGATACGAGTCTAGATATTACTGCCTGTTAAATTAATTTGGCAATCACTGACATGGTAAATATTCTTTTACTGTTTTGTTAATTATGGAGATGAAAAACCTTTTATTGGATTAAACTCATCAATAACGATTTGGATAGTATTTTGGTTGGATGTCGACATTTAAATTCGACTCAAAAACATTCAGACTGTACACGAAAACTCATGGGAATGCAGAGAGGCTACTGAACCACTCCAGGTTAGATATTTTGATATGATTTATTTCTATAAACTGTTTTATTTCAATAATAATGTAAGAGGCGACAAAACTGGGGTTCTTTGATAAATTTATGAAAGGCAATAGGCATCTTAAAACGTTTCAAAAGGTCTCTAAATGTAATAAAAAGCTTGTTTTTCTGGCTTTATTTTCTAAAATCTAACAGATGTTAATAATTTTAAAAGGGGAAGATACTTAAAAAGGTTGTAAATATTTAATCATTATACTGTGTATTGTAGAATTGTTTTATTTAATTGAATCAGCTACTTGAGGCAAAGAGATTTATAAATTAACATTTATACAAGTGCTTGAGCAATATAAGAAAATTATCACAGCATTTTATGCACGACCCAAGTCGTGGGGCCCAATATAGTGGTATAACATAGCATTTTATGACGCTTATCGTAGGGGCTTGTTAACCCTAAATAAAATAACACGACATTTATTGCGCCCAAGCGTAGGGGCGGGAAATATCATAGCATTTATTGCGCCCAAGCGTAGGGGCGGGAAATATCATAGCAATATATGTATATTTATATATATATATATATATACATATATAGTGCCATGATAAGAGGGGAGTGTACGAGTAGATTAAGTCATAGGAATCGTAAGATAAATGTATAAATAATTAACGTTCAGAAAACCCAATAATTCCACCACTAAATAAAAGTAAAGCGGGTATTTTAAAAAAGATTAATAGCGAGCACACTGTATACAAATTGTACTTAATTTAATGCATAAGAAAGAAGCTCATTTTGCAATAATTTGATAATATTTAGCTAAAGTAATAATGTGTACGTCTTATAATACGTTTAAGTTGAAAAAACAAACGAACAAAGATAAGGTTTTAAATACACCAAGTTTCATTGAAATAAACATGTAATCGGTAAATATAAGCAATCTGGCACTTTAGCTATTTAAAATTTTCATTAAAAACGTTAAGGGATAAACAAGAAAACGCATTCTAATACATCATTATTACAAAGATATGTACGTGACTGGAATATCATATTTACATGAAAAGCCAACATATTTGATATAACAAACAATAAATAATAGGCAGTCCTCGACATGATAAAAGTTTGGACTATAAACAACACAAATATAGAATACGTGACAAAATTGCAATAGATATTTAAAAATTCTGAGAATATGCGACGAAATTTTGAACGTTTACGTGCGAGATTGAATTCAGAAACAACAATTAAAGCCAGGGAATTTTGAGAAAGACCGAGTTTTATAGAGATAGGCGCAAAGTACAAGCCTTGATCACCAAACACATCAATTAAAAACGTTGATAGGTGGGCTTATAAATACCATAGGAAACTCGAAAATAAACAGTATATCTTCAACAAGGCACGAACCACGTCGATTGAAATTGAAAAATTACGTACCAGTAACAATTAGTGAAAAGTCAATAATTTATTAAAAGTGAAAAATTGAAAGTGCCAATATGTGCAGCGACGAATAGCCGTTCTACGCGTGAACGTAAGATAAACTATTAATTGAATATTATTTTAATATTTAAAAATTTACAGCTCCGAAGAAAGATCTAAATGTAGATCAAAAAGTATATTTAAAGATCTAAATGTATCTCTAGATGTACCTATAAATGAAAATTCAAAGATACTTCAAAAATACTTACAAGCAAATAAACGTAAAGATACTAAAAGTTACTCCAGAAATCCGAGGGGAAAATACAAGCTACCATTAATCCATCATTCTAGCCAACAAGGTTCTGACCACTGATACCCTGAGACAATTCCAATGACAAGCAAGGAAAACGCAGGTTGAGATGTTAAATTTTTCATTAAAGACTGTTTCAATTTTAATATTTGCTATATATTATATATCTGTAAGGGTCAACAAAAAAGGTCAATTGAAAATTTGAAAAATAGAGAAAGCATCTGTAAACGTTCGAAAGGTACCTAAGAGTAATAACAAAGATATTTTTGCTGGTTTTTAAAAAAAAATTATGTTTGCTGAATGTGAAGAATTTATTCTTGGGCTAATTTTTGAATTGACATAAAACTATACTTATTATCAATCATTATACTGTGTAATTCTGGATTGCCTCATTTAAATTATTCTAAAAGTTAGTTAGTAGAAAAAAGAGGTTAAACAATCTTTATTGTCGTGAAGTAGGGCATTCAGTGTTTGATAGATTGAGCTAGCCGTGGAAAAACAAATTCAAGAAATTATAGGATTTTAAAAGGGGTTGATATTCACACCAATAAAAATAGATACACCAATCATAAAAGGGCATATCACAGCAATGAAAAATGCACCCAATCATATATATATATATATATATATATATATATATATATATATATATATATATATATAAAATATGATCTGACAAATTATCAGGTAACGAACTGCTTTAAATATAAAATATAGATTGTTTAATTAAAATATTGGTAACTATTTACTTCGAAAGAGATGCTTCAAGAAAGGTGTATTTATTTGTATTCCTGACGTTTCAAACCTCTTTGGGTTCTTTTTCGAAGGCTAAAATGGTGACACAGTTAAAATAAAATTGCTTAATTGAAAACTTACATATAGATTTACACTATCATTCTAACTTCACTAGTGAAATCTTCAATAATCCAAACTTTAAAAGCATTTAAACTATAAATAAACTTAAAACTAAATATTAACAATTAATGTGAAAAAATTTTTATTGAAATTTATCGAAAAATAATACAAAATGTCAAATTTAGAATAAGGCATACACCTTCTAAAGAATCAAAATTACTACATGACGGTGAAACAATGTGTTATGTTAAATATATAACTTAATCTATAGGATTGCATCTTTTACCTTTTAAATTAGTAAAGGGAAGTGTAAACCGCACTTAAGTTGTTTATATCACATTTTGAATTTATATTATTTTTAGTCCTGTTGATATGGTATGACTCTAAAAACAGTCTTTTTTTGTAATCACGTTCAACTTCAATTATTTTAACATCAACAAAATTGGGGTCGTGTTGAGTGGCTTGAACATGTGACGCTAGGGCGCAGGACATCTTTCCAAGTTTGGCGTCACTTTTATGTTGTGTTAATCTTCTGCAAATGTACTGTTTAGTTTGCCCAAGGTATAAGCTCCCGCATGAACACTTCACTTGATAGATGACGTTGCTTAACCATTGTTTGTCTGTTTTATCTTTGATTTGACTGAATAGATTTCTTATTGTTTTGTTATAGGTTTATGTAATTTTAGTATCATTTTGCTTTAAAATTCGTGCTAAAGATGGAGAGATTTTTGAATGTATGGTATGACTTTATGAGGGGTAGCAAGTTCAGTTTTAATTTTTTCATATTCTTTTTTATTGACGTCTGCAAATAAAATTCTATTTACTATCGATTTAGGAAAGCCATTGTTTATAAAGGTACGTTAAAAGTCCATAAGATTTTTTTGTAGAAATTCGGGATTACATATTTTTAGAACCCTATTCTTCATGGTCAAAATAGTATTTATCTTGTGTTGGTAAGAATGATTGGAATAATAATTTAGGTAACGATCTGAGTTTGTTGGTTTTTTATACCAGTCAAACTTGATAATGTTTGTAGAGTCTCGTATGACTACAGTATCAAGAAAAGGGATTTTTTGGCAGACTTCTATCTCATATGTAAATTGTAAATGAAAATTGAATCTATTGAAGGTATCCAACACAATGTCAATTTTATTTTTGGGAATGCTACAAACGATGTCATCAACGTATTTAGCAAAGAATGGAAGATGAAACGGTAGTTGTGGTAAAACTTCATCAATCAAAGAATCCATAACAGTTTGAGCAAGAACTGGAGAGAGAGGAGAACCCATAAGTGTACCAAATTTTTCTAAATAAAATCTTTTTTCATAACAGAAGTACATGTTATTGAATATCAAACCGATTGAACTTTTAAAACTGTCTAAAGATAAATTGCAATGCGGTGATATTAAATTCCACTTTTCAGTTATAATTCTTTGCGTTAAATCGAGCGGTATTTTAGTGAATAGAGATTTAACGTCCAAAAAAATTAAGGTGTGATTATCTGGTAATTCAAAATTTTTTAATTTAGTCACAAAGTTGAAGCTATCCTTGATGTTATATCCTGTTGTAATTGGAAAGGCTTTGCTAAGAGTCTCGGCTAGCCATTTGGCTAAAGGATATGTTGGTGTATCGATACAAGAAATGATTGGTCGCAATTCCATTGTGGGTTTGTGTAACTTTGGTAATCCATAATACTTTCCAGGCAAAGAGTTGTTGATTTTCAGTTGATTTTTAATCTCGGTGCTGATCATTTTTTTATTAAATAAATATTGAATATGTTCGTTGTTCTTTTTTTGGATGTTTAGTGTTGGAACTTTAGTTAGAATATCGTAAGTGTTGGTGTCGTTTAAAAGTTCTAAAGACTTGTCTATGTACTCTTGTTTGTTCATGATTACTGTGACTGCTCCTTTATCAGCTCTTGTTACTATTAGATCTGGATTTTGTTTGAAAAAATTTTTGCAGTTGTGATATGCATTATTTTCGAAGCTAGATTTGCATCTATTGTTGGGATCAGAAATAAAGTTGGTAAAGCAGTTAGTAATCTTAGCTCGTAATGTGTTTTTTTCTATACTGGTGAGTTTATCTGTGTTAATTATTGATTCTGCTGAAGCTAATAGTTTTCCCATATTGATCTCAAATGTGTTCATTTTTAAATTAAACTTTGGTCCTAGTGATAAGAAATCTTTTACCTTTTCAGGAATGTCTTTGTTGCTGTTACTGTTGTCGATAAACCAAGATCTTAACGTGAATTGATTGTTTTTAGATTGTTAAATTTATTAGTATGTATTTTTCGTACTTGCATAAATCGTTTTTTGAAAAATTTTGCTAGTCTGAACTCAAATTTATTTATTAAGCACAATGGCAAGGTTGGTAGAAGGGAAGTTTTAAGCATTTTAATTTTATTGTTATAAAAATTAACATTTCGATGACTACTTTCAATTTCAAAAGAAATAATTTTGCTTTCTAATTTGGTAATTGTGTCTTCAATACTACGTTGCTGCTTTTTGCTAGTAACGTCAAAAGATTTTCCAATAACTTTCATGCGATTTAAAACGTGCGAAGCAGTAACATTTTCTCTTCTGCACCTTTCCAAAAAGAAAATTTTATTTTTTAGATTTGCTAGTTTAGTTGTTGTATTTGCCCGTTCTTTTAAGTTTTTAACTGTCGCACCACCATAATTAAGTTTAATGTGGTCGTAGAATCCCATGTCGATTAATAAAATATGATCTGACAAAATATCAAGTAACGAACTGCTTTAAATATAAAATATAGGTTGTTTAATTAAAATGTTGGTAACTATTTAGTTCGAAATAAATGCTTGAAGTAAGGTAAATTAATTGTATTCCTGACGTTTCGAACCTCTTAGGGTTCTTCTTCGAAGGGTAAAATGGTGACACAGTTAAAATAAAATTGTTTAATTGAAAACTCACATATAAATTTACACTATCATTCTAACCTCAACTAAACTAGCGAAATCTTCAATAATCCAAACTTTAAAAACATTTAAACTATAAAAAAATCTTAAAACTAAATATTAAAAATTAATGTGAAAAAATTTTGATTAAAGTTTATCGAAAAATAATACAAAATGTCAAATTTAGAATAAGGCATACGCCTTCTAAAGAATCAAAATTACTGCATGACCAATATTTTAATTAAACAACCTATATTTTATATATATATATATATATATATATATATATTGCTACGATGGGTGTCTTTAAAATTGCTATGAAATGCCCCTACGTTAAATGTTTTTAAAATTGCTGTGATATCCCCCTTTAAGCCCCACGTTGGTAGATTATTGATATTGGTGATGAATATCAACCCCTTTTAAAATCTTATAATTTTTTAAATTTGTTTTTCCACTGCTAGCTCACTGAATGCCCTACTTTACAACAATAAAGATTATTTAACCTTTTTTTTATCTGTTAATATAATTTAAATGAGCAATTCAAAATTACACAGTATAATGATTGATAATATGTACAGTTTTATGTCAATTCAAAAGTTAGCCCCTGAATAAATTATCACATTCACCAAGTCTAATTTTCCTGAAAGCCAGTAAAAATATATTTGTAATTGCCATAAAGTAACTTTCAAACGTTCAAAGAAGCTTTCCCTATTTTCAAATTCTCAAATGACCTTTTTGTTGACTCTTACAGATATATAATATTTAGTAAATATTAAAATTGAAACAGTCTTTAACTAATAAAAATTTTTAAGATTTCTAGCCTGCATTTTCCTTACTCGTCACTGGAATTGCCTCAGTGTGTTTGTGGTTAGCATCCCTTGACTGTTACGGCTCGACTTGCTTCACTTGATTGATGGATTAATGGTTACTTGTATTTTTCTGCTTGGATTTCTGGAGTAACTTGGAGTATCTTCACGTTTATTCCATATAATAATTTATTTAGACGTACATTTAAATCTTTATTCAGACCCTTTTTCTGGATCTTTATTCGAATACGTTTACTTGCATGTTTACTCGAAGCCCTAAATTTGTTAAATATTTAAAATAAAATACAATATATAGTTTATCGTACGTTTAACGCGTAAAACGACCTATTCTTAATTGCACATATTGGCACTTTCAATTTTTCACTTTTAATAAATTATTTACTTTCACTAATTATTACTGGTACGTAATTTTCACTTTAAATTAACGTGATTCGCGCCTTTGTAGAAAACATACTGTCTATTTTCGAGTTTCATATCTTATTTATAAGCTACACTTTCCAACGTTCTAATTGGCGCGTATCGCGTGCTTATTGATAAACGTTTGTAATTTCCACCTATCTCTGTAGAACCTTGGGATTTCTCAAATTCCCTAGTTTCAATTGTTGCACTTTCATTCAATCTCGCACGTCGACATTCAATAGATCATAGAATATTCTTAGAATTTCCAAATACCCATTGCAATTTTGTCACGTGTTTCATATTTGAGCCGTTTATAGTTCAAGGCCTATTGAATAGCGAACCGTCAGGTATTTACTGTTTGTTATTTAAAATATGTTGAATTTTTATGTAAATATAATATTCCTAGTCAGGTATTCATTTTCTAATACTGACGTATTAGAATGCGTTTACTTATTCATGCGTTCACATTTTTTTGACGAAATTATTAAATATCTAGAATGCCAGTTTATCTATCTTTCCCGATAATGTGTTTATGTTGATGCAATTTGTTGCGTTTAGAACCTTATCTTTACTCGTTTCTATTTAATTCTGGACTTATAAATTTAACTTAAAACATATTATACAACATACACATTCTTATTTTAGTTAAATATTATCTAATTATTAAAAATGAGCTTTTGTCTTTTGCATGATATTAAATATAATTCATATATAGTGTGCTCGCTATTGACCTTTTGTAAAATAAATGATTTACTTCTATAATTGGTGGAATTATTTGTTTTTGGTAACGCTAAAATTATTTGCATTTATTCTACGGCTACCATGACTTCATCCACCCTTAAACTACCCTCTTATCATAGCATTATATATATATATATATATATATATATATATTGCTGTAATATGTCCTTAAGATTGGGTGTTATATTTTTTTGACGTGATTAACCCCTTACGTTAGTGTACCCTTGTCTTTGCTGTGAATATGCCCCTTCTATACCCTATGATTCGTTGAATTTGTTTTCACAGGTAGCTCAAAAAGCACAGAATGCGCTACTTCACAAGAATAAAGATTGTTCAACTAACCCCTTTTCTTTCTATCACCTGTGTTAAAATAATTTAAATGCACCAATCAAAAAATTACACGATATAATGATCGATAATATGTACAGTTTTTATGTGAACGACTTATTAATTTGTTCAACAATCAAAAATTAGGTCCTGAATAAAATATTAATATTTATTTTCCCACCAAATTTATATTTCCTGAAAGCCAGCAAAAATATCTCTGCAATTACTTTTCAGTACCTTTTGAACGCTCAAAAGATGCTTTATCTGTTTTTCAATATCTTAAATGACCTTTTTGTTTACCCATACAGATATTTGATATACTGAAAATATTAAAATTAAAAACAGTTTTTTACTAATAATAAATAAGATTTTTAACCTGTGTTTTCCTTGCTTGGAATTGCCTTCACGTTTTATAATATTTTTCGAAATGTATTTAGATATTCAATTAAGACCTTTACTTAAACTTATAATTGGAGGTATAATTGGATGTATAACTGGAGCCCTAAATTATTAAATATTAGTATAAATTCAATTTATAGTTTATCTTACGTTTTAAGCGTAAACGGCTATTTTTCGTTGTATAAATTGGCACTTTTAGTTTTCACAATATTAATAATTTATTGACATTCACTAAGTTTCACTTGTACGTAATCTTTCACTCTAAATTGACTTGGTTCGTGCCTTGTTGAAGAGATATTGAATGTTTACGAATTCCCTATAGTATTTATAGACACCTCCTAATCACGTTCTAATTGGTGTGTTTGTTAATCAAGGCTTGTGCTTTGCGCCTATCTCTGTAGAACTCGATATTTTTCTCAAAATTCCTTGGTTTTAATTGTTGTTCCGTCATTTAATCTCGCACGTAGACGTTCAATATTTTGCTGCACATTCTCAGAATTTCCAAGTATTCATTGCATTTTCTCACGTATTTTATCTTTGTGTCGATTATAGTCCAAACCTTATCGTATCACGAACCGCCTGTTATATTGTTTGTTACTCCAAATATGTCGGAATTTTATGCAAATGTGATATTCCTAGTCACGTACACATCTTTCTAATAATGACGTATTTGAATGCGTTTACTTATTTATGCGTTGACATTTTTAATGAAATTATTAAATAGCTAAAATGGCAGGTTGTTTATCTTTCCCGATTACGTGTTTATTTTGATGTAATCCGAGTTATGTGATCCCCCATTTGTTATACCTATGAAACTAATAAAGTTATTAAGAAATATTAGGAAATATTAGGAAATGTGCAACAATGTCATAAAAGACAATTTGTTACAATTTATTTCAGTTTATAAACGTTCCCATGAACAAAAGCGCTACAAAGTAGCACAAGGATAAGTGACACTGCAGATGTCAGGTCACGGACGGTCGTAGGAAGTCACGTACCGAGATTACGCAGAAGTAAGCCTGCAACATTGTAATTATGAATAGCTTTTAAGATAGCAACTATGTATCATGAATAGAGTCAAGTGTAAGCAGACATTACGACTGCAAGTTCCCACAGAACTGTGAGGGAGTAGGGAGATTATAAAAGGCCCGGGAGCTCCACTCGCAGTCAGTTCATTAACGTTCAGCTTTTACATTGCAGTCCGTCGGTAGCTCACCTGTACAATTAATTATAGTTTTGGACTTAGAGTAATAATTTCAAGATTGTCTAAATTCAACATTAATTTCTGTATAAAAAATTAAATAAATGTGTTAAAGTTCAAAGAAGTCTTTTTAAAAAGAACCGCTCGAAGCCACGAACCTTAACTTCCCTTGCGTTCAAAACCTTATCTTTACTCGTTTTTTTCAATTCTGGACTTGTATATTTAACTCAAACGTATTATACGACGTACACATTATTATTTTAGCTAAATAGTATTTGATTATTGTAAAATGAGCTTCTCTAATTGGTTATAATTTATATATAGTGTTTTTGCTATTGACCTTTTGTAAAATAGTCGATTTACTGCCATTTAATGGTGGAATTGTTGGGTTTTCTTAATGTTAATTATATTTTACATTTATTTTACGACCCCTGTTACGTATTAAGAGCGGACTGTAAGGGTTGGTACACTTGATAATTGCGGATAAAATAGGGAAAACAGAAATGAAAGAAACTTATCCAATCTGAGGTACTCACCGGCACATTGATGTGGGTAACTATAATGAAGACGGCGTGTTAAGCAGCTCGGGCTTGGCAGTATGCAGTAGTTCAGGTGATCGGCACGGGATCCTGTTCTACACACTTACACAAACACGTTTCAATAGACAATGATAATGTTATGATACACTACACTTGCACACGCGCAAAAGTATTTGACCCACAGTTTATAAGGAAGGGAAAATGGTTCAATTAATAGGAAATTGCAATCGTAAACATTCCCCCCACTGAAATCGGTTTCTAATAAATTAAAGAAAAGTTTTGTATTAATTATAATTAATACTGTGCATATATCGCATGTTTCACAAATTAAAAAAAATTAGAAAATTCACACCTTAAAGAAACTTAGAAACTTAATCAAATAATAATAGTGTTAACATGTGATACTTGCACTTACTTTAAGAGTAGTGGACATAACTTAACTACAGGCCGGGTGAATACAACGGTTGCAGTTTGGACAGAAACTACACGGACGATGTTGTCTGAACCTGGCATAATTTCTTGATTCTGCCCAATTTTCAATTTAGTGGCGGTTGATTTAGATCGATAATTACAACCAAATCACCAATTTTTAAATTGGCTGTATGAATATCCCATTTTGCACGTTGTTGAAGAGTATGAAGGTACTCTAAACTCCAACGATGCCGAAAATGACACTGCATTATTTGCAGTAACTGCCCTCGATTAAGACGATTATTGGAAACATCGCTGACGTCATTAAATGCGGGAACGGAAACCAACGATGAACCAATTAAAAAATGTCCTGGCGTCAAAGCTGCATACTCATTAGGGTTAGGAGATAAATCGCACAAAGGGCGAGAATTCATTATTGCCTCTATTTTAGAAAAGAGAGTAGTCAATTTCTCAAAAGTTAAAGGTTGGTCTTTAGTTACCCGTTTTAAGTAATATTTTGCGCTACAAATCCCAGCCTCCCAAAGCCATCCAAAGTGTAGAGCGGAAGGTGGGTTAAAATGCCAAACGATTTGGTTTTTACTTAACCCACTAGTGATCTCTTCTTGGATCTCTGTTTTGGCTAAGTAGGCAAAAACTTCAGATAAATGTCTTTGCGCACCCTTAAAGTTTGTACCGCAATCGCTATATATGTTGCTGCATAGACCTCTTCGAGATACAAATCCATCAAGAGCGGCTAAAAAGTCATCTGTAGTAAATTCGGATACTACCTCTAAATGCACGGCTTTGGTGGCCATGCAAATAAATAATGCAAGATACGGCTTTTGTAATTTTGCATTACGCCGTTTGCTTTTTTTTATAATGAAAGGTTCTCCAAAATCAACCCCTACATTTAAAAAAGGTTGTGATGGAGTTACACGTGGAGGCGGTAAATTTGCCATATACGGGTTTACAGGCTTAGCTCTCAATCTAATGCAGACCGTGCATTTTGATAAGTTAGATCTGATGGCATTTCTAATGCCTAGAATCCAGAATTTCTGGCAAATAATAGCTTGTAAGCTGCGAGGATCTACGTGCAAATAAAAAACGTGATAATAATCGATAATAAGTTTAGATAAATAACAATTTTTTTGTAATAACAAAGGATGCTTAGGATCCTGAGTCATACTGGTATGTTGTAATCTACCCCCCACCCTGAGGAAACCTAAGGATCTATCCAAACACTTAGTTTTTGAAGAGAAGGAGACGAAGGTTCTCCTTTTGATAACTAAACGATTTCATTGCTAAAATGTTCTTATTAAGTTACCTTTACTATTTTAAACGTAGCAATATGTATTTCTTCAGAAGTTACGGAACCGAAATTACGATTTGCAAAATTGACACGGCAATTTAATATAAAACGAAAACACCAGGCAGAAACCCGCTGCAAACATAAAAAGTTAGAGAAGCGTCGAATAATGTTACAATCAGGTTGTTTAATTTCTGCAATATAACAATCTTTATTCAGCGCGTAGGATTTTAATTCCGTATTTATTTCTGACGCATTTAATGTATAAGCGGTTGAAGTCCGCCACTGAGAAACAGGGTACTTAAGCCAGAAAGGCCCACCCCACCACAGGAAATGATCTAATAATTGTAAAGCTGAGATGCCACAAGAGCCACAATCCGCGGGATTCTCTTTTGAGTCGGCGTGGTGCCATTTTATATGAGGCATATTCTCATTAATTTCAATTACTCTGTTTGTTACAAAAAGTTTAAGTAAATGAGGCGCTGTTCGGATCCATGTTAAAACAGTTGTACTATCCGTAAAGGCAAGGCTAGGTTGAAGTGATAGTACACCATTCAATGAATTAATTACATATTTAAATAATCGAGATAGCAACAATGCTCCACTGAGTTCTAAGCGAGGTGTCGTCATAGATTTTAAGGGTGCTACACGACTTTAGGCCAGAAGCAAATTGGTTTTAATAACTATACCCTTTTCATTAAAAATGACCAAATATACAGCTGCGCAATAGCCGCATTCCGACGCATCAGAAAACCCTACTACAACATTATGTGCTACCGATTGTATAGAAAAATATCTGTCGATTTTTATATTTTTTAGGAAGTCATATTCTCGTAGAAACTCTGACCATTCTACCTTTAAGTTGCCAAGAATGGGATCATCCCATCCTAATTGGGTTAACCATAAATTTTGCATAAAATATTTTGCCTTAAAAATAACTGGAGTCAGCCATCCTAAAGGGTCAAATATATTAGCAATATTCGATAATATTGCTCGTTTGGAAAAAACTGGAGACAACGAAAGCACCTTATTACAAAAGGAATCAGATTTTACATCCCATTGAAAGCCTAAGAGACTATAAAGTGTTTCGCTTTCTTCAAGTGAAACAGAAGTTTCTCTGTGTTCCGGTGAAACTGTTTTCAGCAGTTGAAAACAATTAGAAGTTCATTTTTGCAAACTAAAACAACCTGAAGCTAACAGGTTTGACAATTGTTCTTATATTTCTAAAAGGGTATCGATTGATGAAGCTCTGGTTAAAATATTGTCGACGTAAGTGTCTCAACGTAATACTTGTGCAGCTAACGGAAATCTTTTTTCGCCATCTTGAGTGAGTTGCTCCAAAGTTTCAGCGCCAAATATGGGGCTGACGAGACATCGTAGGTTACGGTTTTTAGACGGTAAGCCTTAATTGCTTGTGTGGGGTTTTCACGCCACAACATAAGCTGAAAACGTTGATCCTTCTGTCTTAAACGGATCATCCTGTACATTTTATTAATATCTGCGCTAAACACAAACGGATGCAGTCGAAAATGCATGATAATTTCAACAATATCGCGTTGTAACTTGGGACCTACATATAACACATCATTCAACGACTGACACTTAGGTAAATGTGCAGAAGCATCGAACACCACCCTTAACTTAGTGGTGCTGCTTGACTGTTTTACGACACAGTGATGTGGAATGAAGTATCGTGCGTCCTCACTATTTTTAGAAAATTCCATATGACCTAAACTTTTATATTCGCGAAGAAAATTTATATAATCTTTCTTAAGATGCGGTTGTCGAGCAAGGCGACGTTCTAAATTATATAAACGATTGAGTGCTAGATTATAACTATTTCCAAATTGATAATTGTTTGTTTTGAAAGGCAAGGGTACCACAAATGCAACTTCTTTCGTACGAGTATAAAATTTTTTAAATACTTGTTCGCATTTCTCTTCATCTGGATTTATAATTTTACGATCAGGAATATTTTCAAATTCCCAAAATTTTTGTAAAGACTTTTCTAACGAATCTGCTAGTGATGTAAATAAGACAGTTTGAATATTTGTAGAAGGGTCACTACCGCATAGATTAGTTTTACCTGTAATAACCCAACCAAAAACACTATTAAGTGCCCATGGAGAATCAGCACTGGTCTGGATATACGTCAGTGCCGAGTAACAATTTAATTCTAGACGGCAAATAAAATTTTGGATCCGCCAAATGTAAACACTTGAACTGATTTACAATATTAGTAGGTATTTCTACCGAGGGCATTTCGGCAGTAATACTTGACACTAATACGGTTTTTAAATTAAACTGAGGTTTCTCGCTACTGTAAGGTTTAATTAAACAATCAGATGTACCTTTGACATTTAATATGGGTTTTTGACCCAAACTTGCAACAGTAAAGTTGTAATTTTGAGTATGTGGACCAAGTTTCTGAGCGCAAGACGCGGTTAAAAATGAAGTTTGAGCACCCGAGTCAATCAACGCTCTGACTGGTTGAAAGACGTTGAATGAATCTTTTATGTGACAATAGCTGTTCCTAAAAGAACAATTTGATTTTGTAGTGGTACCGAAGCACAAGTTGACGTATGGGTCAAAACAGTAGATTCGGAATTAACAATATTTTCACTATCAGAAGCGAATGACGCATGGGTCATAATACTGGTTTTAGAATTGGCATTATTTGCGCTATCCAAATCGAATGTAGGATGAAGCAATGAATTATGTCTACGACCACAATGAAAACAACAAGTTTTCGATTTGCAATTATAGACACTGTGGTCTTCTTTCAAGCAATTGAAACACAGGTTATGAGCCTGAACTTTGGCTTTTTTGTCGGTAAGAGGCAAAGACAAAAACTTCGGGCACCTGTAAATCGTATGCGTATTTTTGCAGCAAGAGCACGGTTTCGAATAAGAAGTAGTAACAATCGACCGCCGCAAATTAGAATTTGGCGTTAAAATTGTGTTTAACAACTCAAAAATCTGAATTTGATTTTGTACAAACTCAACTAATTGTTCAAATGTAGGAATTTCCACGCCTATGTTAGACGCTTCAAATTGTTTTCTAGTGTCATTGGGTAGAATTCTGAATGCCAAGTGAAACAGAATAAAATCATCAAGATTGGGTATTTGCAAGGCCCTTAATGACACTACTGCTTCATAGAATGTTTGGATAAACTGCGTAAAATTGTTTAGATTTTCCGTATGAAATTGCTTAGAGGCAAGCATACTATCTAGCAAATCACCGGCTAATATTCTTTTGTTTTCATATTTTGCAAGCAAGATGTCAAAAACAATATCATAGTTTACTTCTGCCAATGGCAAACCTTTGGCGATACTCAATGCCGGTCCTGAAAGAGCATTAATTAGGTGATGAAGCTTTTCTATTTTAGTTAGGCCTTGATTATTATGAATCAAAGATCGACAACTATCATAAAAAACTTTCCAGTTTCGTAACGAACCGTCAAACCGGGGTAGGTTAATTTTTGGTAAACTGCTACTGGATATATGAGACGGTCCCGGAGTTGATATTGCAGTAGAAAAAATTCTTTTCGCTACCGCTTTGATTTGAAAATACAGATCTTCAAAAGACAATAGAGGTTTCATATCAACTTCTTGATCAGGTGAAATACGCAAGGTTAAATCCATAATTGCATTTTGAATTTTTTCAAATTCACGGTAAGTATCGTCTAGTTTGGAATATCCACATTCGAAATTATCAATTTTGCTTGGATCATTTAAAACGTTTTTTGACAAATCAAAAAGAATTTGTGCACGGACGTATAATTTTTCTCTATCAGCTAACAAGACCTTTAATTCTCTTTCTGACATTGTAATCAAAATAAACAAGAATTAGTTACCAAATATAAATTGGAATACACTGTGTTTATAAAGATAAACTCAGGTTTCTCGAGAAGTGATAAAACAGCTGTGTAGATAAATTGCGTTAATACCCACACATCTGTTTCTGTACTTAAAAGTGAGTTTTTAATAATTTGTGTATCACTTGAAAACATGCACAGATTATCAATAAATTTTAATCTTAATATTTAATGTAAATATTTTAATACGCCCACAATTAAATAAAAAGTCTTTTAATAATTCGGCATCGATTGCGACCAGAACTTTGTTACGTATTAAGAGCGGACTGTAAGGGTTTTTACACTTTATAATTGAGGGTAAAATAGGGAAAACAGAAATGAAAGGAACTTATACAATCTGTGGTACTTACCGGCACATTGATGTGGGTAACTATAATGAAGACAGCCTGTTAAGCAGCTCGGGCTTGGCAGTATGCAGTACTTCAGGTGATCGGCACGGGATTCTGTTCCACACACTTACACGAACACGTTTCAATAGACAATGATAATGTTATGCTACATTACACTTGCACACGCGCAGAAGTATTTGACCCGCAGTTTATAAGGAAGGGAAAATGGTTCAATTAATAGGAAATTGCAATCGTAAACAACCCCTATGACTTAATCTACCCTCGAACTACTATCATAGCATTATATTTATATATATATATATATATATATATATATATAATTAATAAGATGAAATAATAACTTGGACTTCTATGCAAAGCCCAAATGATCATTTCATATCGAGCTAGTAATTGAAAGAAGAAAAATATAAAGTCTTGGATAGGATTTGAAGCTGCATTTCAATCTTACCGGGACTGTGCGTTCACCAATTACACCACCGAGACCGATGACTATAATTGGAAAATTTACAAATCTAAATCGTGTACAGGACTATACATTAACCTAACCTTCAATTACGTTTAGCATTTTGGTAAACGCACAGTCCCGGCGCGACTGAGATGCAGGTTCAAATCCTGTTCAAGACCTTATACTTTCTTTCTTTCAATTACTAGTTCGATTTGAAATGATGATTTGTGCTATGCATAAAGGTCTAAGTTTATATTTCAATTCATTTTCTTTCATACAAAAGCGTTTACAACATCGCATATTTCAAAAATAAAATAATTTCTAAGAAGTATTTATTATAAACAATTTTTTCCTTACCTTATTTTAAATTTACAGAACTAAATTTCTTTTTCAAGGATTGCTTACCTGGATATGTTTATTGCCACGCTTGCAAGGTTTGTTTGGCCAAAATCTTCTTGACAGATAATCTATTAAAAGGTCAGAGCGTTTCGAAGCCCGATCACAAACTTTTCTGTTAAAATCCCTTACAAAAAAATTATTGGGACTATTTTAAACTGGCTATAAATACTCCAATATTAATTTAAAATAAATCTAAAAGTAATACATGCAGAACCCACAAAAAAGCTCCTCGAAATTAGATATTTTTTTATTTTAAATTGACATCAAATCAGCTTACATGATTTTCCATATTTAAAATCCTCATTTCAAACAGCAATTACCAAAGCACATTTTTGGTTAAATCTTTCATCCCATTATTTAATGAATTTTTAAAATAGCGTTTTATTTAACAATTTTCCTTCTTGTAATTAATGAGTTCCGTTCTTTTTATATAATTTGCGTTTAAAACAACACTTCTATATACCTTGTAACATAATAATTATTACACTAAGGTATGCTTACTGCATACTTCAAATATCATCTTGGCAAGGTGACAGCTAGCGATCACATTTAAGAATCGAGCTTGAATGATTAAATCGAACAAATAAATGCCATTTTTAATAAACGCTTCCTTTTATACTTAAATTATCTATATCCAAAAGTTACTAGAATAGTGAGGAACATTATGATGCCAGGGTCTCAGAAAAACTCATTAGTGACTAAAAATCGTGACGTTTATTCCTCGTACTGTCGTTCCACTTATTCGTGACGCGCTCTGCCTTTTCTAGTTTAACACATATACTATTACTGTGACGTTGCATACGAATGCAAAAGAAAATCAGATTGTATCAGATATTTTGTGGGTTTTCCTTGTTCCGGTTGCTTCTTGGAATAAAATGTTTCCTTTAATAATTCGTTATTCACGTAGTTCCAAATACTAATGACTCATCTTTTTATATTTTAATATTCTAGAATATTCTTTATTTAAAATAAGTTTCTGCTATCCACAGGGCAATTAATTTAAACTTTAATTGCTTTCTAACGCAAAAGAGGTTGCATTTTATAAAATTATTTGCTTTTGCGTTTCCGTACAGAAAATTTATTAAAATTGGATTTTAAAGTACACGTTGATTGTAGTTTCTTAAGCTAAATGCGTAAAGCTAGTACTATTCTACACTATTTACAATAGATCAAAACTATTTTTATCAAAAATGTATTAATAATTAATATGTAAAAATAAATGGTTTTGTATTTATCTTAAAGTTATCGATCTGCGTTCGCATTGAATGCATTTTACGGTATCTTACAATTAATTATTGTTACATATACACCAGGAATTTGATTTTCCGCTTCTACTTCAATGAATAAAAGTATTTACGGAAATTTTTATTTTTCCTGATTATGTTATATGTTTAGTGGCATTTATTTTTAGAATTTGGGTTTCAATGGCCGCTTGTGACCCCTTATCACGTCATTTCCCCCCAAATTAAGATACAAAATTTTAAATCTGTGTTATTTTCCCGCATATGTGAGTAATTTTAATATTTCTATTTCTAATTACTTGCTATATATAACTCATTCTATATGCTTTATAATACACACGCATAATCTTTTCGTACTAGGGCTTTTTTCCTTTTAACAATCCATCTATTTCCATCTTATAATTAACTAAACTTTCTTTAACCCTATTCTAATATGATTTATTATCTAACATTTTATCCCTATAGTAAGGGATAAAGAATACTACTATAGTAAGCCTGCTTATCGTAAAAGGCGATTAAAAGGCGCAGCAAGGGGCAGCAGCCTTGCTGGCTAAAAGATATTAGAGGAGGGTCGGTTGGTTTCGGGCGATCCTCAATAATTTACAAGCTTTTGAGGGTTGGCCGAGACGGATACGGCTTTTTGCTAAAATTTTTAAAAACTGCGTTGTGGAAAGATATGGCAGCCTACCACAATATTTCCCAGGTGTGCGTGGCCTAAAACACGAAATACATATGATGGAGAGCTCACAAGTAAAATTCTTGTCCGGAGGTAAAATACTCCCACAATTCGGATCTCCGGGAGGGGGTACTTGGGGCTCGTCATCTTAAGAATATAAAACAACAGTTCGGTTTAGTGATAGGAACTTGGAATGTAAGGTCATTACTTAGAGTAGATAAGTTAACGAATTTATTAGTCAAAATGAGAAAGAAAAAGCTGGACATTTTAGGTATTAGTGAGGTGAGATGGCCAGATAGTAATGACTTTTAGAAAGATAATTATAGAATAATTACAACTTCTTCAACTAATGGACAAGCAGGTGTAGGAATAGTGTTAGGTAAAAGATTAGGGCATAAAGTTAGAGAGTACTTACAATTTAGTGATAGAATAATTATGGTTAGATTGAGTACAAAACACACAGACACTGATTTAGTACAGGTTTACATGCCAACAACTCAGTACGAGGATGAGGAAGTAGAAAAGGTATAGGAGGATATAAATAGTATAGTGAGAAAAGTAAAAGGAGATGAGAATTTAATAGTTATGGGCGATTTTAATGCGTCAGTGGGAGAAGGTAGTGAGGGAAAAATGGTAGGAAAATTTGGGTATGGCAGACGAAATGATAGAGGAGAAAGATTAGTTGAGTTTTGCCAGGAACATAGATTAGTAACTGTATACACCCTATTCGAACAACATGTTAGGAGAAGATATACCTGGAAAGCGGCAGGTGATAGGGCTAGATACCAAATAGATTATATTTTAGTTAAACAAAGATTTAGAAACCAAGTTAAAAACTGTCGTAGTTATCCAGTGGCTGACATAGATAGCGATCATAACTTAGTTAAAATGAAGTGTAAACTAAAATTCAAAAATTGAGAAAAGAGTTAAAAGAGAGGGATGGGATCTAGGTAAGCTTAATGATAGTAGGGTAAAAGAGGAATATAAACAAGTATTAGATAATAAGAGCAAAGAGATAGCTGTAGGAGAGAACGTAGAAAATATATTGAAAGAAATAAAACTGACTGTACATGATACAGCAACACAGACTATAGGTAAGAAAAAAATAGAAGCGAGAAAACCGTGGGTAACAAAGGAGATATTAGATTTAATAGAGAATAGAAGAAAGCTTAAACCTTTCAGAAAAGTGGATAGTGAAAGTAAGCAAAAATATAATACAGTTAGAAATAAGATAGTACATGAGTGTAGAAAAGCTAGAAATAAATGGATGGAGGAGAATTGTAAGGGAATACAAGATGATTTGAGGGTAGATAAGACACACAGGGCTTACAGGACAGTTAAAAAGTTTTTTGGGGAAGATAGGAAAAAATATAATGGTATTAGAGACGAGAATAATGAGCTTCTAATAAATAAAGTTGAGGTAGCAGATAGATGGAAAAGATATTTAGAAGATTTATATAAGGGAGACGATATGGATGAGTTAGAGAACGATGAAGAAGAGGATGTAGAAATATGGTTCTCAATATTAAGAGAGGAATTTGATAGAGCTGTTCGGAATCTTAAACTAAATAAAGCGCCAGGGATAGACGATATTCCCGCAGAATTAATAAAATATGCAAGTCAGAAAACTTTAGATAGATTATATGAACTAGTAAAAGTAATATATGACACAGGTGAGGTTCCAATAGATTTCGAAAAAAATATTATTATCCCAATCCCAAAAAAGTCAAGAGCTGATAGGTGTGAGAATTTTAGAACGGTTAGTTTAACTTCTCATGCTTCCAAAATACTAACAATAATAATTAAAAATAGAGTAGAAGCTTTGACTGAGAATTATTTAGGCGAAGACCAATATGGTTTTCGTAAAGACAGAGGGACTACAGAACCGTTACTAATGATTAGGGTAATTATCGAAAAAAGGTTACAAAAAAATAAAAAGACTCATTTCGCGTTTGTAGATTTAGAAAAAGCATTTGATAGAGTTAATTGAATTGTTATGTTCAGGATTTTGCGAAAAATAGGAATCTCTCATAGGGATAGAAAAATTATTTACAGTCTATATAAAAACCAAAGCGTAGTAATTAGATTTGATGAAATAGAAAAGGAAGCTAAGATTAGAAATGGTGTTAGACAGGGTTGTATACTGTCTCCTTGATTTTTAATGTTTATATTGAGGAAGCTTTAAACTTAGCTAGAGAGAAAAGAGATAGGTATTAGTGTACAGGGACAGAAAATAGACATGTTACGTTTTGCAGATGATATAGCCATTATAGCAGAGTCTAGAAAAGAGTTAGGAGAGTTTTTAAATATTTTAGATGAGATACTACAGAGTAACTATAGTATGAGAATTAACTCAGTAAAGACAAAGATAATGACAAGTGAGTTACAGCCTAGTTCTAAACCAAAATTAAAAATAAGTAATACCGAGTTAGAAGAGGTAGATGAATTTTGCTATTTAGGTAGTATAATTACAAAGGATGGACGTAGCAGAAGGGATATAGTAGCTAGAATAGCTCAAACTAGAAAAATGTTTTTAAAAAAGAAAAACTTACTAATAGCTAATAGTATTAGTTTAGATAATAGGAAAAGTTTCTTAAAGTCGTACGTATGGAGCGTTCTACTATACGGTAGTGAAACTTGGACAATTAAAGAAGTAGATAAGAAAAAGATAAAAGTTTTTAAAACTTGGTGTTATAGGAGAATGTTAAAGATTAGTTGGACAGATACAGTAACAAACGAGGAAGTTTATAGAAGGATAGGTGATGATCCCTGTATGTGGAAACAATTGAAGGTCAGGAGAGATAGAATGATAGGGCACCAGTTAGGACATGAGGGACTATTTAGTAAAGTCTTAGATTATAGACTACCAAATAAAAATAGAGTAGGAAGGCCTAGACAAAGCTATATTAGTCAAATTATTAGAGATTTAGGTTGTGAAGGGTATGCAGACTTTTTAGACTAGCTCAGAATAGAAAAGAATTTAGAGCTGCGTCAAACCGACTTTAAGTAAGTTCGAAAACAAAACAAAAAAAAATAAAAATCAGTTAACCAAATGTCACCAGGACATAACTCACAATTAGTTAGCAGTCTGGCATGTTGGTAGCGTTTCGTTGCTTAAGCCTTACCCTAACATATAATTTAATAAACGTCACCATGACATAACTCACAATTAGGTAGCGGTCTGGCATGTTAGTAGCGTTTCGTTGCTTAAGCCTTACTATAACATATAATTTAATAAACGTCACCATGGCATAACTTACAATTAGGTAGCGGTCTGGCATGTTGGCAGCGATTCGTTGCTTAAGCCTTACCATAACATATAATTTCAACACTTTTCCTTTTTGAAGCGGATAACCAGGTTATATTTCATTTCCTTATAAATGGTAGTCATGTAAACCTGTTGGGGTTCTTTAACAACCATCAGGTTGCTAATATCTATGTAGAGCCAGCTGGATAGGAAAAAGATAGAAGGGTATAGGAAGACCTAGACCAAACTATATTAGTCAAATTATTAGAAATTTAGGTTGTGAAGGGTATGTAGAGCTCTTTAGATTAGCACAGAATAGAAAAGAGGTTAGAGCTGCGTCAAACCGACCTTAAGTAAGGTCGAAAACAAAATGATGATGATGATCTAACATTTCCATCGTATATTTCAATCTTTTTCATATTTACACACGGTCTCATCAAGTTTCATTTCAAACAGAATTGTCTTCACTATCATACGCAACTCATCGTATTTTTGCATATTCCTTTTTAAACTATCATAATCTTAGAAAAATATGGGGTATAAAATTTTCATGAAGTTGTCGGCTATACTACTAACTTCGAATAAATTATGGTTTAGAATCTCTATATTTAGCCTACTTACGTTACTCTCCAATTACACATCTTTTAAGTATTCTGCATTAATTGCATAAATTTTAGTTTTGAATGATGCACTATCATTAACTTCTAACTTATTTTCATAATCGTAGTAATTCTTTATTCTCTATCTTTTAATTCACACAATTCTTCCTATAACAACAATTCTATTTTATTCTTAACTTCACGTAAACATTTAACAACAAAGGATTCCTCATCTACATAATCTTCAAATACTCTCTCAAAATAATTCACACTTATACTCTTAACTACTTCATTCTCTTTCATCTGAATAATTTCTTTCCTTTTCCTACGCTTGCAATTTTTCTTACATCCGCATATTTGAATGAATGTTTTGACAAAGCAAACGCTATTCCTCCATATTTGTACATACGCCATTTTACAAAACGATTTGATTCTCTAATCGCAGTTATTCTAAACGAATTATTAGGTCTATTTTTCAAATTATTTCATTATTGTCTAATATTTTACTACCTCTATTTATTTTATTTTTAAGATTTGCATTCACAGAAAGTTCCTTTATCGCCTATTTAACACCCGCATTTTTACTATTTTCAACAGGTTCATCTATTATTTCCATCTCTTCAACATCATCTTCTGCAGTTTTCAATAATTCTGCGTTTTTCTCTAAAAACGCTACAACTTCTCTTCTAACTTCGCCAACGCACTTACTACTTAAACTTTTATCTTTTACACCTTCCATCTCCTCAAATTGATTCAACTTCATACAATCTCCTTGTACTTCTGTGTGGACTTCTTCGTCCCATTTGAACCTCTTATCTTCCATAATTATCATCTTATTCTCGGTATCTATTATACCTTTCATCTTACTTATAAAATCCATTCCCACACTCAAAAAAATATTTACTTCAAACAAATATAATAATCTTTTTTTAAGTATAGCGTAACTTCATATATGAGCAAAGATACTGTAGTATTATTTCAAGCACATTGTTTATTCAAGGTCCAAGATCATAAGTTACTTCAATCAAATGCTGTGTATATTTAATTCTAGGTGGCAGTAAGTTTTAAAATAAATAAATGTATTGTCTTTTTATGAGAGTTCTTAAATCTTGAGGCTAGTAAATATTAAATTTAATTTAAATACATGTATTTCTTCTTTCCAGAGAGCAGTATTTTTTAAACAAGTACTTTAAGATCTTCAAAGTAAGGAACAGTAGTTTTACGTATACTAAAGAATTGTCTT
Source organism: Platerodrilus igneus (assembly GCA_036346225.1). Taxonomy (NCBI): domain Eukaryota; kingdom Metazoa; phylum Arthropoda; class Insecta; order Coleoptera; family Lycidae; genus Platerodrilus; species Platerodrilus igneus. The sequence continues at coordinate 166,014 of JARFIW010001225.1, read as the reverse complement.
AAGTCAAGTATATGGATAGTTCCCTAAAGTATATCCTAAATTTAAGTTAAAAATGCATTATCCTGTAACTGAATAGAGGTTAATTTAAATAAGAGTGTACCATATATTTTTAAAAAATGTATTTAATATTCAATTTGAGAATACCTTAAATTTCTTTCAAATAATATTTATCATTAAAATAGGTATACGAATCAAAAATATATATACAGCGTGTCTCGTAAATATAGCAACAAAATGCAGAAGGTGCGTAAGTATACCTCCAAATATGAAAAATAGTTTAAATAAACAGATAACAATGAATCGCTTTTAATATCCAAGGTGTTGAGAAATGATTTCTTTTAATATTTTTCCAATATCTTTTAGAATATCAAAGGTACTGAAAATGAGATTCAGTGAACTTATAACAATTAAAAATACACTTATTTGTTTTCTACAAGTAATGTTTAAATATTTCATAGGCGCAGAGATAAATTTTAGGTACAGTTTGTTAATACCTGAAATAATCTACACGAAAAATGTATATTTGGTAAAGAACTCGAAAGTAAGTGGTTTTCGAGAAAATGACATTATATCATTATAAGATGTAGTTAATTACATTGCATTAAAAACAGATCGGCCCTCGTCAGAGACCAACATCTGTACCTCATTGTAAAATGCCGATTTTCTCGAAAATAATAGTCTTTTATAGTTTATAGTTTTTATCTAAGTAAACATTTTTCGTGTAGAATCTTTCAGGTATTAAAGACATGCACCTAACTTTTTTTGCCAGTACCGTAGACAGCTATAAAAGAAAAATCCCAAATTTTACCTTTTTCTACGTCACTTAGATAAATAAAAATTATCATAAGTTCTTTGAATCTCATTTCAGTGTATCGTAAAGAGATATTGGCAAAAACATAAAAAAGAATTTCGTCAACATTTTGTATCTCAAAACGACGCATTTTTAAAGGTATGTTTATAGAAACTTCTTTTCATATTAAGAGGTATACTTTCACCTTCTGAAGTTTGTTGCTATATTTGCGGGATACAATAAAGGTGGTGTGGAATTGAATAAACGTGGTTGGACTCATTCTCGGATTTTTAACGAGCCCCTACATTATAATTTGAATAAGGGCCGCTATACTTGCGGCCACGTCCCCAATGCTCCACCCGGAGGTACTACATTGAACGAGCCCCTACAGCAGCTTCCTCTAGGACACTCCTTATCGGTGGCTAAAAAGAAAGACATTGACACTTAACTACCCGGAGAAGACAGTGCAGAAGATGAGCAGTTTTCTTTTTACAAGGGCATTCTATAAAATACGGCAGAAGTTGTTAAAGGCCTGAAGAAAAGAAAGCCTTCTGTTATTGTTTGGACGAGCACTGTGGTCTTCATGTATAAAAATGTTTCAAAGGTAGCAAGAATAACGAAAAATGTTTTGAAACTTTATTTTTTTTTTAAAAATAAGGATAAGGTTAGTAAAGCTTTAGTAAAATCAAATATTTTTGAACAATTTTATTAAACTTAATATTATTTTTTTGAAAATAAGAACTAAACAATGCTTGAGTTCGGTATAAAATGGATATTGAATATTATACCATTGACTAATAAAACAGTCTACATCCTATTTTCTTTGAACCACAACAATAAAATATATGTCTCTTAAATGCCACATCAAATTGGAACAAAAAGATACACACCCATGTTTAAAATCAAAATTACTCCAAAACAAAGCAAAAAAAAGTATGTGTATGACCCATACATCGATTTGGTTTGTATTGACAATGTATATAAACTTTAGAGCAATGTTGTACAATATTAAAATCAAAGTATAACATTTTTCGGCAGATTGCAAAAATCTGAAGCTGTGTGACTTGTATCATTTTTGCTTAGAACCTCCACATAAACTTAGCGAACTTACAACAACAACTAAAACTAAAAACAAATTGATCATAAAATTTTATATTGCATACAGTATGTTTCTGCATATGAACAGCGAGTAATTTTTATTAATAAAATTAAATTTGTTCTCTAAAATATTGGCAAAAAAACTAATATCTAAGTACAAAATATAAATACCATATAAATTATGGAAAGCTAAACTTTAAAAATACGTCAAATAGTAGTTCTTAAATTGGTAGTCCAACATAACGAGTTGCTGTGGATTCCGCATTTCGTGCATCTTGGAACTTCAGTCAAAAATTCAGCCAAAGCAAAATCTAGAACTATTCCCGTGTTATCGGCCACCCTTCGATCTTCATATTCTGTATTTTCTGAATCAACGTAGGTAACTATAGATGCAGCAGCAATACTATTAACCGCGTATTCATTTTCTTTATTCTAAAATTTACAATAAACAGTGTCTTTGAAGAAAAATTATTGTACCTGTTCTTTTAATTGGTTCAACTTTCCTTCAATCAATTTTCTCATACCTAATAATTTTGAAATAAGTTCTTTTAAATCTTCATTTGTCAGGCTTTCGAGTACCTCAACACGACATACATCTTGATCTATAAAAATTAGTTAACACTGGTGTAATTCTTCGAAACGATACAACATATATAAGTTATCAAAATGCAATGTGAACGAAACAGATGAACACGTTTCCATACAGGGTGAGTTTTTTTTTCATTATAACTATGGGCATCTTGGAAACTGCTAGAGATAGAGACGCTCAAATGGGACAAATAATGCAGCGTTGTCTGTTGATATCGAATGTATAAATATAATACTCAAAAAGTTCATCGATTTTGTGCAATACATAGCCTACATTTTCTAACAATAGAATGTATTGCTGTTCTACTAAAATATCATATAAATTTGCTACTCTAGTAGAATTTTTATTGCATTCAATGTAACAAATTAATATATCGAACACTATAATTCAGTTTAGCAAAATACAACTTATATATTAGTAATAGTGTGTACAAGAACAAAAATGACAGTTCAAAATCCAAATTGCGATTGTATATGGTTTTTGTTTTATAGTTTTCATGGAAAGACTGATAAATACATGAACAATAAAAACGAAAAACCTTAACATTTCCGCCATTTGCAAAAATAACTCCATCATGTGGTATATCAGTAAAATCGGCAAAGCATATGCTATTAAACAGACCCATAGTCAACTATGCATTTCATTAAAAAAGATTGAAGTTATGTACATATTTATGAAACTAAAAATAATAAAATTTTCGAACCACACCCTCTTATTCAGCATAGGAATATCTGCAAGTTTTATATTTACATTATTTCTCTAACGTCAATAATAAAGCCTACAGGTGGATTTGAAAAAAATGCAAACTTTGGTTTTTCAAAATATCCAGATATCCGTAAATTTTTTCTAAAACATGAAAGCACATTCGAGATCAACAGAAAAAACCGCATGACTTTTCCCATTTGAGCGTTTTTGTATACTCTAAACAGTCTCCATATTTCATATAAAACTGAACACCACATAAAACATTTTCAACGACATAGCACGTATACAATCAGGAATGAACACGATTTTACGACGAATTTGAAAGGAAGAGGGTACATTTTACCAAACGAATACACTATTGTACTTAACTTAGGAATATGAAAGATGGTACACTTACCCCAAGAATACCTAAAAACAGTCATTTCAATTAAGAACATTATATTCTAAAATCAATTTCTGCGTTGTAATTAAACTAAGTGATCAGGATTTCTTCAATTTAAGAACGTAATTTCCTTAAATTGATCACAAGTAACTTAATTCAAGTATAAAATTTAAACTTATCGTAGTTTTTAATAAAGCATTTGAATGAACTTGTTTCGAGAAAAGTTTCTTAAAGCAAGAGAACATTTCCTTCGATTAAGATTATTATTTTAAGAATAGTGGTAACTTCACTATAAGAATAGATTTTTTTGTGTGCAGAATGGCATCTACTCTTAATCCAGGCAATATTAAAATATCTTGCTCAACTTCCATCTTTCCCAGCTTAACTTTCAGATTAATGATACCCTTGATAACTGCAAACTTCTTATTATTCGGCGATACTAAATTATTTCTTTTAATAGGGATAACTTTTTACATTAATTCCTCTGAATTATCTTTAATAAAACCTTCACTTACTAATGTTGCTTTAGCTCCTGTATCTACCAGTAATTTTATCTCTTTTCCCTGTACTTGCAATTTTATTATAGGTAGTAAATCATTTCTTTTATTAACTTTTTATCATTTACCAACTCAAATTTTATATGTTCACGAGCATGTTTATATTTATTAATCTCTATAGTTTCGTCGCTTGGTTTGTCTGCATCTAAACGTCCTGCCTACTTGACGTTCCAGGCTGATTAACTATTTCTGCGTATGTCCTTCTGTTTTCGTTGCTACTATTTATGCCATTTCTCGTAGCATTTGCCATATTTTCCTTTTCTTGGGTAACGGTTGTATTCTCAATAGTACGGGATTCATTATTCTCCCTTCCCTCGTCTCTCCTAACGACTTTTCTTCCATTCCAATTATTTCTTTGCATATTCCCCCTATTAAATAGTCTGCCTTGATATCTCTGCTTCCACTATTCCTCTGGAATCTAAATGTATTCAATGGGATGGCTCCTTGACCAGGTCTCCATCCTCCTTGGTTGACCCATATCATCATAACGTTGAAGATATTCTAAAAACACATCTCTATCATAAATATTTTGTAGGGCTATGCATTGCATTACTTCAGTTTCAAAGTGAGCCTGTTAAATTTTTTATAATCTGCTTATCTTCTAAAAAAAGATCAAACTGTTTGGCAACACTAAATTTCTTGATCGCATACAACTCCCTTGTCATGCCTGAATCGCTACTATATTTGCCCATTAATAAATTATCTCTGACTTAAAATTGCTGGTTCTCTCCCCAGGAATGCTTTAAAAATTTAACTTAGAAGTCTTTAAACGAATTCAACTCACTTTCAATTAGTCTAAACCAAATTTCGGCACTTCCTTTCAACATCGACCTTACAATATTTAACTTCGTTTGCTCATCCCAGCTACTTTGTATTAAAGTTTTAAGTTATTTAAAAATATTTCAGGGTTAAGTTTATTATCCCCATAAAATTTTGAGTGTTGTTCCAACGGAACACTGAATGGACTCCATCTCATCGATTGCCTAACATGAATATTTTTAACTCTATCTACTAAATTCTCAAATTTATTTCCTAAGTCTGTTTTAAGATTTCCCAAATCATTTCTAAATGTTTTAAAACCCGCTTGGCAGCTTTCCTCAATTTTATTTACTTTTTTATCTAAAATCTTAACTTTGAACAATTTCTTCGTTAAAATCATTCATATCCTTTAAAATTTGTACTATTGTTCCTCTTATTTCAAATTTCATTTCTATAATGGTTTTGTTAGTTTCCTCTAAACCCAAAGTTATTCTTTCACCAATCTCTTTAAATTTCCTTTCATTGTTCTCACTTTCTAATTTTAAACTTTCGCCCAATTTTGCAATGTACTCTCCAAATTCTGCTCGTAACACCTTAGTATTTTTATCAGACCTTTCAGTCATTTCCTTGATATTTTCTTTCACTTCTTTTATATTTTCTTTTATTTCTTGCATGCCTTTCTCATTCTTTTCACTCATTGCTTTTTGTTCCTATCATACTTTGATTTAGAGTTAATAAAAGAGCTATTATTTTTGATTCCTGGGGTTTTCCTACACTCTTGGCCTCTGGATTTTCCTTTTTTGCTTCTTCCACAAATACACTTTCTTGAGAACCAATTTCTACTCCCTCAGCTCTCAAACTTTCACGTATTTCTTTCATTCTGTCAGGCATACTGGAAAATTAATAAGATATTACAAAAGAAAAATAAACTTTAAAACAAATCCTATGAGAAAAGAAAGTCTAACTTACAGACGAATTAATCGAGCCACAGGTTGGGTCTCCGCTAAAAGAGTGCTGTGACAACGCCGCGTTGAGCGTCTCTAAAAGAGTTATATGAAAATGACCTCGCGTTGGGAGCCACTAGAAGAGTGATGTGGTATTGCCCGCTTTGTGAACGTCACTAAAAGAGTGCTGTGATACAGATACAGCAAATTGTAAACTTGAACAAGTTCACTTACCTTTCTTCCTACTTTTGCCTGGCTAGCTCAATGGAATTGACGGAGTTTTTAAAATCAAATAAAGCACAGCAATATCACAAAGCATTTATACAGTATAAAATATTTTCTCTCATACAAAAGCATTATAACATCGTTTCTTTCAAACATAAAATAATTTCTAGAAAGTGCTTATTATAAACAAATTGTTCCTTACCTTACTTGTAATTTACAGAACTACATTTTTTTTATGGATGGTTTACCTGGTTATGTTTATTGCCACGCGTGTAAGGTTTATTTGGCCAAAAATCCTTGACAAGTGTAAACCCGCCTTAGGGTCGCCTCAGAACCATATAAAATATTTATAAACCAACATTGGTATCTGACAAGTGTAAACCTGTCATAAGGTCGCCTCAGAACCATATTAAAATCTACCAAAGAGGTAACCTAAATCATAATGAGTTTCCCCCTCAAAATAAAATAAAAAACGACTGCTTAAACCTTACGGTAACATAATCGCCACTTCTTTAATAACCATCTTCCCAATTGTATAAATAGAAGCATGTTAAAAAATGTTTTCCATGCCTCAAGTTATTGGATTTATATGAAATTTTACAATTAAAATTAATGAGCTGACTTTACGGTAAGAGTATTGGCTACCTAAAAAAAACCTTCCTAGGGCGCAACATAAATTGAAGACAATCATTCTTTTAAATTTTAAAAATGTTTTTCCAAATGTACTCAAGCCAAATACACCGAACATTATTAAATCAAAGTCACCTTCAATTTATGTCATAAATGTCAAACTTGAAAATTTTAATTATTTTGATAACGATCCTAGGTCATGGATCGAAACGTAAATAAAGATGATTTTAAAAACTATAAGTGGTTTAATTCCCAAATAAAATTAAGAAGAATGCTAAACAAACCACAACAAACATACAGGGAGTATTTAGATCTTTTTATTTTAAATTGATATCAAATCAACTTACAAGATTTTTTATATTTAAAATCCTCGTTTCAAACAGCAATCACCAAAGTACATTCTTGGTTAAGTCTTCCATACAACTATTTAATAAAATTATTCAAAAAGTGTTATATTAATGGATTTTTCTTCTTGTAATTAATAAGTTCCATTTTTTTATGTAATTTGCGTTTAAAACATCACTTCTATATACATTTAACATAATAATTGTTAGATTAAGGTATGCTTGCTGCATACTTCAAATATCATCTTCGCAAAGCAACAGCTCGCGATCGCATTTAAGAATAGAACTTGAATGAGTGATTGCTGTTTTTAATAAACGCTTGCTTATATACTCAAATTATCTATATTCAAAAGTTACTAGAATAGTGTGGAACATTATGATGCAAGGTTTCTCAGAAAAACTCATTAGCGTCTAAAATTGCAACGTTTATTTTCCGTACTGTCGTTCCACTTATTCGTAACGCGCTTTGCCTCTTCTAGTTTAACACATATACTATTACTGTGACGTTGCATACTAATGCAAAAGATAATAGTTTTTACCAGATATTTCATAGATTTTGTGGGTTTTCCGTATTTGGGCTTCTCCTTGGAATAAAATGTTTTATTTATTAATTAGTTATTCACATAGTTCCAAATACCCATGACTCATCTCTTTATATCCTAATATTCTAGAAAATTCTTTATTTAAGATAAGTTTTTGTAATCTACGCGGTAATTAGTTTATACTTTAATTGCGTTTTAATGCAAAATGGGGTTGCATTTTATAAAATTATTTGCTTTTCTGTTTCCGTACACAAAATTTACTAAAATTGGGTTTTATAATACACGTTGATTGTAGTTTCTTAAGCTAAATGCGTAAAGTTAGTACTATTCTACGCTACTAACAATAAATCCAAAGCATTTTTTATCAAAAATGTATTGATAATTAATGAGTGAAAATAAATGGCGGTGTATTTATCTTTAAGCAATCGATCTGCGTTCGCATTGAATGCATTTTACGGTATCTAACAATTAATCATTTTTACATATACAACTTACGTTATATGCTATGTATTTACAATATGCTTATATTATACAGTGTGATTTTTTATACACGGGAAATTTGATTTTCCGCTTGTACCTTAGTGAATAAAAGTACGCTTGTTTATACAGGGCGTAATAATAAATTTACGGAAATTTTTATTTTTCCTGATTATATTATATTTTTAGTAAAATTTATTTTTAGAATTTGGGCTACAATGACCTATCGTATCCCTTTGTGGATACAGAGGGTAAATAGGTGTAGACAATAAAATTTTAGTAACCGTGCATATAGAAATAGGAGCAGATTATTTACTCGCCAAATTAATTAATTTATATAGTGAAAACGGACGATTATTAAGGTATTTTTCTATATTTAAGTTGTAATGTTAAAATTACTTAAGAGAAAGCTTTAAAGTACATAAAAGCTCAAGAATACGCATAAGACATTATAATAATTTAATCGAACGCATGGAAACAAAAAGGGAGCTTGCATGCATAAGAAAATCAATAATTTCAAACGCAAATGTTCCATTTTAAAAGCCAACGTTCATTTATACAAAGACTAAGAAGAGAAGAAAACGAGAATTGTTATTTTAAAACGGTCGGTTTCAAGAAACACCTGTTGTTAAATGTCACGTTCAGGGAACTTAAATAAACGTTAAGATAGAATTCCTATGAAGTTTGTGGCAACGGTCGATTTGACCAACTGCTTTAAGTATCAAATGCCTTGAAGAGTGAGTGGAATAAACGATCGATAATATAAAACAGACAGAGAAACGTATAAATAAATCGTTGGATAGAAGTCACGTAAGATATACACGGGTAAAAGTGAAGGACGACTACAATATCGATTTTCTGTAACTTAAGAGGGGTTCTAAAGGAGACAACAAATATGTGTAGAACGGAGATGTATAGCTGATAGGTGGAGCGCTGTGACGAGAGGAAATTCTATCATAGGTATATGGCCAGCAGTTTTCAAGAAGAGCGTTCTATGTAACAGCACGATGAAATTGGGTTTTTTGGAGAAGTCAGTGTCCGTTACGTTAATAAATTTTAGGAAGCGGTTTCGAAAATAAGTTTTTCAATTGAAACAAGTTCCACTGGGGGATGATATAATTAGACGAACAAAGATATTAAAGCTTTTTTTCTTTCAATTTAGATGTGAATACGGGTTTAGATCTACAACATAATAGTAGTAAATGCTCTTACCGTTATCAATTATTGTGTGTTCAGTAAAGTTGCACTAAACATCTTGCTTAGAAATTATGGAAGCTGTAGTAGCGTACCGCATGTTATAAAAGTGATATTGCACGAGTTGGTGCTTGTTTAGATAAAATGTGCCGTTACTATAACAAAGCTATTAAATAAAGAGATGATATTTGGGGTAAGTGATGCTGAAGACGTAATTTGTATGCATGAAATATTTGGTATGGAATGTTACTTTTGAGACGAAGCTAATATCTAGAGAGAAGAACAGTGTTGGTAGTGGAGGTTTGGATGGTGGGGATCTGGGGACTCGGGAATCGTCGTAGTAGATGGACACAACGACGAGGGTTTCTGGTAACCATCTTCAGCGAAGGCGACTCCAGGTAACGAACTTTAAATTTCTGTTTTTGTATAAACATTTGTGTTGATATTTTAGGTGTTCGTGTGTTTGACTTATTGGTGGCGTATTTATTACCTTTAAAACTTGTTTAAAAATGTACATGTGCAGGACAATTAATTTTGATTATTAGAAAAAAGTTTATAGATGATATATACAGGTTTATTCATGCTATAAATTGTTGTTGTAAGGAGTAAATGGGTTTTTAAATTAGTTTTTTAATAAAATGCAAGGTTAAAAAGCATTTACAAAAACTGGGTTATAATGAGCTCACAATAGACCAGTATGAAGTCAAACTAGGGTTGCATGTGGGGCCCATCTACTCGTATCATGTAGAATTTGTTAAAATATAGTAAAACCAAAGACTTTACGATATTTAATAATTGAGCTAATCACAATTGTAACAAATCGTCTGTTCAAGGTGTAAATATTTTATTTGTTAATATATGTAAATGAAAAGGTTGTATAGTTGTTATTTTATTTTGGTAATTTTATTCGACGGTGTGTGTGTGTGTGTGTGTGTGTGAGAGAGAGAGAGAGAGAGAGGTATGTACTTAAAATGATAGCTATTCAAGAAGAAGCCGATTGCTGAGCTAGCCAGGATGAGCAGAGAAATCCGAAGGCGTCCAGAATAAAGGGTAAGAAATTTTAATATTTTTTTTTTGAAAATTTTATGGTGGCCCAGAAGTGGGCACGAAATTTTAAAAGTACCACGGCAATATATATATAAATCCATTCTGGGAAATCACCACATTACCTTACAAGTACACAGCGTACATAAATTGTATTTAAGATGATGGTATCCTCTGAGGTAAAGGAGTCCGGAGATAAAATAGTCCCCCATTCGAATCTCCGTGAGGGAACTATTTCTGAGGATGTGATCAAAAAATTTAGAAAAATAATCGGAAACAATCTACGAGGATGTCAGAAGTATGAAGCAAGTAGGTAAACTAGAGGACTTGAAAATTTAAATGAATAGGTTAACACTAGACATAGTAGGGATCAGAGAAGTTCGGTGAACAGAGTCGAGGGATTTTTGCAGTGGAGAGTTTAGGGTAATTCATGCAGGATGAGAGGAAAAAAAATGGTGCTGTAGGGATCGTTGTGCGAAAAAATATAAGACGACGTGTAGAAAACTACTTACAAAAGAACGAAAGAGTACTTATAGTTAGATTAGAATCTAAACCGGTAAATACAGTAATAATACAAGTATACATGCCCACCTCTGGCCACAGTGAGGAAGATACGTAAAAGGACTAGAAAATTTACTAATTACGGGAGGATTTTAGTGCACTAGTAGGTGGATGTAGAGAAAGGATGGTAGTACGTTTATTTGGTTTTGGCAACAAAAGCGACAGGGGAAATAGATTGATAGAATTCAGCGACAAACTAATTTAACCATCACAAACACATTATTTCAACATAATTCTAGAAGACGATACACGTGGAAGATACCCGGGGATATAGGAAAATATCAAATAGATTACGTTTTTGTCAGACAACGGTTTAGGAATCAAGTAACAGACTGTAGAAGCTACCCAAAAGCAGATATAGACACTGACCACAACTTCGTAATTACGAAGGCCGCTCTTAAATTAAAAAATTTGAGAAAAACGAGCGGAAAAGGCACTTTGATTTTGAGAAACTAAAAGATAAAAATAGCCACGAAAGATTTGAAAAAAAGTAAAATTAATTGCTGAAAGATATCGGGAAAATTTCTGATACTAAGGAAGTAGAAACAGAATTGAATAACATTAAATCGATCTTGAAAATGGTGGCCAGTGATGTTTGGGGGCATACACAAAAAGAAAATAAGAAACTATGGATAACAAAGGATATCCTGAATTTAATAGAAGAAAAACGAAAATACGAAAATGGATCAGACGAAACAGGAAACAGAGATACAAAGCCACCAAATGGAAAACTTTTTGCAAATGTAGGAAAGCTAAAGAACAATGGATTGATGCAAAATACAAAGAGGTACAAACTAAGATGGAAATAGAAAAGACAGGCGAAGCATACAAGCTAATTAGAATAAATTTTTGAGATAAAAAACCGTATAGCAAAAATATAAGGGACGCGAGAAAAAAGTCATTATAGGAAATGTAGAGAAAGTGGTTAGATGTCAGGAATATATAGAGAATTTATATGCAGGAGAGGAACTAACAGCAATAGAACAGGAATCAGACATTGAAAAGTATGGCTTGGGATATCCTATACTTGGAGATGAGTTTGAATTAGCATTAAAGTGTCTGAAAAATGGTAAGGCACCGGGTGCAGATAAGGTACAAGCAGAAACTCTAACAGCCGCTGAATGAGCAGTAACAGAACGTCTCTTCCAACTTGTAAGCTATGTGTATGAGACAGGCGAGATACCCAAATATGCCAAACGTAACATCATAGTCACTATTCTAAGGAAGAGCAGCTCGGATAGATGTGAAAATTTCGAACAATAAGTTTGACAGCACATGTGTCAAAAATGCTAACTAGAATTGTACAAAGACGAATGGAAAAACGAGCTGAAGAAATACTAGAAGAAGATGAATTTGTGTTTAGGCGAAGCAAGGGAACACGTGAGGCTATATTAGCTCTAAGGGTGATAATGGAGAAAACAATAGAAGAAAGAGAAAGCGTGTATATGGGGTTTGTAGACTTGAAAAAGGCATTTGACAATGTAAAATGGAAAAAATTTGAATAAGCTTTAGGGATAGACAGATAATACATAGATAATACAAAGAGCAAACAGCGGTAATTGAATTAAAGCAGGAACGTAGAGAAGTAAATATTAGGAGAGGGGTGAGACAGGCTTGTGCCCTATCCCCATTAATTTTTAACTTGTGCATCATAGTGCAATAAATACTGTCAAATGCAGAAAGACATTTGGAATTATTCTGCAGGGGACAAAAGTTTGATATGCTTGGATTTACAAACTATATAGCAGTATTAACATTTAGCAAAAAAGAGTTAGAAGCTGCCCTTAATGAAATGGAAACAGTTCTAACAGAGAAATACATTATGGAAATTAGCAAAAATAAAACTAAAGTACTAGTATGCGAAGGAGGAAAAATAAACCAATAACAAGAATAAAACTAGATAACGAGAACTTACAAGAGGTAAAGTATTTCTGCTATCTAGGAAGCCAAATAACGCAAGATGGGAAGAGCGCAAAAGATATAAAACAAAGATGAACACAAGGTCGTGTTACATTTAACAAGAAAAAGTGACTACTGCGTTTAAAAACAACAAACATAGAAACAAGGAAAAGATTGCTTAAAACATATGTATGGAGCACAGCACTGTACGGCTGTGAAACTTGGACAGTAGGAAAAACAGACAGAAAAAAGATAGAAGCCTTTGAATTGTAGTATTACAGACGTATGATGAAGATATTATGTACAGACAAAATTAAGAACGAAGAGGTGCTAGAAATGGTAGGGGAAGAAAGAAATATGAGAAAACAATAAAAAATAGGAAAGAAAGAGTGATAGACCACATACTATGGCATAAGGGATTAGTGCGAAATATAATATAAGCGGAGATAGGAAAAAGAGAAGTAGAGGTAGACCTAGGTTGGCCTATTGTAGACAGATAATTAAAGATGTAGGTTGTCGGAATTTCAGGAAAATGTGTAGACTAGCTCAGAATAGAAATCAATGGAGGTACGCTTCCAACCAGTTCCAAAAGGAAACACCTAATGACAAAAAAAATAGTTGTACTTAAACCTGTTAATTATTATAAGCAACTCAGGTGTTGATTTTGCAATATTCTCAACTGATGTTAATTGTGCTAAAGCATTTACTGGAAAACTATTAATTCGGCAAATGTCTAAGTGTTGTGGGATATTGGCAGCCACAAGCTGTTTAACCCCCTTCACATACTACTGAATCTCGGTAAAATAGGGCATATATTTATAAAACAACAGAAGGGGAACCGAGCTGTATCTAGGCTGTGGGAATTTCAGGAACTGTGTAGGCTAGCTCAGAAAAGAAATAAGTGGAGGTACGAGTCCAACCAGCTTCAAGACGATAAACCTTGTCCGAAAGGATATATTGGAAAAAGATCAATTCGGCAAAAGTTTAAATGTTGGGGAGATCTTGGTAGCCACAGGCTGCTTAACCATCCCTTCACCTACTACTCAATATCGGGAAAATAGAGTATATATTTGTAAAAACAATAGAAGGTAACCGAACTGCATCTAACAAGAAAGAGCAGTGGCTATGTTCGGAAACAACAAACATAGTAAGAAGGAGAAAGCTGTTGAAAGCATATGTGGAAAAAATAGGAGAAATAGAAGGGCATGATATGTTCTAAAGCATTGTTTGGGAATAGTGCGAGATATATTACAAGCAGAGATAGGTAAAAAGGAGGTTGAGGTATGCCTAAATCAGACTAATGCACGCAGATAGTGAAAGATATTGACTGTGAAAATTTCAGGGAAGTTTGTAAGTTAGCTCAGAATAGAACACAATGGGAGTACGTTTTTAACCAGTTCTAGGACTGAAGACCATGATGATATATATATATATATATATATATATATATATATATATGATAATGCTGCACGCCGATGTAATTATACGTTCAGTCTTTAAATAGGCCTTGGCTAGCTCAGTCTAATTCACACAGAGTGCACAACGTTACAATATGTTTTACTGTATCACAAAATAAATCCCAGAATCAAATAATCATAATAATTTAAATTGTTTTATCCCCAAAATTATAGTTCCCTTTCCTTATTTTAAAGCCAGTAAATATAATACTGTACTCTATTAGAAAATCTTTGAACGTTCAAGAGCTATCCCCTTTTTTTCGTAAATTTTACGCATAAAAGAAATTTTTGTTAGCTCTACATAAAATATTCAGGTATAATAAATACAGTCAATGTTCAAAATAAAGAGAAAATAATGCTTTATGCTAGATAGTTCTGACCTGTAGTTTTCCTTGTGCGTCTTTCTTTGTTCTGCCTGGCTCTGCTTATGCGTGCTGTGGATCAGTACCCCAGGATTACTTTTAGTTGAGTTGCTCCATTCAATGCTTAACAATCCTCCGTTTTGAGCGCCTTTGCATAGATTTAAACCAATATTTTTATTTGGATTTCTTCTCAGTATTATCAATTTATTTAGTTTCCAAATTTTACTCCGTTCAATCAATAATTAAATACTTCTTAATTATTTCAAATATATTGTGGCATTACTTAGATTTATAGTCTTTTCTTAGTATTACTTGGATTTACTGAGTCTTTTCTTAGTCTTGCTTAGATTTACTTAGATCTTCGTAGTCTCACTTAGAGCCCTAAATAATAAATATTTAAAATTAATTAATATACTTTTATTCACGTTTTCCAGCAAACGGTGAAACTTGTCTCATTTATTTGTCACTATTGTTTTACAATTTTCTAACACCACTTTCACAAATATTTAATTATTTTAATTTTATTATTCACTTGTTGCGTAAATTCTCGACTAAGTGATGTTGCCTGTGCTCAGTTTGAGTAAAGACTGCTTGCTTATCAAATTCGCGTGATATATATATATATATATATATATATATATATATATATATTGCTATAATTATAGAGTGGTTTAGAGGTAGGTTAAGTCACAGGGGTCGTAGAATAAATAATTTTTTTAATTCAATATTTATCATTTCGTATCTGTACGAGTCAACAAAACATAGTAGGTTCATTGATTTATGACAAAGGTAATAGACATTTTGAAACGTTTCAAAGGTCCCTAAATATAAGCAAAAAGGCTAGTTTAGCTGGCTTCAATTTCATTAATCTGCTATATGTAAATATTCTGAAAAGGAAAAAATTTAAAGTTGTAAATATTTAATCATTATATTGCGTATTGTAAAATTGCTTTATTTAATTAAATCAGCTAGTTGAGGCAAAAACCATAACTTAACATTTCACATCATAGGTGCTTCATTATTAGGGGTAAATTTTACAACAAAATTTTATGGTACGCACAATCGTGGGACGAATAACATAGCATTTTATAAACCCCGTCGTAGGGGCTTGTTGATGCTAATAAAAACATCACAGCATTTTATGTACACCCAATCGTGGGACTAAATATTAATATAATATCAAAGGGACTAATAGAAATATCACAGCATTTTATTACGCCCAAATTGTGGGGCAGAAACAACACAGCAATATATATATATATATATATATATATATATATATATAAAAGCAACGCCCCATTTAAAATGCATTGGTTATCGGCGTTGTTTGTTCAAAGTTTACGACCAACCGTAAGATGTTTTGAATACTTTGAGCTTTTACAGGTATACGTCTGATAATAGTTCGCCGGTACGAAGTCTTGGTCACGTAAGATAACAGTAAATTTCTGTTATGTAATTATTTTTGACTGTCTGTTTTGATGTTATTACAGAAGTTTCTAATTCGTTTTGGTACGTAATTTAACTTATGACCTTTGTTTGTCTAGATAATACTTTGGGTTTTGTATTAGCTTCATGTAGAAGATCTCGTAGATAAAATGACGTAAATTAACATATTTCTGTTTACATCCTGCGTTTCCAAAACGTATTTGTTTTGAAAGATACGTTTATTATCGGAACGCTATGCTATCTCCTTTCACTATCGCATGTTTGATTTTAATAGGAATTATTTCATGATTCTCTAGCTTTTACTGCATTTAACGCGTATCTATTTACAATTTATAAATGCTTTTTGGTTTAAGACAAGTTTGATTGCGTGTAGAGTTACTTCTTTTGCTGAATGCGTATTTATTGTTGAAGGATATGCTTCCCGGCATTACTTAAAGTCAATTGCCATCCTTATACAGGGTGCTAAATGTTTGCTCTTTGCATAATATACAAATTACGTATTTTTCATAATAAATAAATGTAGTTTTCTAACATCTAGTACTATTTACATGTATTGTGTGACAATTATGACTCAATATATCCCTAAACAACCCTCTTATCATAACAATGTATATATATATATATATATATATATATATATATATTACTCAAATTTAGACCAGGGTAGAAAATTAATTAACGACATCAAATAATTTTAATCACCGTGTATAAGAAATTTTATTAGATAATACGCGTTATTAAAACGCGGAGCATACAAATTTATTCGTTTCATTAAAAATAAGGGATTTAAATTATTCACTAGACGCTTTCTATAAAAAGAAGCAGAATTAAAATGCTCAACTTGTATGTAATTTAATTATTCCAAGTAAAGAAACAAATAGAAATTACGCGCAAAATTTATATTAATTAATTCAATTTTTAAGTAACGAGTATTAAACAAAATGTACAAATAATAATTAATATTTAATTTGTATTCGCTAAAAATTAAAGGGTAGAAGTCAATGCCATTCATTATTATTTTAATTGGAGTTAATTGAACCATTAGTAATATATAATATGCATAAAAGCTTTTAAAAACCCAATAATATTCAAATCGTAAGAGTGTTATTTAAAATGTTACGATTGAACACCTGCGTATTTTTAAATGTCAAATTCTAATAAATTCGAGCTGATAAACATGAAAATTCTGCGTATATTGCAAACGGTCGGATAAACCGTAGCTTATATTAACATATAAATCCACGTGGACTGAAATAACCGATAGTAAAGAGTATCGATTTGCACCACTAGAACGAAGTTAGAAAAAGACAGATAAAATGCGCAAGGCAGATACACAGATAATAAAAGGCGTGATTTGAGCAACGTCACGAGGAAACGATTGGTTGAAATAAGTTGCAGATATGAGAGGTGAAACACAACAATTTGTATACAAAATTAATTAGTGTTTGCGAGTCGTGTGAAAATTTCTTAGATTTTCAACTGGCGCGTGTGCAAATTTAATAGAATCGCTATGCCGGACTAAGGGAACAGAGAATGCGAAATTCGGGAAAGTGTCCGTTGAGGGACAAATCCGACGTGCAAGCAAGACTATTATATAAACCCGGACTTTAAACAGTTTCGCTCTCTTAGATTTTCGATTTTGATTCAATACTTTAAACGGTTTGCTCTTATATTTTGGTGATTATTGAATACTTTAAAACAGTTTGCTCTTTACGTGCTACGATACAAGTTATTATGCATTAGTGCACTTAGAAAAAAAGATACAAGGTAATAAAGTGTAGTTATATTTGCAAGTATTACTGTACCAAGTATCCAAATTTGTAACGATAAATAAACAAACAAAAGTAGGCAGTTTTGGGTATAGCGTGAAAGAATTATGAAGTTCTTTGCTATTTTTCGGGGGTGTTAATAATCAAATGTTATTCGTAATCGTGATTGGATCCACAAAACAAGATTTTGATATACTTAGATGAGTTCCTGAGAAGCTCTGAAACAACTTTAGATGAATGGTGGTGTAGAAAATTTTAAAAGTGTTCAGAATCAGAAGCCGTAAACATAACCCAGTTGGAATGGTGTGATTAACAAAGGACGATGTACATTGGAGCCACGAGTGCATTAACCTTCAGGTAATTTATGCTTTGTTGTTCGATTTTTGATGTTTTGGTGTGTGTTGAATAACTTTATAATTTGTTTGCTAAAAAATGGACAGTAGTGAATTTGTACAAACAACAAATTTTTAATTTTAAGGTGACATTTTCTTGTTTAAGTAGGAAGGAGTATTTAGCAGTTTATGTTTTGATTATGATGAAAATTTGGGTCTGTCTTTGAGCTCAATTAGACTAACCTGTTTAATTAACGTAAAGGGGTGGAAGATGCTCCCTTTTATTCAGACTTAGGTCTGCACATATTGTAACTTATTTAGTATGCATCCTACCAGGACTTTAATTCTGGATGCAAATTAAAACTGATGACAAATTTAAACTTGAAATTTTATGATACTGAAATTTATGCTGAAAGTTAATTTTAAAATTTTAATGTATTATGAATATTGATGTAAATAGAGTTAACGTTGATGTTTGTGGTAGGAATGTGTTTGTTTTTTTTTATGAATGAGGATGAAAGTTTTAATTAGGTGAGCAGCCGAGGCGGAAAGAGTAAAGAGGGGATTATCAGAAGAGATTCAACAGGGCGAGAATCACAGCAAATCTTGGTGCCCAGTTTGAGAGGTTCGAATATTTTTTTTGCTCTGGTGAGGCTTTTTGTAGGTTTCACAGCAAACATGACGGCCCAACGCTGGGGCTCGATTTGAAAACCTTAGTTCACGAATAATGGGGAGGTTTCACAGCAATATATATATATATATATATACATATATATTATAATATATATATATATACTATATATACTATATATATATACATATATATATATAATATGTATACTATGTATATATTGCTACGATATTGTCCTGTAGATGTAATTAAGGTTAATTATTTGCTGTCCGCTACTGCTCTGTCTCTAAATAACCTCAGCTTTAAATTTTAAACACAATTCTTGTTATATGCGCCGACTAGCCCACGACGGTATGATAACAAAGAAGTTTTTACCCCCTCTTTTCTCCAACCCATTCCTACTTGAACTATATAAACGAACTTACCAAAATTTGTATAATGACCAAAATATATATATATATATATATATATATATATATATTGCTGTGATAATGGGTTGTTTAAGGGTGTGTTTTATAGCAAAGGTCGTGCAGGAATTAGAAATTAAAATAGGAAGCAGAAAACTGCATTTATTTAGAAGAAAATTGAGTAATTGGGATAGTTTGTGAATAGTAAGCAGTCAACACCCTGTATAAAAAGTGTAAATAGTTTTAAGTGACGCAAATAGTAACTATAGGACGCAGAGTTAGCATAGAAATAAGTAATTCATGCATTAGGTATATAACAAATATTTAACACCCGGTATATAGAATTTTAGTAAATTTAGGTAATGCAAATAACGATATTTTTAGTAGAAGCCCGCATATTTAGAATTAAGCAGAATAAATGTAATTAAACACGCATTCAGAAGGATTCTAATCAGTTATGATAATACGGAGATAAGAAATAAAACTTAAACAAGTGTAGTGTAAGTGCGTACAAACAATTAACAATTTTTGATAAGTAAAGGTAATCCATAAAAATGCGTAAATAAATAAGCATATATGAAAATTGAAAGTCGAATTGCATCAGGTATTTGTGTATAATATGGAAAGCGATTATATTTCTCAAAACACCGCATGTCTGATAACGAAGCAGCTGTAAGCAAACAACAATTACTCGAAAGAACGAAAATGTTACATCAGAAAATTACTTTAAGTGTAGAAAATAGAGGGACCTCATTGGTTAAGATTAGCGACGGGCTTGTAAGCCATGCCCACAGACGAAGTGGGATATCAATCATATATTAACAGCGACAATGAGAACGAGCTCAGTTTTCAACTCAAGAAAGGCCAAGTTGCGTCACCTTGAACCTAAGAGCAACGCGTAAGAATAATACTTAAAAGTGAAAATTGTTTAAGTGACAGATAGTGCGACGAAGATGAAAATTTCTATTGCTGATTAAACGTAAGTAGATTTTAGGGAATTTATTTAAACTAAAGTATAATAATAATAGGACTCTAAGTTGGAGGCGGATGAGAATGTTTTAAATTTGGGGACAATAAACTCTAAGTGCGATGACAATAATTTGAGGGGATGACGATGTTCTAATTCTAAGTCTGACGATAAGAAATCTAAGTTTGGGGTGCATGATTTTAAGTTTGACGATAATAATTCAAGTAATATAATAATTCAAATGATATTCTGACGCTGCGTGTGGATAGATAATGTTTTAAATGGGTATATAATAATACCGAATTGGTGGAAAATAATTTCGAATACAATGATAATAATGCATGGACAATTCTAATTGATTAGTTGATAATGGATGCGTTGATAGTCTTGGTACAATTTTGAGGAAGAAATAAAGAAACACGAAGTAAAGAGACCAGGTTCGATCTTTTAGTTTTAAGATATTTTTTTCTCTATTTGAATTTAAATATTGAATATTGAATTTGCTTATTTAATATAAATTAGTGTAACGGAGTCAACAACGAACTTGCATACGTAGAAAGTGCGTTATATGATAAAGGGGTTTTTAACGTTCCAGGATTCTTTTTATAAAAACAATAATCTTCTTGGTGACTTTAGATTGATTGAATAGCATATGATTTTTGAGATAAAATAAGATTTACAATATTAATTGATTGAAAAGTGTATTTTAATAATTTTCAAAACCTGTCCATAATATTTGTTTTCATTATGAGGAATTGAATTAACTTCATTTTATAATTCAGAATAAAAGCTAGTCGAGGCCGAGTGATAAAATTCGTGGGAGTGTAATTTGATCATTTAAACAGAGAGGTGGAGTTATAAGTTAAATACGCCATTGATATCGAGTTAGGCGTTATCACATCAAGTTTTGTTATTGGTCGACACAAGGTCGGTCCACGATAATCCTGTAGATATCATAGCATAAATTAATATGGCCGCCCAAACCATGGGGCACGAATAATTGTGAGAGTATCATAGCAAAATTAATATGGCCGCCCAAACGATGGCGCACGAATAAGTCAAATCTTAATGATGACGTAAATTGAATTCGTTTATTCACTTCTTGCGTTTATCAAACATATTTGTTTTGAATGGGATTCTTTTGTTGCGAGTATTCAGGGTTATTTCCTTACACTAATGCGTATTTATTTCAATAGGACTCGCGTTTAAAATGTTATTTATGCGTATCTATTTTTGAGTTTTATGCTTATATTTTTGTTTTAAAATAAATTGTATGGCGTACAAGTTATTTATCTTACTAAATGTGATTTGGTTTTTGAAGCAAGAGCTTCTTTTCATTAATTAAAGTTAGTTGTGATTTATATAAAGTGTGTTTAATATTAGCTTTTTGCTTGATTAAAGAATTGCGTACCTTTTATGTTAAAATTGTTTAGTTTTCTGGACTTTAGTCCTATTTACATAGAGTGTACAACCCTTATGACTATTTGTACCACTAAATAACTTTATTATCATAGCAATGCTACAATGCTACAGTATACAATTTGGGTTTTTTACTAATTGCTTTTTATTTGTAGGAAGCTTATAATACCTTAAGCGTTGAAGAAAGAGCTGTTTATCTTCTATATGAAATACACAACAAAAGTCTTAGCGACGATGCTCGTCAAACATCTGCAATTCTACTTCATCATTTTTTCTCTAACAATTTCATGGAATTTTATGAAAAATTATTACCCAAAAATCAGACTAGCTTAAAAGAAAAAATTTTACTAGTCATGGAGGAAGAACAATCGCTAACGGTAAAACATCAAGTATTTGAGACAGCAGCTGAGTTGGCCAAAAACTTAATGGACAAATATGGAAATAACCAGTGGCCAGAATTTCTTCAGGTGTTGTATGATTTGTTATAGTAGAATTTATTTAAGAACAGCCTGTACGTCATTTGACATATGCGCAAACCTTGTAAGTCAGTGGCGTTGTGTATTTAATGATTTTTAGGGTTTTGAAAACACTCCCATAGAGTAAATATTCTAAAATCAAGTTATATTTTGTTGGTGTTTTAATTTACATGGCGAATGCGCGAATAAACAAGACATAAAACACAAACAAACAGAAAGTAAACTATGAAAGCGTAAGAAATAAATATAGAATGTCAAAGTCACAAACATCAATTGACATTTAACAGCAAATTATCTACGCCGCTGAAATGCTGAACGAGCATGCTTATTTATAAACAATGGACTGATCTGACATCGTTTTCGCCTTGTGCGCATGATGACGTACAGGCTCCTCTTAAGTAAATTCTACTCTACTAGTAGATACTGGAAATGTTATTATATCAAAGATAGTTGGTCCTAATCTATTCATAACATTGATTGAAGATATAAAATTTTCAATTTGACAATATCAACAATTTTAAATGGTATTACATTATAGTGTAATATAGCCTGTTTCACAAATCAGCAACGTCACACATGCTAAATTATGCTATGTTGTTATACTGTGCCAATATATACATCTTCTAAAGATTCGTTTCACACCTACATACTTAACCTAATTTTTGAATAGTAAAATTATTAAATATTTTTCTCTTGGGTCTTTTTATTACTTAAAAATTGTACAGTTGTTGTATAATATTACAACTGTATTGACTGCTTTATAAATGTGCTAGAAATTCTATATTATGTGACGTAATATTTATATCAACCGAAAAATGGGTGTAAAAAGGGTATGTATACACGAACAGTAATTACCGAAGTTATAACTACGGTAGTAATAAATCACTATGTTAAATGTCGTGTATACACCTCATAACACCCGGATTTAGTACTACGGGTTTATACAAGACGTTAAATAATAATAATAATAATAATATATATCTTTATTATTTATAAGCAAATCTCGATACATATGAGATAGAAAAGATACTCCTAGCGAGGTTTGAGCTATAAAGCCCAGTCTTACACCTAACTAGGACATATCTTGTACAATAAAATATTTATTTAGTACAAACAATAACTATATATACTTACATACGCCACCACACTTGCATGCACATTTTTACAAAAACATCCATCCCCCCCCTCACCACACACACGTACAAAAACACATCACGCACGCTAAGCCCACTATTCCCCCATTCCATATTAAGAAGCTTAGTTGCAAGATAGTAGATACTCCTGATATGCTTTTCTAAATTTAAGTAATGTTGTGCAATTTCTTATATTTATGGGTATACAGTTCCAGAGAGACGACCCGGATACCAAGAACGATGAATGATACATTTCAGTACGGTGCATTGGTATTAGCAGTCGTTTTTCATCTCGTGTGTTATGGTGTCCTGTGAAAACGTAAGAGAAATTTGAGGTTAAGTACGAAGGTCCAAGTCCATGTAAGAGTTTATAGAGCATTATTGTCTGATGTAACTGTCGCTGTTTCACTAATTTTAACCAAGAGAGCTTATTGAAATATGGTGTAACATGCTGACGACGTTTGATGTCAAAAACAAACCGAATGCAACTATTGTGAACTCGCTGTAAACGATTACTGTTGTCCATAGACAAAATGATGATATAAAACATCTCCATAGTCAAAAATCGGTTGAATAAGCGACCTAATAAGTTGTATTCTTAAACGAACTGGTAAAAATCGTTTTACCCTCTTAAGACTATGTAACGAAGCATACACCTTTTTACATATATACATTGTGTGGGCTTTCTATGACAGATTCGAGTCGATCATTATACCAATATTCTTTACTGTAGTAGACAGTGGGATTGCTAAGCCA
This sequence comes from Platerodrilus igneus, assembly GCA_036346225.1. NCBI lineage: Eukaryota > Metazoa > Arthropoda > Insecta > Coleoptera > Lycidae > Platerodrilus > Platerodrilus igneus. Next base: position 142,119 of record JARFIW010001225.1, on the reverse strand, counting down.
TTTAAATATAAGGGTGGAAGAGTTGAAATATCGATTTTACTCAACAATTTGGATGACCCGATTAAGATTGCTTGGCATTTTAACGGATTTATAGTTAGTTGGTTGTCCAGTCCCCACGAAATTATACTAGCAAGATCAGTGTTAAGATTAATAATAGTACGGAAAATATCGTTGGGATGAAAATGTGAATATACCTGTATATCATCTACGTAACAGTGATATTTACTGAATTTCAAGACTCTAGAAACATCCTGTATATACAAGGAAAAGAGAATAGGGCAAGCACACTTCCCTGTGGTACTCCAGCTTCCAAGTTCAGCCAATCTGACAAGTTAGCCCCATCCTCCGTAATGACACGCTGTCGACGGCCGCTCAAGTACGACTCAAACCATTGCAAAGCATCATCTGAGAAATTATTGAGCATCTTTAACTTGTCAAGTAAAATTTTGAAGTTCACACTGTTGAAAGCTAAACAAAAATTAAGTAATAGTATAATAGTTAGCTGTTTGCAGTCCATGGCTTCCTTCCCATCATCGATTATGCGGATTAAGGCCGAAGTTGTAGAGTGGTGCTTACGAAAACCGGATTGAAATTGGTCAAATAGCTTATTTGAATTTAGAAAATTTGATAATTGATCAAAAGCAATATATTCAATAGATTTAGAGAGGGCTGGAAGAATACTAATTGGGCGGTAGTCAGATGGTGATAAAGGGGATGACTTTTTAGGAAGTGGGTGAATAAGCGCCTGTTTCCAATGATGAGGGAAAGTATTGGTACTAAATGAATGGTTAATGATAGAGACAAGAGACTGTAGAGCATGAGGAAGCACCAATGAAAGCATTGCCTTGGATATTTGGTCAGCGCCTATTGCACTTGATTTAATGCGCTGAATTGATTTATACACGATGTCATTTGTAACTTGATGGAAAGCAAACTTAGGGCACATTGGAGTATTTAAGGAGGATAAACTTATAAATAAAGTTATCCATGCGCTCTTGATCAGTGATCTTTTTAGAATTAACATGGTCATTTAGAGAATTAAGGCATAAATTGTGTGGAATACAAACAGACGCTTTCCTAACCCCTAGTGACTTCAGCTCTTTCCAAGTTTTAGCGGAATTTAAATTCGTGGATAGCGAATAATAGTAGCGTAGCTTGGAGTTTCTAATTAGCTGCTTGGTTTTATTTCGCAGGTACTTGAAGTAGTTATAATTTTCAACTGTAGGAACACGTTTAAACCTAAATGCCCCAGCATTTCTAATTCGCCGCATTTCATTGATTTGATCATTTAGCTAGGGAGCCTTCGGTTTTGTGATACGAATAGTTTTGTACGGAGCATGAAAATCAAAGAGATGTGTAACAATAAGATTAAATTTATGGAGTTTGCAGTTTACGTCATCAAATAAGTCAATATCATTCCAAGAAATTCTGCCAGCGTCACTCACAACTTTGCCAACATCCATATCTTTGAAGTTCCTAAATTTTTTATATTTTGGAATAAGCTGCGGCAGCTTCACTGAAAATGACGCGTAAATTAGGTCGTGTTTACAGAGTTCTAAAATAGGAATTTGCCCAAAGTTGATAACTTTATCCCTGTTTAAGGTGATAATATGATCTATAGTGGTGTGCACCTCAGTAGTTGCAGTTATAAGATGAAGAGTTGGTTGTAGTGGTAATATGTGTAAATTGCAGATATCTGCAATGTTCCTTAGGTAACGAGCATCCGAAGCGTCGCCATTCAAATTTATATTGAAGTCGCCTAACAAGATAATGACATTATATATAGGTAGAAAGTCACAAAGAATCTCTTCTATGTCAGACAAATAACCAATATTTGGAGGGCGATACACTCTCATAACGAGCATTTTGCAGTGTTTGAATAAGATCTCAACACATATATATTGGGGCCTATCACGATGAGTAGTTTGTGACTTGACAATTTCTAGAGCTTTTATCCCCTCTCTTATGTATAAGGCAACACCGCCGCTACGTTGTTGTTTACGATCATTCCTGAAAAGGCGGTATCCGTGTAATTAAACTAAATTATCAGGCAGAGAGGGTTTTAACCAGGTCTCTGATACGGCAACACAGTGCGCGCCACTATTTTCAAATGTATTAGTAAAATCGTCAAATTTACTCAAATGGGATTGTGCATTTACGTGACAACAGTGAAAAGCCCTCGGATGGATATTCAGAGCTTCCTGAAGAAGTGCAGATGCTGACGGAGCACTCGGAAGAATAGACAAGACATCGAGAACATAAACATCATCAGGAATTTCCACATACATCTTGCATAAATCTATATAACTATTAGCCATATTCAATTAAATAAAATAAATATAACAATAAGTAAAATACGGTTTGGAGGAAAATAGCAAACCCATCATTCATACACCAATAAACACAAAAACAAGCATATCCTAAGAAGTACATAAATAATAGATAGTACTCACTAATTGTAATATGAGTATACAAAAGAGTATTCCACACCATATGCATTCACGCAATATTTGTGAAATATAAGAAATAAAGCAACCTAAACCCATTTTTAATTAAGGTGGGATGTTTAATGAATATCATATGTGTTAATAAATTGTTAATCAATTTAATATTTATAGATAAAATAAAACGGATGTATGATATAGGAACCGTAGTTTACTAATTAAGTGAGTGAGCAATTTGTATAACAATGTTTATATTCAGTTAAATGTTAAATGTTTACTGTTGCACGCAATAAAACAAAAAGTTAGAAAGCATGAATGAGTAACAATAACAAAAACAAAGGAAAAAAAACAAAAACATCATCGCTGTGAAAGTTGCAATGATGTAGTATTACCTCGACTGCGTGTATTATAAGCTCCGCCTTTCTTAATGCCGATATCAACTTGTTCAATATCTGACGCATTTTTAACCGACATAATTCTGCCATTTGGTAAGGAACAATATACTCTTCCATCAGATATCCAAGTCCTTTTGTTTCCTAATTTAGTTTGCATTTTTTTATAAAGGTCTAGCTTCCTTTTGGTTAGAGACTCGGTGATAAGTAAAGGGGTTCCTTTAAGTTTACTCTTGAGAATCCATACTTGCTTTCGAAACCGATAGGAGCAGAATTTTACTATGATGGCCCTAGGTCTACTTGTATTCGCTTTACCCACGCCGATGCGACGGCAGCGATCAATCATAGTATCAGTGCAGAAATCCGCAATACGTAGCGTGTCATGAAACAGCTTAAATAGCTTATCAGATAAATCCTCCTTTGTTTCCTCCGGTATACCATGAACTACCAGCAAGTTTCTACGGCTGTACTGCTCTAGTTGATTAATCCTTTCATTTACATTGGCCACGAGTTCCTTTAGTGCAGACACACTTACTACCATTTGGTTTCTAAATTCCTCAAATTCTATTTGAATATTTTTCACTCCTGCAGCTGGTAAATTTCCGCTTATGGCGGTTTGTAGTTTATTTTCAAAATCACACATTTTTATTTTAAACTGTTCTTCTAACGATTTAACTGATTTGTTTACATCCCCATGATTTATTGTAAAAATAATCATACGTGTTTTTAAATATCTCAACTTTGATAACAATGCGATTACACTATATTTCTATCTCGTATACACAAAACCAGTTGTGCTGTTTGCAATATTGGATAGATAAAGTAAAGTATCTAGTCTTGAATTTACTTTATTAGTTGAAATGGTATTCCAATACCTTATAAATTATTAAATCAAATTTCGACGTTGGACACTAACAATTTCTACTCAAAGCTGAGTTATCGTTTAAATTTATAATTAATGCACAGTATTAACATTATAATTGAGAATAGCTGGGATCGGTTGCACGCGTGGCTTACTCTGCCATGGTCGCCCAGAACGTTGAGCAATATCAGCTGGGAACCGGTTATTGCCGTAACTTGACTTTTTGTTTAATCACTTGACAGAGAAAAATGTATTTCTAGGTTAGGTTAGGTTGTTTACAAAATAAAATCACTGATATGCTTGACAGGTTATAAAATATTATAGCACATGTAGGCATGTTAAAGGAAAATCTGCTAAACCGTTTAAGAAGCTTATATCTCAATCAACGGTCAAACGAGGAAATATATAATGTGGAAATGAGGAGTTTTGTTTAAATGAATCTGTTCAAGTTCGCTTATTGTTATACATAAAATTTGCTTTTTGGGAATGATACTGCTAATTTTTAACGAGTTTTAAATAATTCCACCAAATGTCTGGTAGATATGTTAACTTTGTAATTTTTGGAGGATTATAGGAAAAGTGCGTATAGGATGACCACAGCCAGTATATTTGACGACTGGTGTATTAATGCAAGAGCTATAATATATAATCTACCATATTTCATGCTAAAGCTACGTTTCTATAATATAATTTTAGAACATTTCCTGAATTTTAAAAGCGTACTAGTTATCAATTTCGTATTCAACTTATAGCTCTTCCTTGATTGTTTAAATTATCAAATCACTCCCATTAACTTTATCTTATGATCTCGACTAGCATTTATTTGGAATTATAAAATTCAGTTAATTCGATTCTATATACTGAAACAAATATTATGTACAGTTTTTGTAAATTATTTAAAATACACTTTTCAATTAATTAATGTTGTAAATCTCATTTATAAAAAATCATATACTTTTTAATAAAACCCAAAGTAAAAAAAAACTATTATTTTTATAAAAAAAGAAGTGTGGAAGTTCAAAACCTCTTATCATATCACGCACTTTATACGTATGTATGTCCTCTGTTTTGTTGACTTTCTCACATTCATTTATGTTAAGCAAATTCAATATTCAAAATAAAAAAATAGAAAAATAATGTCTTATAACTAAAAATCTAATCTGGTCTATTTTTTTCGCATTGACGCATCCATAATCAGCTAATATTTCCTGTGCATTAAGCCATCTATTTGAATAAAAATTATTTTTTCCCAATTCAGGATTATTACATGCCCATTCAAAATATTGTCTATCTACACGCTTGAACCATTGCATTTAAATTATTGCCATCACCCTCTGGACTACATTATTAACTTATACTTATGCACCCCAATTTATTGTCATCTCATTCAGACTTATTACTTCTTATCAATTTCCCTAAACTTGGAATACCAACTATTGTCAGAATATTGTATTATTCTCTTCGGACTCAGACTTGGAATTCTCATCATTTATTTTTCCCTGACTTGGAAACCGTTTAATCGGCAATCATAATTTTCATCTTTGCACTTATACAATTTTTCACTTTAAATTATTGTTACGTATCACACTTTATTTCAGATTGCCGCACCTCGGCCTTTGTTGAGTTGAAAACTGAGTTCGTTATCACTGTACCTGTTAATATATCATTGATCTCCTACTCCGTCAGTAGGGTATGGTCTACAAACTCGTCGCTAATTATAATCAATCAAATCTTTGCATTTAAAGTAGTTTCTGATGTAATTTTCTATGCTTCTAAATAATTGTGGCCTGCTCGCAGCTGTCTTCGTTATCAAACATGCGGTGTTTTGACGAATCTAATCGCTTTTCCATAAACAACTGATGCAATTCGACTTTTGATTTTTATATATGCATGTTATTTACGCAATTTTTAATCTCCTTTCTTATTAAAAATAGTTGACTATTTTGTACGCATTTACACTATGCTTCTTGAAGCTCTGTTTCTATCTCCGTATTAACCTAATTGTTTGGAACTCTTTTGAATGCGTGTTTAGTTACACCTTATTATGTTTACTTACAAAATACACGTGCTTCCACTGAAAAATATCATTACTTGCCTTACCTAAATTAACTAAAACTCTATCTAAAGGCTGTTAAATATTTACTACTTACCTAATGCATGTCCTCTTTATTCCTACGCTAACTATACGTCTTCCTATGTCTATTTGCGTCGCTTTATTTATACTTTATATACAGGGTGATGACTGCTTACTATTTACAAACTATCTCCATTTCTCAATTCTTTACTAAATAAATGCAGTTTTCTGCTTCCTATTATAATTTCAGATTCCTAAACGACCTTTACTATAAAGTACACCCTTAAACAACTCCTTATTACAGCATAATTCCCCCAAATTAAAATATAAAATTTTTGAACAATGCCCTTTTTGGCGCCCAACGTGATCTTAAACTCACATTGGTATAAAATTGATATATTTTTATTTCGTTTATTTAACCTGATGATTATTATAACCAAATACAAGTGTTGGTTTTGCAATATTTTCAACTAATGTTGACAGTGCAAAAGGATTTATTGGAAAACTACTAATTCAGCAAGTGTCTAAGTGTCGGGGGATCTTGGTAGACACAAGTTGCTACACCCTCTTCACATATCACTGAATATCGGTGAAATAAGGTATATATTTACAAAACAATGGAAGAGAAACCAAGCTGTATCCATGCAGTGAGAATTTCGGAAAACTGTGTTGGCTAGCTTAGAATAGAAATCTGTCGAGGTATGCGCCCAACCAGTTCCAAGACAGAAAACTTAATCACAAAAAAATAATTGCACTTAAACCTGATTGTTATTATAAACAGCTACAGTTGCTGGTTTTGAAATATTTTCAACTAATCTTGATTGTTCAGAGGGATTTATTGGAAAACTATTAATTTGCCATATGTTCAAGTATTGGGGGATCTTGGTAGCTACAGGCTGCTTAACCCCCTTCACATCCACTGAATATCGGTGAAATAGGGTATATATTGACAAAAGACAAAAGAAGGGGAACCGAACTGTATCTAATAAGAAAAAGCAGCTGCTATCCCAGATAGCAAGATAACGTCATTGTTACGTCACTATTTGGTCACCTAAAGTCAACAATATGACGTCATTATTACGTCGCAAAACAAGTTATCTGTCACGGCCCAGTGACGTGATAATTGTGACGTCGCAAAGACGTCATCAGAGACTTAACTGATACCAATCAAGAGACCTATAAGTTGTCCATGCTAATTTTGTCACATTTAGTAATTTTGGATAAGCAAATTAAAGCAAAAGAATGTCACTTGGTTTCCGTATAATTTTATTGAATATTAAAACCATAATGTTTTTTTAAATGCCAACATTATGGTTATTTAATGAAATGATACGGAAACCAAGTGACATTCTTTTGTTTTAATTTGCCTATTCTAAATTACTAAATGTGACATCGCCACAAAATTAGCATGGACGATCTATACTTTAAACCTTTAATAATTACTACAAATGTTATACTGAAATAGAATTCTATTAATACTAATAAAGATAAACTACATTGTTCAGCAATATGAAGCAAATTAAATGAAAATCACTTATTTAAATAGTAAATTAAATCTGTATTACAATAATGCTAACGATAAAACCTGTTACAATTTACAATCTATATGTATACGATAAATCACTAATATTAACATATTTATTATTTCAAATGATTTCTTATTATAACATTATTTTGCGTCATTGGTAGGGTGAACATGCACAATATTTATACTTCGATTAACAAAGAATATATAATAGGAAACGAAACAAATGAATCCTCTTTATACGATAATAGCATGCATTTGGATCTCACACTTTGTATTGGGTAATATTGATTATGCATATTGAGATTTTTGACTACGTTAATATATAAATTTGTTGAATCAAAAGGGTAAGTACACAGTGGTTCATAACTAGAAAACGTTTTGCAAACTAAAATAATTTGGTTTTTGGTTTTAATAATATTGGATATTTCTGCAGTAGTACCATTTTTGAGAAGGCAATAAGAGTTTGCTGATGACTGATCATATACAGTTAGTAAATAGCCACAGTACCGTACTTTTCTAAACTGTTGACAGTTAAACAAATGAGGCGATAAAACATCTTGAAAATGTTCATGTTCACATTTAATTTCATCATTATTTTCAGAAATTTTAGCAGTGGTTGCAAAGCTCATTTCCTTTAAACGATTACATAATTGTTGCAATGGCTTATCAGGTTTTCTAATGAGTCTTTTTAATTTTCCCAAACAGTTCTCAAACGGAAACGCAGAGAATTCATCTAATACTCCATACTTTCACAATCGTCACACAAGTGGCATAAAATATGAACATTGTAAACAAGAAACTGAATACCATAAATATGTTTACTGTGGTTACAAAAAATATTCAGAAGATTTCTAGCAAAAGTACAGCCAATTTTCTTTATATGGTATTTGGACACTAATATGAAAATTGCAGTGCAATAACAAAAAATGTTCATAAATTGCTAAATCAAGCACATCTTTTAGGACTACCGGACCTAAATACAGCAGGAATAATCGGAATTCTGTGGCTCTCCACCTTGCAAGTTCGGAAAGGCTTCTAGGTTTTCTGTTAAATTCCAGTGAAATATATCGTTTTAGTTTTAACAAATTAGTGGAAACAAAACCCACGTACCTACTTTGTAATCTGCATTTTAAGGGGCCACTAATCCACAGATTAAGTAACTTTCGTGTGACACTCAAACACACACAATGCATGTAATCTATAGGGAAACCAGAAACAAGACCTATTTGTAATTCTGATAACGGAGAAACGCCCAAGTGATGATTTTCGTCATGCTGTAACTGAAAAGAAGCATCAGTTCTTTTAGGGCAAGTTATATCTGGTAAAACAACTTTTCCTTGAAAATATGTACCAACAATAGAACATTTGTCGCATGATGAATATCCAGAATGTGATTTGGTGGAATTTAGAAATGCACGGGCTGGTGCGTCACATATAAAACTGTGAATAGTAAAAGTATACCTTTTAAGTCTAAACTCAAAACCATTGATTAATAAACATTGCAGCTCAACTACAAACTTATCTAGATAGGCATTCAATGGAGAAGGCTTAGAAGTTCCACAATATAATCCTATAACAAAAACATAAGGTTTTTGAACATTCTTTATAAGTCCGAGAATAGGCCACATTTGCATATTAGAACTACAAAAATGTGGAAGGCCATCTACATTGAAACTTACTAACAGCACACTACCGGAATAATTATTGCAAGAGAGAAAATTTACCAAACCTGATAACAACATCATATGGTAATATTCTCCATTATCTAACTTTTGTGTGACTATATTTGTGGGGGCTCTAATTAATGTTCTGGCATCTAATGGAAGATTTTGCTGCCAGTGTGATAAACTGTGAAGCAAAGAAGTAGCTGCTATGTGTGGAATTCTAAACTCCACGATCCAACTACTTAAAACAGTCTTTAGGTTGAGGGATTCGTCATTTTTAGAATTTATAGTTGTCTCATTGGATTGACAAATAGTATCGTCTATATCAGAAAAATTAGAGCTATTTGATGTTACATTATTTTTTGACATAAAATTATTTTGCTCTTGAAAAGGAGTACATGAATCAGAATTTACATCCGACATGCCATCAGTAATATTTTGTATTTGTGCAATTAAATTACTAAATGCTATGTCTACCCTCCTGCGTACCTGACGTTTACCAACAACTGCTTTTCTTTTTTTAAACACTATGTAATAGATATTTTAAAAAAATGGTATAGACATATAACTCTACAAGCATGCCTTTTAATTCTTATTCTTATTTTTTGTTCCCTAAAAAACCGTTGTGGAGCCTGTTTCAACCAGTTTTTTACAGCACTTTCTATATCCTTTTCTGTAAATTCACCATCAAGCCCTTTTACTGCACCTGCAATTATAACAAACATAAAACTTTATCAAAAAAAAAAATAACACTTACGAATTACTGCCTCTTTCAAATGCAGATTTGCAAAAACTAGTTTTTCTCCACATTTTCCATAAAATGAAAAACGGGTGGCATATTCGTTAGTAAGCACATGCTTTAGTGCATTATTCGTTTTACCTACTAAACCCTTTCCACCTAGACTCCTCAAATATGCAGCCTACAAAGAAAATTAAAACTTGAGGATTATCATTTTCACATACCAATTCTAATAACTTAGTTTCGTTGCTTAAATATTCCTCTAAAGCAGTGATATCAGCATTAGTCTTGACAGGCAAGGCTATCGGAAAAGCGGTTGGTAAGTTTTTAAGTATTAAAGAAGAACTCAAACTGTGCTGTGATTCTAGGCGTTGCAAAATTTTATATTCTGTTCTTCTGTATATATCAATTTTTTCAAAATTATTTCTTGAATGCTTAAAAGCTAAATTTTGTACTTGTGATCCGATATGAAAACATTCATATCCTGTGCTTGCAGAGAACCAATATTTTTTGTAAAATTAGAAGACGTTGTAGGAAAATCTGTAACAATTTTATTTTCAATAATAATTCTTTGCATATAATTTCAAGAATAGTGTAACAATTTTATTAATAATAATAATTATTTGCACTCAACTTCAAAAGTAATACGCTAAGCCTGCATCGTTCCTTAGTAATCTAGTTATATTCAGATATCTGTGTCGTATAAAGCTATTTACAAGCACATGTCGGTTTAATTGTTTCGTTCCCCTCCTGACGGCGCGACCGCTCGAGCTGGTTATGAGTTAGTCGGCCACAGGTGATAACAATATCAACATGTACCCTTGGCTGGAGGCCGGCAATCTACGAATCCATTTCAAATAAAGAAGATATCTTCGAATAACGGTTGGTAATGTATATACTGTGCGAACTTGTGTAATTTGAGGTAATTTATTTAGCGCAACAAGTAAGATGCAACATTTAAAAACACACAAGGACACAGAAAAACTCATGTAAGATGCAACCGTTAGAAGGTGACGTAATTCAACTTTGAGAGCACGACTGCTGCAGAATGTAATGCGACAAGATATGATTCGACACGTCGAACGAAGGAATTTTAGAAGTTGATTTGAATGAATTTGTTTCAAATTGCAAACGCTGTTATCGTTGCTTGAAGAACGGGGATCCCGTCTTCCTTTGTCATAAAGCGACAATTGCAGTTTTGGTTCGTAGATAGCTATAAGTTTTTTATGTGTTTCAAAACTTGGAACACGTTAACTTGCTTTGATGCGTAAAACATGTAAATTGTAAAAGTTTCAACTAATTGTTGAGCTGGATTTACCAGTAGTAAAACGAAATTTCATTGACTTAGTGTTCTAAAAAATCATGCTTTGCTCCATATGAATCGTCGGTAATGTCAACAGGTGTTACTGACGTCATATTTTTCTACTTTGTACAGCTGACAGATGTTGTTTTAAAAAGCAAATGCTTTGAACAGCTGTAGTGCAATATATATAAACATGTCTATTTTTGTGATCAGCTTTATCTACATTAAAATTAGTATACGTAAATTTTGAAGGCTCAAATGCTAATATTGTTAGGAGCTATTAATTTGTTATCTACCTGAAAAGATCTGCCCAGGTTAGAATTCTATTTGTACAACAAGTTCATGTTTAAAGTAAAGTGCTTGATGAATAATAATAAAGACAAACAGGAAAGTTAAAAGTTTAAGATTGATGCAGTTAATGATAAAATTTTTTCGTTACAAGTTATATTATTTTAAAGGAGATCTTTTAGTAAACAATTGGTTTAAAATTGAAGATTTTTTTTTTTGATCAAGTGCGATCAAATCTAATTACATAGAGCTAAAATCCTTCTGTGTAATAAATTGATGCCAATTCTATATTGGAAACACTTTTTTTTATTATTCCTTTATGTATTTTTGCAGGTCATAAATGTTGTTCCACTTTTTTATTTATTTAACTATCACAAATTCTTACAGGAGCTGTGTCTTATTTTGTTAAGACTGGTTTTTGTCAGCGAAAGCGATCATTTTTTTCTTTGGGTCTCCACGTCCGCCCTTAGAACTATGCTATGCAATTATCGTAATTACATCAGGACTTGGTGGCGCCTATTTGATTTAGCCTAACTTTGATTTGCAAACACAATTTGATTTACCCTCCCATTTCTCATTGCTCTACCCAGGAATAGACCCCTAGTTGTGTCGGAAGATTTTTGGAACAATAAGTATCACCGACGCCACTCCCATAAAACGAAAGAAATACGTTTCACCGGCGCCCACACGTGGGGCACGACAAAAAAATATTTCACTGGCGCCGGCAACGTGTAGGGCTTCGAAATTTGTTTGCTCAAAATTTATTTTGCATCAAAATTTGTTTGTTTAGATTTGCTTTTGCTCTTGAAATTTTTTTTGGCATAAGTTTAAGTGAGACATTGACCCTCCTTCAGTCAGTTAATTACCTTAGTCAAATTTATTTTTAACTTTCTTTCTGTTTTGACCCAATAAAGTCTTTTTGATTTTGTTTTGGCAAAAAGTTGTTTTTACCAAATACACTTTTTGACTTTGACCTTTAGTTGCCCGAATTTGTTTTGATAATTTTCGTAAGGCTTAAATCATTTAGATTTATCAATTTGATTTTATTAAAATATTAGACTATCACAATCATGCCTGAAAAATTCCCAATTGTTTGTTTACTTAAAGAGGAGCTGGAATATGAACTGAAAATTAGAGGAGTAGTGAGTGAGAAACCAGTTCTTGAGAAAAGAAAATTTTAGGAAGACTATTAGCTAAGGAAGTGAAAAAATCTGGTTGTTTGGTTCGCTTGAGTCAATAAATAACGTTTTATCGGAATTTGATGATAAGGTTACAGATTCTATTTTGAGGGTACATCGGTTTGAGCTGTCGTCATATCATTTGAGAATTGCTCTTGTGCATAAGCACGTTTTTGGTTTTGTTAGCAAAATTTTTATTTAGATCGGCATTGCAACGCAATTTAGTCTAGGCGGAACTTGTCGTCGCGGTTGGTCGCTCAGCAGTATGTTAGTCTAGACGAGACTCAGGAAGAGTTGGTCGCTCAGCATTACGTAAGTCTAGACGAGACTCGAGGTGAGTTGGTCGCTCTAGAATTTTTGCATCATAATTTTTTTGAGTTGATGCAATTTTTGCATTGTTAGTCTAGGTGAGACTCGTAGAGGGTTTGTCACTCTAGCAAATTTAGGCGTTGTGAAGAATTGTAGTTGTTTCGACAGTTCGGTTGGTATTAGGTTGAGAGTGTACCTGAACACTGATATTTCTTTTTTTAGCTATCGTCGTGATTAGTTTTTTATTGATGATTCTAAAGCCGGTGGATGGCACCTCTTCTTTTGCAGCCAGATTATTCGGCCACCTTTGTTATCGAGTGCTGATGATAAATTCTCCGCTAAGTTAGCCCCAAAGTTCATTTTGTGCAAAGTTCGTAAAAAACATTTCAAATTAGTATATGAATTAGAGAATGAGGATGGAACAAAAGCCGGAAAATGGCATGTTAAGGACTTGAAACCCTTTAAAACATTAGATCCAGATGAGAATGATGATCCTGACGATTAGTTCGAGTCTAGTCATTTTTTTGATTTTAAGTAAAACAATCGTTGCTTGTTTCGTTTTGTTCTGATTTTTGATTTAGTATAGTTTTAACTAATACTAAATGGAGACTGTCCTTTTGCAACTTATTTTGTTTGAAAACTTTGTTTGATGATTGAAACATGTAGTCAAAATTTCGTATAGTAGTTTTGTAGTGTACGTTAGTGCACATACTAATTATATTCGTCGCGCATTATTAGAAGATATCATTAGAAAGTAGAAATAAGTTGACTATATAAGTTGTTAGTCCTAATTTCTACATATTTAGGTAGAGAGAATATTGGCTTATTCTTTCCCTTGTTTCGGACCTTTCGGTAATTTTTTTGTTTGATAAGGTCAGAGGTTTGCACGGTGAACCTCACCATTTGATCCATCACTAATAGGTGGTGATGTTAGAAAATTAGTGATAGGATAATCAGTAGGGTGTAAGAGATTTCAGCCCTAACTGGTTCGATTTTGCATCGGATTTTTGTAAGTAATCTGTTAGTTAGGTTACCTTAGTTTTGATTATCACTTTGTCATGATAATATTTTGCATCGGATCTTTGTAAGTAACCTGTTGGTTAGATTACCTTCGTTTTGATTATCACTTTGTGATGATAATATTTTGTATTTGATTTTTGTAAGTAACCTGTTGGTTAGGTTACCTTTGTTTTAATTATCACCTTGAGATGATAATATTTTGAATTATGATGCTGTTTTGATATTGTAGCGTCCCTTTTTTTTTGGTTGATAGAGTTGCTTGAGCTCCAGGAAGTGGAGTTCTTATTTTTGGAAATTGAAATAATTTGTATTGTGTTTAGTTGGAGTTTGTAGATACTAGCCTTGGTAGGAGTAAGAAAGTTCTTGCTCTAGTAAAAGGGTTACTTTAAATTTAGACTTAGATTAATTTTTTTGTCCCGTGGAATGTTTGACTTTTTAATTTAACTTCTCTCAATTTTGACTTATACCGATTGTGACTCCCCGATTTTGTCTTCCTATGGACGTTTGGTACACGTAGTTACCGACACACTCAAAATTGTAGATATTTGTCCCCCTCGTTTTCATAGTTTCGTAGTTATTCTGGAAGTGGAATAAAATAGTAATTCTAATTCGGAAAGTATGATGTTTTGTAAATATTTGTAATGTCAGTTAGGAGTGTATTAGAGTCTAGTATAATAAGAAAAAAATCTTTTGTGTTTTATTTACTTAAATTTTTCTTTGTTATAAAAGATTTTTTTTCTTTTAGGAAAGGGGTAGTGTAACAATTTTATTTTCAATAATAATTCTTTGCATATAATTTCAAGAATAGTGTAACAATTTGAATAGTAATAATAATTCCTTGCATATAATTTCAAGAATAGTGTAACAATTTTATTAATAATAATAATTATTTGCACTCAACTTCAAAAGTAATACGCTAAGCCTGCATCGTTCCTTAGTAATCTAGTTATATTCAGATATCTGTGTCGTATAAAGTTATTTACAAGCACATCTCTGTTTGATTGTTTCGTTTCCCTCCTGACGGCGCGACCGCTCGAGCTGGTTATGAGTTAGTCGGCCACAGGTGATAGCAATATCAACATGTAACCTTGGCTGGAGGCCGGCAATGTACGAATCCATTTTAAATAGAGAAGATATCTTCGAATAACGGTTGGTAATGTATATATTGTGCAAACTTGTGTAATTTGAGGTAATTTATTTAGCGCAACAAGTAAGATGCAACATTTAAAAACACACAAGGACACAGAAAAACTCATGTAAGATGCAACCTTTAGAAGGTGATGTAATTCAACTTTGTGAGCACGACTGCTGCAGAATGTAATGCGACAGGATATGATTCGACACGTGGAACGAAGGTATTTTAGAAGTTGATTTAAATGAATTTGTTTCAAATTGCAAACGCTGTTATCGTTGCTTGAAGAACGGGGATCCCGTCTTCCTTTGTCATAAAGCGACAATTGCAGTTTTGGTTCGTAGATAGCTATAAGTTTTTTATGTGTTCCAAACTTGGAACACGTTAACTTGCTTTGATGCGTAATACATGTAAATTGTAAAAGTTTCAACTAATTGTTGAGCTGGATTTACTAGTAGTAAAACCAAGGTTCATTGACTTAGTGTTCTAAAAAATCATGCTTTGCTCCATATGAATCGTCGGTAATGTCAACCGGTGTTACTGACGTCATATTTTTCTACTTTGTACAGCTGACAGATGTTGTTTTAAAAAGCAAATGCTTTGAACAGCTGTAGTGCAATATATATAAACATGTCTATCTTTGTGATCAGCTTTATCTACATTAAAATTAGTATACGTAAATTTTGAAGGCTCAAATGCTAATATTGTTAGGAGCTATTAATTTGTTATCTACCTGAAAAGATCTGCCCAGGTTAGAATTCTATTTGTACAACAAGTTCATGTTTAAAGTAAAGTGCTTAATGAATAATAATAAAGACAAACAGGAAAGTTAAAAGTTTAAGATTGATGCAGTTAATGATAAAATTTTTTTGTTACAAGTTATATTATTTTAAAGGAGATCTTTTAGTAAACAATTGGTTTAAAATTGAAGATTTTTTTATTTTGATCAAGTGCGATCAAATCTAATTACATAGAGCTAAAATCCTTCTGTGTAATAAATTGATGCCAATTCTATATTGGAAATACCTCTTTTTATTATTCCTTTATGTATTTTTGCAGGACACAAACGGTGTTCCACTTTTTTATTTATTTAACTATCACAAATTCTTACAGGAGCTGTGTCTTATTTTGTTAAGACAGGTTTTTGTCAGCAAAAGCGATCATTTTTTTCTTTGGGTCTCCACGTCCGCCCTTAGAACTATGCTATGCAATTATCGTAATTACATCAGAACTTGGTGGCGCCTATTTGATTTAGTTTAACTTTGATTTGCAAACACAATTCGACTTACCCCCCTATTTCTCATTGCTCTACCCAGGAATAGACCCCTAGTTGTGTCGGAAGATTTTTGGAACAATAAGTATCACTGACGCCACTCCCATAAAACAAATGAAAAAACGTTTCACTGGCGTACAACGTGGTGCTATCTGTAAAATTCGGTTCACTGGCATCCACCCATCGTGGAGCGTGCAGTAGAAAAACGATAAAAAATGTTCCACTGGCGCCCAACGTGGGCTCGACAAAAAAAAAATTTCAAATCTAACGACTTAATTATATCATCCAAGTTTCCTTGTATCTTTTTCTTACTACTTGATACAATTCTAATAGACCGAGTGTGTGATGGTGTTGCTAATAAAATGGATTCACTTAAGGCAGGCGATTCAGTTCTATTGCTTGTTTGAATTTCCACTAACGTTTCTTCTTGATTTTCTATATTCAAATCTTCAGATAATGACGTTGGAGAATCTATAAATAATGAAGGTTTTTATCAAAACATAAAAACATGGGTTAACATACTTGTGACAGTTATCTTTAGTGGTTTTGGAAAACTAGAATGTTCTGAATTACTTTCATCGTCACTGCTATTGATAAAACGTAGCGGAATAGTCCTTCTTTTTCTAAGAATAAAGTTTTCCTTTTCATCGGCAGATGTTTGATCATCTGAACTAATTTCGCAAGCCTTAAGCTTTTTCTGAGCTTTTGCTAGAGTACCTGCAAAATGTTTCCATTAATTATCAAAAATAAAGGCGGGCAGACTAGAATATTTGAGAAACTAGAAACATGTACCACCACACAATTGTATGATCGCCTGTAAGCAAAATGATTTAGAAGCAGATAGAGAGCATCTAGTTGATTGAGCAAATCAGTAAAGTGACTAAAAGATACTTACTACTTTCAAAAAAGCACCGCTTAACTGGAAATAGCTTCCAACTATCTATAGGCAGTTCGCCTGATTCCAGAGCTTTTATGCATTGCCTTTGGTTCTTGTATGGGGGCCAGAAAACCTCTTTCTTTCTAGGCGTGAACCATGTATTGTTCACCAATGCCAATCCACCTCCACAAGATTCTTCAAATTCTATCCCTACAATCAATGTCATTATACCTACAAAGCAATAAATTACTGCGATTACATATATATGAAAATTTTAGGTTATATATATTTCTAACACCACCACTAGAATATTGGTGATTTCAGTAAAATCAATCACCTGTTATGAAAGTGGGATTATGTTAAAAAAAATTAGGTATATTAAAAATTATCCAAAGCAATACATAAAAGTTATAAACATGAATGAACTTACCACTTACCACAACATTTGATGATACTCTAAAAGCTGCTAACCGCACTTTTTATTATCCTTTTAGCGCGTAGGCGAAACAAAAGATATGAAATCGTGTGAATGTAATATGTATACTTATGTGCCCTTGAGAAAGATAAATAGGTCGGAGCTGTAAACTAGACAAGGATAACAATTCTTTAATTTTTAGCAGCGTTGTCGGCTGTGAAAATTTAAGCAGTTATGCACCATTGCCAAATTGTAATTATATATAAAAACTTTGAATGAAAATCAACTTCTTTCTGCTAATGATATTGATTAAGTTTCGAAGTTAAATAATGCGTATAAAAATTTTAATTTATCCATATGGCAATTAAACTTTATTAAAATCATGTAAAATATGGGAAACTGGCTGATAAAACATTTAAAACGGACGTCAGTGGTATAAGAAAGGTATTCAATAAGACGTAATTATGACGTGAATATGGAGCCCTCATTAATACGTCAACAATAAAACGTGGCACTAACGTAACTTTCTGGTAGGCTGACGTAACTGATGAATAATCACTAAAAAGTGACCAAAAAGTTACATCACTCTGCTATCTGGGATGTTTGAAGACAACAAACATAGAAACGAGGACAAAAGCGTTGGAAGCATATGGTTGGAGCACAGCCCTGTACGCTTATGAAATAGGAACAGTAAGAGAAGTAGACCGAAAAAGGAAGATGCCTTTTGAAATGTTATGCCTCAACATGGACAGATAAAGTTAATAACAAAGAGGTATAGAAACAGTAGGGGAATAAAGATATTTGTCTGAAACAAAAAAAAAATAAGAGAAATAGAAGAACAGAATATGTTTTAAGGCATTTTTGAGGAACAGTAGGTGCTATTTTACAAGCAGATATAGGAATAGACAGATATATGTAAACCTAGATCAGAGTATTGGACACCGATAGTGAAGGATGCAGACGGCGGAAATTTTAGGGAAATGTGTAGGTTAACTCGGAGTAGAACACAATAGAGGTATGCGTCTAACCAGTTCCAGGACTGCAGACTTAATGATGATGATGTAAGTTATCGTGATTCATGCGGATTCTTAATTCACTTTTCTTTGGGTTTGTGCCTGACTCATATATTTGACGGTAACAATATAAAAACAAAGAATAAATTATTTATTGTTATTTAGTTATTGTTATGTAAAAAAACGATTAAGTTTAATGATTTTTAAAAATCGAAAATATTGATGAAATATATTGGTCGAAATAACGTGCTTTTGTTCATCGAACATACTTTTGTAAGTTGTATCATAGAATAAGCCAATACGAATTGGTGGCAATCAAATGCAGCCTTATTCTGAGCTTTAGCCATTTTATCCATCACATACAAATGACCATTTTCTATGAATTCTTATTAATTTAATAAGTCTAGACCGTACTATACTTATCAAACTCAGTATTTTTAGATGCATTTGTACCTATTGTTGTTGATAATGTACCATTTTTCATACTTTTGTAATTGAGGTATTTTGAATTATCCATTATTTGGTAATTCAATTAATATATTAATAAGCTACTCTAGATACACTTTTGTAGTCATTTTATTCATGTAATATAATATCTTTTTTAATCAACACTGCATCTGTAACGAAAGCGCGCTATCTGTAGTACTATGAATTATTGTCCTTTTCCATAAGGGTTTTGAATTCCCATATTTAAGTTGATAAATGCTTTGTCCTTTGTTAGTTACAACATTATCTACTCACACTATGGGTTTTATCTGACCTTCTTAATATTTGTTTCATCTAAATATAATATTGGTCTACTTTCCAACATAGAGCTTTGAATTTCCTTAAATTATTTTCGCTTCCAGCAAATAATATCACATTTTACCATGTTTTTCTTTCTTTAAATGCCAATTTTAAATCACTTCCTATTTAAAAAATACTTTTCTTTCCTTAAAACCAACCCTGTAATTATTATAGTTTCTGGAATCTCCATATCTGACATTTTTATTTTCAATACACCGTACAGAAAAAAATATTTATGCATGGTAACTATTTCGTTACATCATATTCATGTCATTTCATAGAGTATTCCCGACTTTGGCAAAAATATATTAAAAATTTGTCTACCGCTTTATTTAAAATGCTGATATTTTAGTAGCAAGAAATGTTGGATTTTTGTTTTGTTTTATTTTTATTTCGATTGCTTTAGTTTATTTATCGGAAACACATTTTCGACTGCTGATGTTTTAATTTACAACTTAATTGGTGAATTTTATTCTATAGTTATAGTAATAAAATCTACAATGCCATGAACAACACCCTGACTGTAGCATATAGTTTCCATACGAATTAACTATGACTTTTGATTCACAAACAACAGTAAAGTGTTTATTATGCTTAGTTATTTCTTATGGGGTTCGTGGTTAATAGCAGATTAAGTGTCTGTTTAGGAGTTACAAGTAAATCGGTCAAATTATAATACAATGTGACACAACTAATTTCAATTATCAGTACTATCACGATACAGAAACAACCTTCTCTTTTATAATGCAGCATCATGAGAGTAACGTCTACTGTTTCGACAACTAGTTTTATTGAGAAGTTAACTTTGTAATTGTTAAGAATCACATACTTTTGTTTATATTGAGGCGTAAGTTTAACAAATGATGTTTAGCATAATACTATTTTATTTTTTATGGCTCATCATATTAATGACATTATCTATTTTTTGCTATATTAAATGTTTTCTGCCATCACTATGACCAGTGCCAAAGTATTAAAAATTGTATTTGGTAGTATTTACTATTTAAAACGTCGTCTTTTTATACATTACATTAAACAAACACCAAGTGTGATAAACTTTTAGTTTCTTTATCAAATATTAGTTTAACTAAGAAAGCTTTTTACATTTTCAGTATCTACTCAACTGGGCAAATTCTACTAATACAGCGTTAAAAGAAACTGCACTGTATCTGTTTCCTTTGGGTCCTGGAGTACTTGGTAATCAACAATCAAATTATTCAGAACTTACCAAAAAAATGCTAAATGAAGCTCTTACTCAATATGATAGTTATGAAACACGTTTTCAAGCAGTACGAGCGATTGGAGCTTTCATCTTAGTTCACGAACAAGAAGGAATTCATAAACATTTTTCAGATTTTCTATCTGCTATGCTTTCTGTTACATTTGAAAGCATACGGCTACAGCAAGATGAAGCTTTATTAAAACTGCTTTTTGATTTAGTAGAATATACCCCAACGTTTGTAATGTTGGAAATCAAAAAGATTTCTGAAATATGTATAAACACTTTGCGTTATACTTCTGCATCGGGTAGTTGGAGACAACTTTCTATGAAGGTAAGAAGTTTAGTATTTTGAATTTGTTTATATTTGAAAAAAGCATTGTTTTTTGTATATTTGTACAATATCAGTAGGTAGTTTTTGGGGCGGCTGCCGCCTCATTTCCTTCATAATCCCTCATTTCCTCACTCATCTGGACCAAAAAGTTTTCTTCGACTAGCCATTTTCATCTTTCGAGATAAATCTATCTTGTTTAATATCGATTAATACTAGATTTTTCTCAGCTATCCGAATCTCTAGGAATTTTTTAGATTGCATCATCCCCCAGGGAGCTACCCTCATTTTAAGATTTTTCACCAGCAGCGATTTCTGACCGTCCGCATAAAGTTTTTAGACATATGATACATCAAATTAGTCTAGAATTTCACGCAGAATTCGAATCTGCAAATAAATTTAAAATCCGACCACCGTTTACAACGTTACACTTTCAAAGGCTCCGAGCCTCTAAATTTTTTTGCTCATCTATGACATATGCTTTAACCAACCATCTCCAAAAATCTAAAACCGCGGGGGTTTTAGAAATGAGCCCTTTATAAACCATAAGTGTTTAATATTCAGAACCATGACTTTTAAAATTTTAAACAATTATCAATTTTCTGGTTTAACATTTTTAATTACTAAGCACGTCATAACATAATTATATACTCAATGCTAAATACGTACTTAGAAAAACAATTTGTTTTACAAACTAATTTCTTGTCGATTATGGATCACCCGAAGTACACGTGAAAGCGGTGTAGACCCTTCTTTTCAATAAACTTTTTATTAATTATATTTCACTGCCGTACATTAGAAATCGATGCACCATTTCTTGGGGATTATTAATCACACAAGGTACTTTCTAGTATGTCCTCGACTACGTATTTAGAAAAATTCAAACTTCATTTAGTAATACAGTTCAATTAACAGATAATTATGTGAACTGTATATAAACCGGTCTAATTACTAAAATTCTAATCGCATCGGTTCTGGTAGGCTGTTGGTATTTTGTTTACGTCGAAATTTAAACAAATCGTTTCGTGTTTGTGCAGTGATTTTCCTCGAAATCTTTTAAATAAAATTTAAGGTAAGTCTGTACTTTTTTATTATTAAAAATAAACTGAATTTATTAGCATCCGCTATTTATTGAATATTTTACAATTGTTTCTTATTTGTATTTTTTAAAAATGAAAAATAAGTAGTTCTGGTTATCAAAAACGGTACAACGATTTTGCAAGTAATTTAAATCGTGATTTATATCGCTTACACGTCTCGCTGGGTTATAAATAAAACAGGTACATGGTGTACTTAATTACATCTGATGTAACCAGATTTTTAGTCTTAAAACTAGTCTTTTTAAAGATGTAGTTTAACGTATATTTAAACTATTCAAACAAACTCTAGATGTCTTTTAAAATTCGAAAACTATTTGAAATAATATTTTTAATTAGTGTATAGAAGTATTTTAAATTGGGAGCAAGCTCTCTTTATTTAAATATTTTATATACAGCACGTGCAAAATTTATTTAGGTTATTCAAATTTTATATTGAGTAATTTATTAGTCACTATTAATTTTACCAAAGTAATGCGCTGTTTTACATATATATTTTTTAAATTTTAGATGGTCTTTTAGCTAAGATAATAAAAAACAATTCTCACAAATATTTTATTAAAAATTAAATACATTTAAACATTAACAAAAGGCTGCAACAGTAAAACATTATCCTTGGAACAACTTAAATTATTCAAATTATTCTTAATTCTTTGAGTCTAGGAACTGAGAATACACTTTCCATGTTTAAAATGTTGTTTGATAAATATGTCGATAGTAACTGCTTCTTCTGTTCTCTTTTAACATAGACAGTAGTTTCAGGAGGTATGACTTCTTTCAGTAAATCACCCATATTTGTATACCCATTTGTAGCCTGTTCATCCCAGCAGAGTCCATAGATTCTTTTCTTTAACCGCCGAACTTGCTTTTTGAAATCCGCACTTAGGGTGTTATACCTCACTACCATGTTCAGTATCTCATGCCATATTACATTATTCACTACATCCAAAATGGCGATCTTCTTGCAATAGAAATCACTAGTTTTGTATTGATATTCTTGTAAATCGATTATGAAACACATGCTTCCTGCTTCAAATCATAAATGGAAATGCGCTTCTAAGCAAATCTCTCCTATATATATCCAGCTAGGGGTCTTTACCCTCGCCAACACCTTTTATGAGTTCTAGATAATTACCTAGTTGAAAAACAACTAGGTAATTATCTAGAACTTTGGTGAATACTAAAGCAAGTCTGTTTTCTTAATCCAACTTTTACCATCCTCCAACCACGACACTAATAGTTCACGTCCGTGCTTCCGTTTCCGTAAAACTTTTTCCACTAGGTAGGTGTCAGGTGCTGCTGTGAGTTGAATCTCATCGCCGTAAAATGCACCTAGGATTGGTCGACCTTCTAAGTCTTGTAGCAGATAGGTTATTGGGCTCGTTTGTTGTACTTTAACAATTTTGAATAGTTCTTTGTACTCCAGTTTGGATGAAATCCTCGGTCGAATACTGCTTTATATTTTGATATACGTACAATTTCAGCAACTTTATACAACTTCTAGCGACTTTTAAAAGCATTGTCAGCGGTGTATAGTTTTATTCTTTCCGGATGTTCTTCTGCTTCCATAGGTGTCATGTTAATAGCCCGATGCGGTGTATTATTGTATTCTTCCATAACCTTAGGCAAAATATCCAACCATCTATGACTGCCTTGGAAGTAAAATCTTCTGTACAATTTGCTTTTGATTGTTCTGATCAACCGTTCAGCCATACTGGCTTTGAATGCGGAAAATGTAGAGTAATGGTTTATTCTATATTTTTGCATAAGATTTTTATACCAGCGGTTGTAGTACTCGTTCGCAAAATACGTTTGTAGATTGATTTTACGTTATTTTCTCCTTGCAACATTTTGTTCAATATTTTTTTCACAGCATTTGTAACTTCTGATCCAGTTTTATTTTTTAAAGGTTCTGCTAGAGCATATTTTGTGAAACAGTCAACCGCTATTAGAATATATCTGTACCCATTGTTCACACGAGAGTAAGGCTGCATTTCGCACAAGTCCGATTGGATAAGATCGCGTTTCACATGTTTCAGATTTGTATGACGATGCTGAAAAATTTTTCTTACAGGTTTAAATAATTCCTTAACAATGATTTCTTTACTCATTTTTGCTTAACACTGTTGCCAAACTAATAAGGCTATCTTTATCCAGTTGCACCTTTGACATAAACTGAAGCTTTGGTTTGTAATATTTGTTTTTTCTAGCTGCTGGTGACGCCTCGTAAATCGATGATATTGCGAGACCGAGCTCCTTCTCGTTTGTCTCAGAAGCAGCAGTCAAATTCATAAAAAACTGTTTAAACGTTTTAAAGTAAGATATAAGCTTAGCCAATTTTTCATTTACATATTGTTTATTAACTGCATCAGATGGTTCAAACCGGTGAGCAAGCATTGTGATGCGCTGGTTTCTTGCATTGAAGGATTTATCTTTACGCTGTATATCATCAGAACTTTTTAGATAGTATGAAAAGGCTTGATTTACAAGCTTGGTTACAGATTTCTTATTAACACAATCACTATCGTCTTTAGGATCCATTACATCAACTAACCTTCTTTTACGAAAACTAATTGTTTCTTCTCCAGACTTGAATACTATAATGCTTCTCTGATCAACACAATCATAATCTTCTTTCGGGTCTGATGAATTTACTAACATTTTTTGCTGCATATCGTATCTATCACCATTCAACGTTAGCATAAATCCTCGACCTGGAGGACTACGCCCTATATCAGCATCTTTACGCTCTGAACGTCCGAAGCGGTCGATGGGCATTTTAAAACTGTGTAATTATTTACTGAGCTCACTGTATTATACCTTCTTCTCTCAACTTTTTTATTATGGAGACCACCTCGCTTATATTTCTAGCTCGGTTGGATGCCTTCAACAATCTCAGCCGATCCACAAGTTCATGTACATTATTCCAGTAGACGTATTGCACAGACTTTGAATTTAAACTTTTGTAAAACCGATTAGAAGTGCTTTAACCCGCTTCCTTAGACTGTTTTCTTCTCTTTGGCTGTTTTCTTTCGGGATTCCTCCGAAATTCGGTGAGATATTTTTGCACATATTTGTTAAACTTTTTGTTATTTGTTGGGAATCCGCTTAAATCGTGCGCCGCAAATGGGTTAAAATTTCTTCTCAAAATCGATGCTGATTTAATCATTTCCAAGTAATTCGGCAAATCTTCATGCAAATTGAAATTGCCATCTTCGGAACTGATGTCTTTATAAACCAGCAGATTGTATAAACCCTTCGTACCCAGGTATATCACATTATTTAATGTTATATCGCTAGTTTCCGGGTTAATTACCAATACACTTTTCCACAAACTCCATGAGTCGGTTACCGCATTATATTTTAGTCCATAAATTGATTTCTCAATATTTTTGTCTTCGTCTCTATTTAACACATTCGCATAGTAAAGATGGAACAGTTCTTCTGGAACGAGCTGTTTAATTTTTTGTATAGGTGCTTCCATGTTTTCGAGTTTAACCCTGGTTGTAGGTGTGGGAATTTTTTCGGTGATTGCTGGCAACTGGGAAGCGGTTAATTGCAAGGGATCGATCAATTGTTTATGAGCTTCTTTGAATTTTTGCTGTGATGTAGTGTCTCCCTTTTTGTATGCCACAAACTTTTCTCGTACAGCATCCTGAATTAGCTGAAGATTACGTTTATTTGCGATAAAATTGTTAACGTCCGTCATCATCGGGCTCTGGATGGGAACTAACTATTTTTTTGAATAATGTCAAATATTTATATACTCATCGAAATTCTTCTTATATCGACCATTATCCAAATCAAAATCTTTCACAATAGTTATAAAATCATGTTTTGAGTCACCCCCACCCCAACACTGTAAGCACATTTCTTTAAATTTTGTATATGTCATGTCACCGCTTATATGATCAAGAAAGATATGGCGAAGGTTTGTGTCATCTTGTTTCTATAATGCGATTACAATGGCGTTATCTCTGAGTCTATGTTTTAAGGCACTGGCGTAAGTTTGACATAGGTAGAATGAATCTATTGCTTTATATCGACCAAACGAGAAAAACTGTGTGATTTTGCTTTGCTCGTTTACAGGTATATCATCAAAAACCATAATTGAATCTTCTTTGGTATCTCCGGGTTCGATCAAATCGTCGTAATTTTCAAACTCATGGTACCCAATTTTTTCTTTTAATGGTGTATAAATGTTTCTTAACAATTCGTATTTCGGCTGATATAAACTTTTCGAAAATATATAGACATTTTGGAATCTAAGACCGTTCTCGTGCAAGATTAGAGATATTAAAGCGTTTGTTTTCCACAACTCGATGGTCCTGCAAATATAGCTCGTATGTTAGACTGAACAATGGACCATGTTTACCATCCTCTTTGCACTAGCAATAGCAAAGTTATCATAATTCTGTATAGATATTGTAATTTTTTGTTTTGCAGTCTCCATATTGCTTCGAGTGTGTACCTGCATTTGTTGCTGTTTGCGGTGAAAGCTTAACGTCTCTTTCGGTATATTATATTTTCAACTGATAGAGTAAATAGTTGATTTACCCAGTCGAACTTCTTCTATAGCTTTTTCTAACGCTTCTTTACTGTATTCACTATTTCGTCTTCTTATGTAATTGCGAACCATGCTAACCAATACTGGCGGAAGCAATTTCACTCTGTGAGGCAATTTCAGCCTATGGGGCATTTTTACCCTATGGGACAATTTCACTCTATGAAGCAATTTTACCCCATGGAGCATTTTCACTCTATTCTGATAGAGGTAAATTCGTTCTAAAATAACTAGAACTGACGTACAGAGTGGGGGATGCTCACCATTCGGCAGATAAAAGTAGACTAATTGAAACAAATTAATTCATGGATTTTATACTATTTTATTAAAAATACATATACAAAATATTTAATTGTGAATAAATCTATTAACAATTTCCGTAAACGGATTATATTCAAACATAGAGTCATGTATAATTAATGCATAAGCCTTTATCGATGGTTCAAAATTTCTTGAAGCTTCTAATTCCATTCCTACATCAACAGTTGCATTCTTAATACTTTCAAATTGATGACGACAGTCGAATACAAAGACGGGTGAGTCCTTAAACCTATTGTAGTCCATTAAACATTTATTTGGCGATTTGTTCGGATAGTATTTTTCCATAAAAGATGCATAAGACAGGTACGCTGGCAAGTAGTCGTTCTGGTCGAAATCCAAATTTAATCGACCTTGAGGGAATGCCTGAGAGTTTAAAAACACTTTGACATTGGTTATAATGGCATTCGTAAAGCTTGTAGCATTTTCTTCTTTCCTGTCGTACTTCCCATTTTGCAACGCCAGTAATATCCACCAAGCCTTCTCTGTTTCGTTCGATACTTTAGTTCTCCATACTTGCGACGTTGACTGTGTTAGAGACGGTATTTCGTGTAGTTCCCATTTTCTGAATGCGACCATTATAGACGATTGATTTTGCATTTCGGAAAGTAGCGATGCCTTGGCGAAGTCACTTAATGTTATATGCGGAACCTCCTATGAAATACGTTGTATTTTGAACGTTGCTGATTTCCAATCAACTTGTAGCAATTTACGTCCGGCTTAGATCTGATTAAAATCAGCTCTTGACGCATATTGACGATAGTTTTCTTGTAATCTTCAAAAAACCCAAAAATGGTTTTTAGCGATATAGCACAACTAAACCGTCCATCTTGGAATATGGTATCGGGCTTCCGCCCGGTATGTGTAATAGATTTTGTTTCTGATTCTTCCATTAAACTAAACCCTTAATAGTTCTAGTAATTCCAGGGATTCTGCAGACATCTATTATTTGATTATTACCCAATTTGTATTGAAGTTCGTAAGCTTTAGGATCTGGTTCTGTGCTCTGATCGGGTCTACAGTTGTTGACGCTTCTCTTAATGTTTCCATAGGCTTATAGGTACCCCATATAAATATGAAACTTTCATGGAGATATGTGATGTTATCTCTGCTCTGGATTTTAATTGAAATTCGATCGCTGTTTTCTGCATTCAATGTAAAGGGAAGATATGTAAAATAATCTTCCTTTATTATGGTTTCGTCTAATTTATAACCTCCAAACACATCCAATTTGGATACGTCTTCATATTTAAGCCTTCCAAGTTTATCGTTTTCATCACCGTGAAGATCTAAGCTGCGTTTACTTCTACCATATATCGCTTATAACTTTTAATCCCAAAGATTTTAAGAAACGTATTTCTTCTGCTGCAAGTCTCTCGACAACTTGACGCTTTAACATCGTATTCACTTTTGATCGTCTAGGGGTGTTGTAGCGTGTTTTATATACAAAATCGATGGGCATTTTTAGCTACTTTTTATTTCCAGTCTCACACAGGTGTATGTTTCCGGTAAAAATTTACCAATTTACCAATTCGCCCAAATGATCGACTAATCTAATATATGACGTGGTTAGGTTCCTTTTCCAGATTATACCCAGGTGGTACAGATAGACTGAATTCGAATATGCTGTGGGTAAGAAAATTGTTTCTAAACGATCCTGCAGTGATATTGGTTTCCACAAAAGTGTTTGAGACCGATATTATGTTCACTTGCTGATTAACGATATGTACGGTATCTGCAGCCAATTTGCGATTGGTAAACTCCAAGATGCTTCCAATATTGTTTTTACGGTTTGCCCCAAAATCAATCGGTATACTGCTTTGTATAGAACACTTTAATGTATTATTGTTTGCACTCAGCTTAAAATATTTTTCAATGTTCTCGTTGATGTCCGGCTTCTGACTGAACCATTTTTTGAAAACATCCTGTATATATGCATTTATTTCTTCTAATGCTCTGGATCGTTAAAGTATAAGTTGTTTCTTGGGTGTATGTTTTGCACAGTGTTACAAGTAAACAGTCCCACTAAGCCCAAAACATATTCGCCGTCTTGCTTTAATTTGATTGGTGGGTAAATGGATGCCGTCGATATGATATAACCGTATCCGAACACGCTCACTGTTTTAGCAATTATTACTAAGAAACTTTAACACTATAAGCCCGCAATTGTAAGTGTTGTAGTCTGTTCCGGTACGCTGTTGTAGTAAATTTTACAACCCCAAAAATATCTTTTCACTTCTTCCGGGAGTCTCAAGTCTCCAAACGAATTGTAGTATAACACACTATTTCCACGTTTTCGGTATCCCACCCAATGTGTATCTGATCTTTTTGCGGTATCCAAATTAATCACACCCGATTCGTTGACACGCGGTCTAATCTTTTGTAACTGATTTCTAGAAAAAACGCCGCGAAGATGATGAATGTTAGATGCGTGGTTTCTTATATCCACGTCGGTGAGAGCTCTTCGAGGTAACTTGCTTAGTTTTTTGATACTTTTTTACAAATACCACGCCCCTGTTTGTACGGTTTCAAGAATAATGCGGTGCCTTTTTTGTATGGTTTTAGAAACATTCCATTTCCTTTTTTTCCTATGACAATGGCTTCCATAGATCTACTGTGCCGTTCACTCTCCTTAAGCTGCTCGTTGGCTGTCTTGACATTATTTACTATTTTAGCTATCCCCACAGCTCCACCTGTTAGGGCTCCTAGAGCACTTAGTCCTGTGAATATCGGAATCAATGGCAGAAAACCTCCTTTCTGTGGAACGGGTATAATACGTGGGACTTTAGTTTTGCTTCTCCCAACAGCTCCTTTTATGATTCTTTTACCAATTAGAATACCGACGTTTAGCAGCTTTTTCAAGTTGTCAGAACCAACTCGGTCTATTGCAGATCGTATTTTCTTCAACAATCCTCCCTTGAAACTTATTTTCGTCTTTAACCCCATACCCATTTTTCGCTTCGCTTTCATTGCGTTTGTCACAAACCAAGCTGTAGCTTTTTCCACAAGCTTTGCGTCCTTAGACTTAACTCTCCGCCAGGCTTCTTCTTCTAAAATTTTATCTGTTCGATGTCTTGTAACAATTTTATTTTTGGGTAGATAAATCCCTTCATTAAAAGTGCGAAAGTAATAAAACACTTTTATTAAATAAAGTCGTAATACGTTTAACAAGTAAAATAATACATTGAAACAGCATCTTGATTTGTTAGTCTATTTGGGTTGGATGTCGGTGTATTCCACAGCCAGTCGCAGGCGCGTTTAGGTGTGACAACCTCCCCCTTTGGATCCTCCGATCGTCCGAGCGAGCGTGATAAGCACTCGGCCATACGTAGCAGAACTAGCAAGATGTATGAAAGGACGATGGCCAGTAACCTTCGTATCAATTTTAATGAGTGAGCACATTTTCTGAATAGCGGTTGGTATAGTATAAACGTTGTTATTTTATTTAATTTGGAAAATTTGTTTAGCTCGACGAAAGATTAGGCGACGAAAGATTAGGCGACGAAAGATTAGGCGACGAGAGATTAGGCGACAAAAAACATCACTACAATCTACGATGCAGTTAGAATTTTGAAAACTAGAATCGACGTTAAGAAAACCACTTCACTTCACGATGTGTACGGTGTACTTGGAAGATGGGAAGTTGATCTAATTTATAGAAGATCGTTTGTTGCACCGAGTGAAGATGCTACTTTGGTAGAATATATGCAGTAAATTTCGCATGGTGAAACAAGTACCTAATCCAGTCTAGGAATGCAGTTTTGTTTGGTTCGTAGTAGTTCTAAGAAATTCTTTTGTGTTTCACTCTAGAACCACGCTATTTTGTTCCGATGTGTAGAAGTGCGAATTTGTTATTTGCTTCAACTATTGCTAAGCTGGATTTCCCAGTATCAAACTTAAAATTCACTCACTTGATTTTGTAAGAATATAAACTGTTAGTTACAATAACAGGTGTACCTACGTCACTTGTTTGTCTGAAATATGCTGCTGACACATGTATCCTTGAAAGCAGATGCTTAGCACTGTAATACTACCATCTTTGAAAACAAGAATATTTTTGTGATCATTTTCATTTTAAACTAAAATTAGTTCTTTTACTTAAAGAGAAAAATTTGTATATTAACTTTTGTAATGTAATCGACCTAAACAGATCTGAATGGGTTAGAATATCTTTGTGTAACAAGTTACACCTTGTTGTAATGATGACTGGGAAAAGATCCTAAACAGATCGTCCTTTTATATGCCTGGCTATTGTTGCGCATGCTCTAATTATAGATGGACTTAGAAGCATAAATATTCGAATTATATTAACATCTTTACTTATAAATTTTAAAACATAAAATACACATGCAAAACTTTTACAAAAATTTATAAATTGTGCATTTACAATTATAATTTTTCTATTTAGCTCAAAAAGCATTCCATAAAGTCTCGCAATAAATTTAACTCTTTAAATTTATCCAATAATTCATGGTAATTTATTTGATTCCGGTCGAATTAGTCACAAATAGTCCATGCTTGTTGCAACTTTATCCACCTGGAGTCGTCATAATATGATCCAACATCATCACTATAAATATAACCGCGTTCGATATTAATCCTAGCATCGCTCAAACTCCGCTGAAACATTACTATACGGTCTTTGATGGATACCATTGTATCTACTTTTAGGCTGTATTTTGTACTGAACATAGAGGAATCGTGTTCGTATTTTATACGATTTGAGCTGTCCTTGTTACCAAAATTACCCAAACTTTCTAAGGTTTATTGTGAAAGGTCACCTTCGCCTTCTTTATTATTGTTTTCATTTAAAAAATTCCAGGTTCGAAATGTCTGTAAAACAATTAGAGTAGAAGTGAAAGTTAAAGGGATACATCCGATATTTATAGATGTAGTGCGTAAGCAAGAAGCGAATTAATTTTCACCGACGTGAATAGACTGGTTCAGATTCCGATTCAAGGTTAAAACAACGTCGGGTTTCTCCTAATTTAAAAGTGAACTACCTAATTATACCAATTATGTATAAAAGCACCGTGCGATGCAATATATTCCAGTTGTTGCCCAGACGCCGACAAGGCAGCAACGTACGTATATCTACCACCGCCTCCGAGCGATTAAAGGTGAGCAGCGTTACGGTGACGTCCTGAGGGAGTTCTCCAGCTATGCGGGGTGCCGAGGAATGGGTACACAAGTAAAGTCGTTGAGGATGCACATCCGTCAGTCCTGTTTAGACGAGCTACCTGACGATGGAGCGGCCAGTGGCAAGTAGTCATTCTGTCGGTTGAAAACCACAGGTTAGTGGACCCAGGATCCGGATACTGTGTAGTTGGAGGACAACCAAGGGGAAGATCCGGGAAACCGCTCACTGCATCAAACCAAGAGGATTCCAGGAGCAGGTCTCTTGAAATCCAGACCAACATATTTATTTAAGAAGATCAACCTGAAAACTGAACCACAACTCAGATGAATTCCAACAAGCCAAAAAACTCTTTCTTGAGTTATAAGGCAATATAACGACGCTGAGAGCGTCGTGTCAAGCTACTGGGGGGAATATATTCTAGTTTCTATTTAGTCTTTGGCTAGTTTTTATAATTATTTACAGTGAAATGTCTTCATTTATCTGCAACGTCTGTGGGGTTGTCTTCTCGCGAAATGATAATTTAAAACGACACCAGCTCCAACAACATGGGTCGGTGTCAGATAAGAACACTGGCCTGTTCGCCTGTGATGTGTGCTCGGCATCCTAAAACGGCATCAGGACGTCAAGTATGGTGTGGTATCCGTATCTGGCCCATCCGGGGTGAAAAAACCGGTTCAACCAACGGTGGAGGGGTCTGCCCCAAGAAACCACGGATATGCATAGAGTGCGATATGGAGGCTGAGAACTTGGCAGCACACCAGCGTACTAACGCACACAAGGCTGCTGCGTCTCGCGCCTTGGAAGGGGACGATGCTGTGGTGGTTGTAGCTACCGCCTTCAAAACAAGAATAGCTACATTTAGAATCAAAAACACGTCCAATTGTATGTCTTTTTAATTGTATACATACGTTTAATGTTTTATTTTCTAGGAATACTAGATTTTCTACACAACCAGCGGAATCGTTTCATCCAATTGGTTACGGTGAAATTCCACGCCCATATGGTTTTCAAGATTAATTGTGAACTGTATGGTGTTTACACAAAAATGGGTGCAACGGGCAGTGTTGATGATATTAAATCATTCAACACTATAAATATCATCGTTACTCAGTCCAGCGATTTGAGGAGGGTTTACAATCAACTTGTCGAGCAACTCTTTACCAAATCAGACGAATTTTCGAAACGCGATTTTGGTTAGTTTTTAAAAAAAAAATATTACTAGTTTTTTTTAATTTGTAAGTTTTAGGTTGGGCGTTGAAACAGGTCTCCTACTTGGACATCAACATCGTCAAATGTAACCCAACTAGGGGGTCGTCATACATTGAACTCCCTAAGTGGATAACGGAGAAACATGCCGCTGTCAATATTCAAAACAACTATGACGCATGCTTTGGGTAGAGCGTTGTAGCAGCTCTACACCCCGGTGTTCACAATCCGCAAAGAGTACATAGCTACCTCCACTACTCAACGGTTTTAAACCTACCAGACATCCAGTTCCCAATGACGATAAAGGATATACCAAAGTTTGAGGAGCAGAATGCTATTAGCATTAATGTTTTTGGTGTATAGGGTAAGTCCATTATAGGACCCCTCCATTTTACCCATAGAAAGAGAGAGCATCACGATAACCTCCTTTATATCAAGGAGGGAAATAATTCGCATTATTGTCTAATTAAAAACCTGAACTGGCTGGTTAGCAATCAAATTTCTAAGCATAAGGAGTATAAATGGATTTGTGATGGTTGGCTGGTGTTTTTTCACAGCGAGGAACAACTCGCTACACACGCAGAACAAGACTGCAACTACGTTGTGACGATGCCCAACCATTACAACAACATCCTGGAGTTTACGAACGTGCACAAACAGATGAGGGTGCCATTTGTTGTGTACGCGGTCTTTGAAAGTGTTCTCACACCGATTAGTTCTGCTGCTCCCAATCCGACAACATTTTTCACTACTAGCACCCACCAACACGAACCACACAGCTTTGCTTATTACATCAAATGCTCCTACGATGAAACTCTTAACAAGTTTGAGTCGTATAGAGGCCCTGATGCGGCAAAAGTGTTTGTAAGAAACATGAGGGAGAAGCTCGACGATTGGGGGTAATTTTGAAGACTAATGTCACAATGAAACCTTTGTCGCCATTGGCTGAACTGTTGTTCTATGCTGCTGTGGACTGTAGTATTTGTAAGAAGCCCCTTGGGGACAAGAGGGTGAAAGATCACGATCACTTAAATGGACGATTTCGCTTCGCTGCTCACCCTCAGTGTAACATTAAATATATGATGCCATACTTCATCCCCGTTATATTTCACAATTTAAGTGGGTACGACAGTCACTTCATCGTCGGAGAGCTGAGTTGTGATAAAGAGAGCGTGCAGGTACTCCCAAATAACAAGGAAAGATTTATTTCCTGTACAAAGTACGTCAGAATGTTTGATAATAAACCAGAAGTGGAAGATGGTGACAATGGTAATTCCACCATCCAGTTACGATTCATAAATTAGTTGACATTTATGGTATCTAGTTTGGACAAATTGGTAAAAAATTTGGATGCTACCCAATTTGTCGAGTTTTGAAAGCAATTTCTTGATCACCAGTTTGCCGTGCTTTATAGAAAAGGCGTTTTTCCGTATACTTACGTCTCCAACGTAGAAGTATTAGAGGAAACACAACTTCCGCCAAAAGATGCCTTTTTCAACGATCTGACATCTTTAGATATCAGCGATGCGGACTACGGGCACGCGCAGAAGGTGTGGGATGCTTTCAGCATTACGACTTTGGGGCAATATAGCGACCTGTATCTGAAGACTGATGTACTACTGTTAACAGATGTGTTTGAAAATTTTAGAAACGTATACATTAACACATACGATTTAGACCCTTGCCAGTACATGACAGCCCCTTGCTTGACTTGGGATGCCATGCTAAAATATACTAGAGTTGAATTGGATCTATTTACAGATGTGGAAATGCATCACTTTGTCAAAAAAGGTATTAGAGGTAACTTAACACAATGCAGCGGTCGCCACGCCATTGCCAATAACAAGTATATGGAGAATTACGATCCCAGCAAACCCTCCAAATATTTGGCGTACCTTGATGCGAATAATTTATATGGATGGGCTATGTCCCAACCGCTGCCAATAAGCGGATTCAGGTGGTTGAAAGAACAAAAACTTAACCCTCTAAAAGCCCACATCGAAAACATATCTGCAACAGTGGAGAAGAGGTACATTCTGGAAATAGATTTGGAATACCCAGAAAACCTGCACGATGCTCATAACGATTTACCGTTTTGTCCACAGACCATGGTGTCCTCCAACTCCATCGTCCAAGACAGTCAAGTTACTCGCCACTTTACAGAATAAGCACCATTACATCATGCATTACAGAAACCTACAACAGGCACTACGTAATGGTCTTAAACTCACCGGTGTCGATGGCGTGCTGGAATTCGAGCAAGCACCCTGGTTAAAAGCTTACATCGATCTGAACACCACCCATAGGACATCCAACCACAAATGCTTTCGAAATAGATTTTTTTAAATTAATGAACAATGCCGTCTTTGGGAAAACTATGGAGAATGTCGACAAAAGGGTCGATGTAAAGATTGTTACGCGGTGAGTGCCAGAGAATAAAGAATTGTGCGCGAATAACTTGGTAGCCAAACCTAATTTCAATAGTTGTACTGTGCTAGGCAAGGATTTGGTGATTATACAAATAGATAGGGTAAAAGTTTTGTAAAACAAACCGATTTATGTAGGTTTTTCAGTTTTAGATTTATCAAAAACTCTCATGAATGATTTCCATTATGACATCATGAAACATCTGTATGGTCCCAGATTGTCGCTTCTTTACACAGACACCGATTCCCTTATGTATAGTGTGGAGAGCCCGAACTTGTACAGCGATATTGAGGTCAACATTACACATTTCGACACCAGCGACTACCCTCGAGACAATAAATATAATATCCCACTCGTTAATAAGAAAGTGTTAGGTAAATTCAAAGACGAATTTAACAGTGATTTGGTCTTGGAGTTCGTCGGCACCAGAACCAAATCGTACTGCATAGTGAGTGAGAAAGACATTGTTAAGAAAATTAAAGGTGTTAGCCGTAGTATTATGCAAAATATAAATGTAAATAATTTTAGCGATATTGTGGATAATAATTCTAATGCTCTCATGCATAGCATGGTGACTATCCGTAGTCATAAACACCAACTTTATACCCAATTAATCAATAAAATTAGTTTATCAGGAGAAGATGATTAACGTTATATCATCTCTAATAAAACATCCACCTACGCATGGGGACATAAAGATATAGGTTAAGTTTTTTAAGTTTTTGTTTATATTTTATTGTGTATATATTTTGCAATGTAAAAAATGTATTCTATTAGTTAATTAAACTGTAAATCAGATAAAATAAATTATTAATCTTTTGTGTGCTTATTTTCTTTGTGTTAATACCTCTAAGTGTTTGGTTAAATGATTCTATATGTTAAGAAGGAGAGATGATTAGAAATCGCTACCAGCAAAAAATCTTAAAATGAGAGTAGCTCCCTGGGGGATGATGCTATCTAAAAAATTCCTAGAGATTCGGGTAGCTGAGAAAAATTTAATATTAATTGATACCAAACATGATAGATTTATGTCGAAAGATGAAAATGGTTAGTCGAAGAAAACTATTTGGTTCAGAATGTTAGCGGTAAAAAAATCTTAAAATTGGGGTAGCTCCCTGGGGGGGTGATGCTATCTAAAAAATTTCTAGAGATTCGGGTAGCTGAGAAAAATCTAATATTAATCGATACCAAACAAGATAGATTTATCTCGAAAGATGAAAATGGCTAGTCGAAGAAAACTATTTGGTCCAGATGAGTGAGGAAATGAGGGTTTCTGGAGGAAATGAGGTGGCAGCAGCCCCAAAAAATACCTACTAATATCTTATTGCGTATATTAGTATTATGGCATGTGACAATTTAAATTTTTTTTTTTCATTTAAACTGAATATGTTCAGTTAGTACTTACTAATAAGGTAAGTAGAGGTAATATGGCCAAATTAAGGTTTCATTGCAATTCTCTAAAAAGTTAGTAATCTTTTTAAACTGTTCATGGTGCCAACGACACCTGCAATATATTATGCGTATATATAAACTACAAAAATGCGTTTTGAAGAATCATTAGCAATTTGACAACATTTTTAAAAAAATTGCTTGTTAGCCATATTACCCACACATTGTTGGAAATTTGGCCGTAGTAGATTTTATATGAATTTATTGTAAAGGTAATATGGTCATAACAAAAGTATAAAAAAATGTTGTAAACAAATAGTAACAACAAATAAAACGGTTATTTATACAGTTATTTTAATTTCAAAATTAAGAACAAAAGAAGTTTACAGACCTTAAAAATTTGTTCCAAAATATTTAACACTAAATAACAACTTATTGTTCGCGCAATGGACAGATAAAAATTTTCACTTTATCAGTTGCTGTAAGGCCAACACATGCTTCGTGAACATATTCTTTGCAAGTATTGCAAAGTCTCATATCTTCTTGCCGACCTTCGATGCATAACTTACAGTACCAAGATTCTTTTAGGACTTTTTTGGTGGTTTTTTTAGAATTACAGTCTTAGTAGTAACCGTTTGGTTTTCATCCTCATTAAAGAGGCTTTTCTTGATTACTGAGCTTTACAATTAATTGCTGGCTTCCTTGGTGTTTTGACTTTAGTTTTTATGTCAGGAGTTTTGAATATGTCTTTAAAAAAACGTTAAGATTCGTTCCATCGCTGTTTTTAGAATCAGAATTAAAATCTACCGTATCACTAGATTCATCGTGAATACTAATGCTGGAAGCATCTTCACTGCTTGTGTCTAAAGGAAGGTATTCCTTTAGTTTGCGGCATCTTCCACTTAATGTTGAAATTTCATTTTTGTCATTGTCAGTTTTTTTTAATTGATTGTGCTATATACCTGATGTGGATGGTTGAAGTTGTTTTTGGGTAGAATCCAACTTTTGAGACGGGTGTTTGGTTTTGCATGTTTTTCATTTTTTGCTTCATTGTCTAATTCATTTGTATTTCTCATTATTTGTTCTTTGTCTGGAATAGCGCTAGCATCGTAAGGGTATATATACCCGTAGCTCTAAAGCCAGATTTGATATTTGCAGGTGTCAATGTTTTATTCCACACCTTCGAAAAAATACCTCCAAAACGTAATTTAGATATGGACCAATCAGCTGAATTAATCGAAAGATACTGGGTTACTTCATCGTCCCAGTAATATTGAAAGACTCTGAATACTACTTTGTCAATTGGTTGTAATTCATGGGTTGTATTACTAGTCAGAAAGTATAAGGTTATATTCAATCTTTCAGCAGAATCTGCAATTGTATAGATTAAATAACACTTTGTCTCATCAAAAATCAAAAGTCATTCGCCAGATACTTTAAATTTTGAAAAATACTCTAGCCGCAGTATAAATGTTTCTTGAGTCATATTCCCTTTTTCTGTCATTTGTATGGTACTTCCTGAAGACAACGAGTCACTCCATTCGACTTTCAATCGCTGTTCTTTAAAAAGTATAATGGGTGGTACTGTTGTTCCAATTGCATTAGCACATGATACAATAGACACGTTTTGGCCGTGTTCATTAGCAACTATGTGCACGCGTCTAGGGCCTTTTTTAGCTAAAACTTTTTGCTGGTGGTGTAAAGACAACCTACATCCTTTTTCGTCGATATTGTATATTTTTTCAGGCTTATCGATAATACTCATGTGGTCCATAGTCGCTTTTAATTTTAAGAAGTCTTGAACCATAATTTTATTCATCTTTTGTGCTCTGGCCGTATTTAAATTTTGTGCCTTTCTGTGGCAAATTTCGGGGTGTCGACCCATAAATCCTTGAAGCCAATACCGTTCGGCCATTTTGTTGGTGCCATTGAATGCGTTTTTGAGGTTATTCATTAATGTGAAACGATATATACATCGTCTTAATACTTTATTAGTAATAGGATATCCTCTTTCAGAAAGTCTAATAATCCTCTGGCTTAATTCGGTTTCTTGTTCCAAAGTAACTACAGTTCTGCGACCCAAAGATGACTTTATCGTCTAATTTTTTGTTAAATAACGCCTCAAAGTTCGCCGCGGGACCCCATATGGATGACTTGCTGCATTAACAGACATACCACTTTTTACGGCATCAACAGCACCATTTATATTCCCTTGTTTCCATTTGCCTTTCAAATTCTGACATTCACGGCGCCTAGGCGTTCTGAAACAATAATAAAATTCATACAAAATATTAACTTAAAGCCCTTTCTAAGAATTTAAAAACAATATTTGCAACTATGGCATTTGTAGAGTAATATGGCCATGGCCAAATTGCCTTACATAAGAACTGGCATAATACTCCCATCTCATATGGTTGACCTTGATGACAATTTTCACAAGAACACCCTACATTTATAAAAAATGTTTACATACAACTTAAAGTTATTGTATTTGTGCTACTTATTCACAGCAGAAAATATTAAAAACCCTACCTCCTCCTATCTTATCCTATATATTTATAATTTGACAGAAACAAGATAGATATATTCAACTTAGATAGAGTTGGAAAAGTTTTAGAAAAAATAAGGTTAACTTTTTCTATATTAGCAATTAAGTATTTAGTAACTTTTTTCATAAAGTTTAGTGTTGTTTAATGTTTTGTTGCAAATTGGGTAATATGTTAAAAATCCTTGGAGCAAAATAGGAAATTTTGCGTTATCGTCATAAGAAGTCGAGTAGTTCTGATTGATTTATTGTCTATTAATCTAGTGTAATACAAATGCTGCGTGAATTCTATAAGGTGGAGATTTTTATAAAAGAACAACAAAAACATTTCGCATTAGTGATAGTAAATTAACCTTCTTAAATAAGATGTCTTATGAAAAACTTCTATTTTATTACAAATAACTTTGTTAACAAACTTTTGCACTATCAGCCGTGACAGCAAAGTAGTTGAAAAGATACCACCACAAATCACAGTACCATATCTAATGATATACTCCACAAATGCATAAAAGATCATACTAAGATTGGGCAGAGGT
Organism: Platerodrilus igneus; assembly: GCA_036346225.1. Taxonomy (NCBI): domain Eukaryota; kingdom Metazoa; phylum Arthropoda; class Insecta; order Coleoptera; family Lycidae; genus Platerodrilus; species Platerodrilus igneus. The sequence continues at coordinate 102,050 of JARFIW010001225.1, read as the reverse complement.
AAAATGTTTCTTAATTGGTAGACTTTGTATACACATTATCTCATTTTTGATAAAATGTAAACAATATAAGCATGCTATCTTAGATGTTGCTGTAAAATTACACCCAGATACTTATTTTTGCTAACCTTCTCAATGACAGCAGAGAAGCACAATGTACCCGTACAGTTAATTCTATGAATAAGTTTAGTCTCAGCAGTAGCCATACCATTCAAACTCTGGCAAAACGCATTATATTTACTTCTATGTAAATTTAAAGCTAGAAAGTTGTTTACTAACCAAGTATTAACAACCCCTATCGCAACAGCAGATTTCTTGTTTACTTCTTGCCAACTACTGTAACTTAGTTCTGGTTGATTTACTTATTTACAATTCTAAAAATATTATTTAAGAGTGCATGGGTCGGTATTTTTAAGGAATTAAGTTTCATTAAGCAAGAGAAACCCATGTATAAAAATTCTCCATTACACATTACGTCATTCCTCAAATAATTCATCACATTTGTCTACAAATAGATGTGGCAGAAACACAAAATAGCTGCTTATAGGAAAATCAGAGCAATCCTAAGGAATTCCAAATGCCAAAGCTCATTAGGAGATCAAGGAATCTACTAAATATCATGCTCAGACATAAAACATAAAACGCAGAACATAAAAACGCAATACCAATCCAACATATCTGGAAAAGACCACAATGACGAAAATCATGAAAAGTCTTATAGATACCTAATTCTACAAGAAAAAGCATTAAGGTGTCCCAAACTATATGCTCTTCCCAAAATTCACAAAAAAAGACATCTCTACAATTTATTGTAAGTTCAATGCATCGACCTTACAACTACTGGCCAAGTACTTAACCAAATACCTACATTACATTTGATTTTCCAATGCTCCACCCGAAGGTACTACATTGGCCAGGAAGCGAGTTTTTTTACCTGGAAAATTTGGAATTTTGCCGAACCCTTGCTTTTGTAAGCAAGGTAGGGATCTTTAACGTGCGTGACAACACTCACACACGGGACCTCCATTTTACCTCTCATCCGAACGAGGGTGTATTTTTGTGAAAACTGCTCGCCTAACATTTTTCAAGCGGACCGTGTCGGGATTCGAACCCGGGACTTTGGGCGTAGTAGTCACACACATACCACTACGCCACGGAGCCGCCTACCAAATACCTACAGCCACTTGCAAAAACTGCAGCTTCAGGCATTAAAATTTCATAAAATTTTATTTAACTGTTGAGTACTAAAAGAGTCCAAGCACTAGACCCGTTGCTAGAGTATGCCGCCTCTTTCCCAAAAACAGTTTTTCAGGTTATTTTTTTCTGCAATTTAAATAAAAAAAGATTAATTTTCCTTTTTAATTTTTACAATCATTATAATAAACAATGTTTTAAGCATGGCATATGTTAAAGAAAACTTACAGTGTAGAGATAATTAGATATAAAATAAAACATATTAGCAAAAAGAAAATGTAAGCTTAGTTATGTACATTACTATGTATTTACCTATATATATATGTACTTTTCTACCTTTTTGGCAAGAAAAATCTGTAACACTTTCCTCTAAATCTAAATTCTATGCTATTTCATTTTCTAGTGATAACGTAGCCATTCTTACCAATCGTTCTTCTGTCATTGATGCCCTTAAATGGTTTTTAGTTAATTTTAATTTTGAAGAATTTCTCTCAGTGCTTGTAGCAGATACTGGGATTGTTAGCAGTATGTGCAAAGCAGTAGTTAAAGCTGAATATGTCTACTTTAAATTTTGATTTAAAATTAGTTTTAGAGCATGTTGCTGCCCAATTTATTATAGTAGCAAACAATTTCATTTCGTTATATAATTCAAAACCATCAATATCAAATTGGAATTTATCTTGTTCAGACAATGTAATTTCTAAATCTTTGCAATGTTTTAATAGTTGCTCTGGTGGCCAATTACTAGTAGCCTTAATGTTATATAAAAAATTTAAATCTCTCAAATAGTTCAAAGCTGTCTTGTAAGGCAGTATTGTTTTGTCTACTACTACATTGAAACATTCGGACTCAAATTTCATCTTAACATCTAGGATTTGGTTATTTTCGCTCTTATAATCAAATGTTTCTTATGTCTTCTCAGTATGTCTTCAGGTATAAAACCTGCTGGTATTTCAATTTCATTTGCAACTTCTTTAGCAAATATTAATAATTGCTGAAACCCTACGGCTCTGTATTGTTTAATAAGTTTTAATGCATTCTCTAATGTTTCTTGTGCAAACTCAATACTACATTAAATATTTTGTAGTTGTTTGCAAATTGGATTAATGATGCTTAGTATTTTGTACCAAATTATCGGATTGCACAAAAAACTGTAGTTGCATATATCTTTGGGCAGTGCAGATGTTTCTGCTTCTGTGTGCAGCCTATATGATCCTTTCAATTCTTTGTTTTTCATTATATAAATTAAAGCATCATAAATTTCTTATTGGCGTAATTGCAGCAATATGTGATTTCTAATGTGTATCTGAAAGATTTTCTAAAATTAGTTTCAAAATAAATTTTTTAAAATGTCCTATTGATTGGTTGATTCAGAAAAAGTTATATAATTGCTGAATTATGCGAAAAAAGAAATTGCTTCAACATTGTCTTTTACTGCATCAATAACTACTAGATTTAATGTAACAGCTGTACATGGTACACAAAAAGCTCTTGAATTTATACTTAATATATATCTTTGAATTCCATTGTTCTTTCCGTACATATTCGCTCTGTTATCATAGCTCTGGCCGTGCATATCATCAATACTTATACCACATTTTTCTAATTCGTCTAAAAATTTTGTGTTTAATCCTAATCCTGTTTTACTAAGAATTTCTATAAAACCTTAGGAATGTGTTGTGTTTATTCCTCTTGAATTTTTACAAATGAAGTGAACAATACATATTTGTTCTTGATGTCTGTGATCAGGAGTGCAATCTAGTATTACGGAATAGTACTTTGATGTTTGTAGTTCAGTTATAATTTCTGATTTAATTTTTGCGGATAACAACAAAACTAGTTTATTTTGTATACTTGGTCCCAAATAACGTACATAATTTTTGCTACTTTTAATTTCATCCAAATTTAATTTTATAGTGTCGTCAAATAAACCAAATAATTTTACAATTTTTAAAAGATTACCATCATTTGGTACATTAGGACAAGATATTTCTCAAAGTGCTAAATTTTGTAGAGCTATTGTTTGAATGATTGCGCATAAGCGAACTAAAGCAGATTTCCATCGTCTTGCTTCTTTATCTAATAAACCTTGCTGTACGTAATCAACGGTAGTTTTAATTTTAGACGAATTAATATTTCTTGCCAAGTTGAAAATTTTAATATGTGGCTTTTAGATTTTTCATGGTACTACAAAAAAATTACTAAGATTTTTCCAGTCTTTATATCCGCCTTTAGAAAAAAATTCAGCGCCAGTCACTATTTTATTAAAAATTCTGCTACAAAAGCAATATACACTACTATATTTAACAGAATAAATTAACCATAATCGTTGCACACCTTCACCATTTTCAAATGTTCTTTTATAATAAATGCTTGAAAACTTACGATTTTGATGATTAGTAGGAAATGGAAAATCTTTTATTTGAATTGGACCTTTTTTAACTAATATTGAGGACAAATTATCATCTATGAGTACGGGCTAATAATATGCGTTTATGTTATCTGTGATTGGTTGATCTGCAATGCGTATTTCCGATTCCGGCGCTGCCGGCGCTGGAAGAAATTTGCGTTAAAAGGTTCGATCCAATTAAATATGGTACAAGACTACCTAGTTGCTGATACAATTTCTTTTTTTTATTTTCTCTGATCTTTTTGTATGCAATTTTCGTCAGTCTTTTTCTTGAACTCATTTTTCTCTCTATTTAACACATTCGCGGCCTAATTGATTTTTTCATAATGTCCCACAATGCCAATGGTGTTTTTTTGCCATATATTCGTTAATGTATGCCATTAGTTAAGGGTATGTGATAAATATTATGGTAAATATTATTGAACGTTTTTATCACTTATACCGTGCAAAAATTGTGTCGGTCATTGGTGACCGCTATTAATAAAAACACAACAGTTATACGTGTATAGACAGTGGTCGGTCACCAGTGACCGCCTACCATTACAGTTCACATTAACGACTTTCAGTAAAACGTGTGCTCTCTGTAATACAAGCCTGAAGTATAAAGAATAGCTTTCACATTCTGTATTGAAGGGTTCAATGATTTATGAACAGGTGCATCCAAGTTACTATTCTTATCCAATATAAATACTAGCTGTTGACGAAGAATTGTAGAGATGGCGATAAGTTATATATCATCCGCTAACTTGTTTTGCAAACCAATAGAATATTTTATTTACAGAGGCAAGTGAAAGTGGTTCAGATGCAGACCCCTTTTCTCATAATGACCTTGATTCTACATTTTCACCAGAAGAGAGCTTGGATTCCGATTCATCAGTATCACAAAAACTTGAATTACAGGAATTGTCAGTGCACAATGTATATAGTACTGGTGATGACTATGAAAACGTACGAGACAATGAAGTCAAAAGTAATACATCTGAAAACAGTGGTTGTACTAAATCTCACGAAATTCACATGAATCTTTTATAATGTCGAATCTGGTGTAAAACCTGAGTATGCTGCGCTGCTCGTGAATGCAGAGCCTGTTGATTTCTATTTGTTATTTATGGATAAAGAAGTAGTGGACTGTATGGTAACTGAAACTAATCTGTGTACCACTCAATTTCTTCTTTCTGTTGATGATGTACCACCACATTCTTATCTCCGAGAATGAACTCCGACTAGTGCACCTGAAATAAAATACTTCTTAAGAATTTTGGGATATATGGGCATAAGGCATTATTAGTGCACAAATACACTTTTCAAAGAAACAAATGTTTCTGGTGCAATGACCAGAAATAGGTTTGAATTATTGCTGAAAATGTGGCATTTCAGTAATAAGGAAACATGCCCAGAAGGAGACAGACTTTACAAATTAGAACCACTTACAAACATATTTTTGAAAAAATGTCAAGAAGTGTATGTACTAGGAGAAACAGTGTGTTTTGATGAAACACTAATACCATTTTGTGGCCGTCTACTTATAAAACAATATATACCCAACAAAACCCATAAACATGGGATCAAGGTGTTCAAACTTTGCTGCAATAATGGCTATATGTGGAATATGAAAGTCTGCGCTGGAAAAGAGAAAAATCCAAGAACATCTGTTTCTACAAAAATTGTTTTATGTCTGGCAGATCAATTGTTGAACACATCTTTCGGGAACCTTCAGAACCAATCGCAAAGGTAATCCCAAACCAGTTTTAAATAAAAATTAAAAGTTGGGGACTTTGTTGCACAAGAGAACAGTAAAGGTGTTTGTGTTGGAAAATGGCACGACAAGAGAGATGTAATTTTCATTTTAACAAAACACAGTAATGAAACCATTGAAGTAATTCGTTGTGGTGGCGTAAAAGTTAGAAAGCCTGTTGCAATTGTGCGACGTACAATTTATCTATATTATTGGAGTAACAACTACGTGTCGCTACCTACAGCTCAAGTTGACAAGTAGGTGGGTTGCCGACCAGCTGCAGTGGAGACGGTGCAACAATTACGATTTTCTGTTATTTGAATATACAATTTTGTTCAATACACCTAATCAATAAATGTTAAATTTCTATTGAAACCTTTTATTATAAATTCATACATAGTACTGTAACGTATTTTTTTTCTTGTTGCACCAAGCCTAATAAATTAATAATAAAACAGATAAATTTTAAAGCATTTAATTCGTAAATATTCAGCCAATAAAAATTAAAGTATAATGTTCATAATAACACATAGATTCTAGAAGATATATATTCTCAGGCTTGTTACCAAGCGTTGTCCAGTTAATTATCAGCACTTTTGTTTCAAACGTCGAAGAGTGAAGTCGCTTTTTGTAGACTAGAGATAAAAGTCAAGATGTCCCGACTAAAACACGAGGCGTCTAATAGAGTCAAGAAGAAGAACTTGAGTTGAGAGCATGGAACGATAATATACATCATTTAAGACATGCAATATCTAATGGACATATCTACAACAACAATTTTCAATGTTAAATTATAATAAATTTTCGTCGCAGTAATTTAAAGCAGGCAGTTATGGTTTCGTTCTATCTATTTAATACTCCGTATAGAAATGGTTTATTCAACAAAGAATCTTGGTACTTCAAACTTACAGATGATTAATACGCTGGAAAAATACAACAGCTGACGTCATGATTTTGCACCTGCAATTTATTTGGATACACGTGAGTGTTTGAAACTTTCCGTAACTTTGAAAGTATTATAAATTATTATAAGATCTCCTACGTTGATTATTAGAATAACACAAATTTAAAGTAGTTTTTAAAGTTAATAACACACCGAATAAATTTTTAGTTTATCAGTTACTTGTACACGCATTCAATGTGTGTCAAGATATTTAGAATGACAACTTGTGTCAGATAAAAATAGTATAGATTCTGTTTCCTAATCTAGACGCCGGATGCAGTCTTGATTTAATTTTCACATTTTGCTTAAAAACAATTAAGGTCATGTAAAAGCTTTTATTGGTGCTGATATTCGTGTATATTTTTGTGTAGACAACAGTTAAATTTGAATAGTTGCATTTTATGATCGTTATTTTCTGATGATCAATCTTTGTTGTAAATGGTCAAGGAAGCGCTTCAATGATTATAGTAAAATAAAATCTTGTGATATGAACAAATAAATTATGATATGTTTGCTTAAACTAAAATTTTATAGAAATGATTAATTTATAAATATTTATTTAGAAGGTTAAACTTCACTAAAATTCTTTTATAAAAAAATTAATGACAAGATAGTAAGCATATATATTGCAGTCACATGTATATATATCCGATTTCTACATATGAATAGAATTCATTTTGTTTCATTTGAATGAAGTTTTATTATACAACATTTAAATTAGGAAAGAGAAAACTAGAGCAAATCCTCCTTAAGTAAAAAGACAGAGTAATGAAAATGAATCCTTTAGTATTTCACAGATGTTTAAATTCATTTATTCTATTTTTGGCATATGCTTTTGAAGACACAAATAGTGTCCATGTGGTGTTTTGTTTGTTCACAGGTAAAGCTGAGACAACTGTTTGACATCTGGTGGTTGAGGTTTTGGTAAGTGTGTGATAAAGAGTGAAATTCAAATTTTATGGCTATGATAGTGGTGTTAAGATAAGGTTTCCGCATTCCCTTATACAAACACAGTTAAATTTTGTTGGCACTTGTATTAAAAAATACGGTGGCGCCTATTAAAAATATTTTTGGTCGATTATCCACCCATGACCCATGCTCATAATCTACCCAGAGCTAACACTCTACTAGCCGTTTAACCCCTAAGAGTTTTCTTTGTCTAAAGCCGTTTTCCATCTGACATTACCCTGGGCTTGGAGTATAAAGAAGAAAATCTCGACCTAGTGATATCAGATTAAAAATAGAGAGTTTTAGTATATAGCTGATAGTCACGAGGATAAAGGGTAATAAACTTACAAAAAGTTTTAATTACCCCCGTTCGTTTTTATTTAGATTACACTGGCGCCCAACGTGGGGCTGGAAATTCAGTTAGAGGCTCGAAATTCATTTAGAGACTGGAATTTCATTTAGAGGCTGGAAATTCATTTAGAGGCTGGAAATTCATTTAGAGGCTCGAATTTCAGTTAGAGGCTCGAATAATTTCACTTAGAGGCTGGAACATTTAGTAGTTATTTTCATCACACTTATATTCACCGACTGAGGTTTGCTTTGATATTAGTAACGTCTTCTTTTAGTTTCATTTTTGTTAAAGTTTGTTACAGTTTATAGTGAGTTCTTCTTTATATAGTTAGGACATTCGTTTGTTTGAGATTTCATTTTCAAAAATTTTATAATTGAGTTACGTTAGAGATATTCAGATATTTAATTATGGCAGAAACTTATAGCATCGTACATTTACTTAAAAATGAGTTAGAATATGAATTGAACATTAGAGGCATTGAAAATTCAAGACCAGTTTCAGATAAAAGGAAAATTTTAGCAAGGTTGTTGGCCAAAGAAACAGATAAACCCGGTTGTTTGATAGATCCTTCTTACTATAAAGTAGATTTCAAAGTAGAGGAACAGAAGTTGAGTAGCGAAATTCCTGTTTCTAGATAAAATGATAAAGTTATTTGATATGGATGTTACGAGTTTGTTTGATTTTGGATGTATTTCATCGATAATAGATTCATCTTTCAGTCTTATTAGTTATGTTTGTTGGTCGATTAATGGTACACTAGTTTTTACTGTTGAAATATAGTTTTGAAGATTGCTCTTGTTCGATTGGTTTTGAGTAGCAATTTTTATGGTCGCGTTACAACGTAGTATGTTGAGTTAAGTTAGATCTGTGCGAGACTTGTTGTGGTTCATCGTGTAGCGTTATGTTAGTCTAAACGAGACTCCGGAAGGGTTGGTCGCTCAGCGTTATGTCAGTCTATGCGAGGGTCGTGGTAAGTTTGTCGCTTTAGCAGTTTTGGCATCGTCACTTGAGATTATTTGAAGTCGGTTATGATGTGATTCGTTTTGCTTATTTAGTTTGTCAGTCTAGATGAGACTCAGAGAAGAGTTTGTCATTCTAGCAATTTTGTTTATAAGTCTAGGTGAGGCTCATAGAGGAGCTTGTCATACTAGCAAATTTATGCGTTGTGAAGCACTTTAGTTTATATCGACAGTTTGATTATGGGTAGAGTAAGCGTGTACCAGAACATTTATTAATAGTTATCATGAAGTAAAGTAGAAAATAATTTGGTATTTAAATTTCTTCCCTCCAATTTATCCGTATCTTCATGTTTAAGTCAAAGAAAATGTTTAGTATCGATAATTCTGCGATAGATGATGGTGAAGATGAAGATGTTAAAAATGTTTCTGATCCTTAAGTACTTCTAATTATAGTCGAAGTCAGTAGTAATTCTTTTTGGTCCATGTTTTAAATTCTTAAGTAGGACAAGATTAAAGTTAGTGAAATTTTTTTGATTTGTTTAAAGTAATTTTTGTTTTAGTAGTAATAGAGCTTAATATGTTTGTTGATTTAGATGTTGCATGTGTTAAATGACGACAAAGATGTGTTAAATGACGACAAAGATGTGTTAAATGATAATTTTTGATGACGACAAGGATATGTTTATGGATTTTGAATGATGATATATTTTTTGAGGTGTTTGAGAGTGCAGCATATGCTGAGAAATGTTGCAAGTATATAGAGATGAATATGTATTCAGTGAAGAAGTACGTATTCAGTAATGAGGTACATGATGGAGAGTATAGAGAGTGTTTAGTAAAGTGTTGAGTATAGTTACATAGTTAGAGTGAGATAGAGTATTAAGCATTAAAGGAATGCTTGAGTTTTTGTTTAGTAGTTTGAGACTAGGCCTGATGTGCTTATTTTTATTGAGAGTGTACATGAGCTAAGAGAGTTCATGAAGAGTTTTTTTTTGTGAGTTGCTGGTGGATGTCTCCCAGTAGGCTCAAAGTATGATTTATTAGTGGTTTTGGAGTTCTTTGGTGATGTATTACTGATGTTGTAGGATTTTTGAGAGATATAGTTGAGTCTGTAGCATAGTAGTCGTACAGATAATGTTGTGAGGTGCTCACTCAAAGATCAAAGGTATCTTGTTGATGAATAAGTATTGTTAATACTTTGTCTGTTTCTCGAGTATTAGAGATTTGTTTCGTGAATGGACTTCGTAAATAACAGCTTTTGGTACTTGTTAAATTCATCGATTAGTTTAAATGTAATTAGCACTTGGAAAGTTATGTACATAAATCCTTAAGACAGATATAGTAAATTAGAGAAGAGTATTCGTTGTACAGATTTTTGTTTAATAGTAATTTTGTTATACATTCGATTTTGTTTATTACAGTTCTAATTTATAGAAAATATTTTTCGCTTCAGGTAAAATTTTTTACTTTGATATGGTTGTTGCGTTTGTAACTATAGATGACATGCATCCACTGAGTGTTAGATTCCCTAAATATTCGTAAATGATTGACGTAAATACTGATTATGACTTCCCGAATTTGTCCCTTTATAGGCGTGTAGTACGCGCAGTTACTAATCACTCAATCCCATGCATTAATATTCCCCATATCAATTAGTGAATGATTCTGTTTTTTGTTAAACTCTTCGTTAGTTATAGTTAAAGTTTGTGCTGTTTTGTTGTGAGTTGTAAGAGGTTTATACAGTTAATAAGAGTAATTTTGAAGTTTCAGTCAAAAATTTTTTAGAAAAATTCTTCCATACCTCGAATTTTTCTCTTGGGAAGAGGCTGTGTAACGTATTTTTTTTCTTGTTGCACCAAGCCTAATAAATTAATAATAAAACAGATAAATTTTAAAGCATTTAATTCGTAAATATTCAGCCAATAAAAATTAAAGTATAATGTTCATAATAACACATAGATTCTAGAAGATATATATTCTCAGGCTTGTTACCAAGCGTTGTCCAGTTAATTATCAGCACTTTTGTTTCAAACGTCGAAGAGTGAAGTCGCTTTTGTAGACTAGAGATAAAAGTCAAGATGTCCCGACTAAAACACGAGGCGTCTAATAGAGTCAAGAAGAAGAACTTGAGTTGAGAACATGGAACGATAATATACATCATTTAAGACATGCAATATCTAATGGACATATCTACAACAACAATTTTCAATGTTAAATTATAATAAATTTTCGTCGCAGTAATTTAAAGCAGGCAGTTATAGTTTCGTTCTATCTATTTAATACTCCGTATAGAAATGGTTTATTCAACAAAGAATCTTGGTACTTCAAACTTACAGATGATTAATACGCTGGAAAAATACAACAGCTGACGTCATGATTTTGCACCTGCAATTTATTTGGATACACGTGAGTGTTTGAAACTTTCCGTAACTTTGAAAGTATTATAAATTATTATAAGATCTCCTACGTTGATTATTAGAATAACACAAATTTAAAGTAGTTTTTTAAAGTTAATAACACACCGAATAAATTTTTAGTTTATCAGTTACTTGTACACGCATTCAATGTGTGTCAAGATATTTAGAATGACAACTTGTGTCAGATAAAAAATAGTATAGATTCTGTTTCCTAATCTAGACGCCGGATGCAGTCTTGATTTAATTTTCACATTTTGCTTAAAACAATTAAGGTCATGTAAAAGCTTTTATTGGTGCTGATATTCGTGTATATTTTTTGTGTAGACAACAGTTAAATTTGAATAGTTGCATTTTATGATCGTTATTTTTCTGATGATCAATCTTTGTTGTAAATGGTCAAGGAAGCGCTTCAATGATTATAGTAAAATAAAATCTTGTGATATGAACAAATAAATTATGATATGTTTGCTTAAACTAAAATTTTATAGAAATGATTAATTTATAAATATTTATTTAGAAGGTTAAATTTCACTAAAATTCTTTTTATAAAAAAAAAATTAATGACAAGATAGTAAGCATATATATTGCAGTCACATGTATATATATCCGATTTCTACATATGAATAGAATTCATTTTGTTTCATTTGAATGAAGTTTTATTGTACAACATTTAAATTAGGAAAGAGAAAACTAGAGCAAATCCTCCTTAAGTAAAAAGACAGAGTAATGAAAATGAATCCCTTTAGTATTTCACAGATGTTTAAATTCATTTATTCTATTTTTGGCATATGCTTTTGAAGACACAAATAGTGTCCATGTGGTGTTTTGTTTGTTCACAGGTAAAGCTGAGACAACTGTTTGACATCTGGTGGTTGAGGTTTTGGTAAGTGTGTGATAAAGAGTGAAATTCAAATTTTATGGCTATGATAGTGGTGTTAAGATAAGGTTTCCGCATTCCCTTATACAAACACAGTTAAATTTTGTTGGCACTTGTATTAAAAAATACGGTGGCGCCTATTAAAAATATTTTTGGTCGATTATCCACCCATGACCCATGCTCATGATCTACCCAGAGCTAACACTCTACTAGCCGTTTAACCCCTAAGAGTTTTCTTTGTCTAAAGCCGTTTTCCATCTGACATTACCCTGGGCTTGGAGTATAAAGAAGAAAATCTCGACCTAGTGATATCAGATTAAAAATAGAGAGTTTTAGTATATAGCTGATAGTCACGAGGATAAAGGGTAATAAACTTACAAAAAGTTTTAATTACCCCCGTTCGTTTTTATTTAGATTACAGTACGCCATCTACATTAGAATAGCAAAAGTACTCTTAAAGTGAACTTCTAGTTGTTTGTATCTTGTTTCAATATCCTCCCTCCCGGCGCATGCTTGTATAACTAAAATTTCCTCGTGGAATAAGCCATTTTGGTATCAGATGTAGTCCGTAGACGAGTATTATCTTGGGCTTGCAGGTTTTTGATTAAACATGCCGCCCAAACAATTGGTTAAGTGGAGTCAACATGTACCATAAGTTAGTTTCTGTAATAGCATCGACCTAAAATGGTTGTAGATATATTTTTACGCGCAAGTTCTTCTTTGTTTTAGTTTAGAGTTTTAAGGATTAAACTACCGATCATTAAATATGAAGATAATTATAATTCCGAATTTTAAAATATTAAATTCAAGTTACAAGTAATGAAGTTATGGAAATTTAAGTATTATAAAGAAAACAATTGTTAAACATAAGGCATGCACTGAGTGAGAAACAGTTTCACTTGATACTAGGCAGGAATGTAGAAACCCGCACACGTGATTTGTTTGTATGAAGATTAAATCCGGACCCCTGCGTCAGCCATGCTCAACTATAAGAGTAAGGATGCAGATGTTTAAAAAAAGCTTTTTTTTAAATAAAAAAAAAGAAAATCGGCCGCCAAGCAGATGGCCAGCGGTGAGTCATCCTCCATTTTTATACTTATATCTTTTCAAGAAACTTTCAATTAAAATGCTCAGATAAATTTTCGAAGAAGCTATACAAAAGTTTGTTTAAAATTAATTCTCGAAATTTTGCTAAAGTTCATAGTTCAATTAATTTGTTTCATTTAAAAATTTAATTTAAAAATTTAGTATGTGAATAAGGCATAATTGACCTTAACATTTTTAAGATCTTTGTATAAGATTATGTTTGAAGTTACAAAGTTGTATTGAAAGGTTTGCTTTATTGAGCATGTGATATGATAAGAATTGTTTGTCGAATTATTGTGTATAACACATTGTAACAATACGTCTGAAGTATAATTCAATGTCGACAATAAGTACTTTTCTTTGACCTTTGATTTTATTAAAGATAACTATCAAAATTGTACAACCATAACCAGAGAAATTATTTTTGAATATGTAATTTTTTTGTGAACTGAAAAGGATCCTATTCTAGTAGCATGAAGTCACTGTAACATAAAGTTAAAATATCATATTTTTTAAAGGGAACTGAAATAATTTATGCAGTTAATAAAATAATATTCCAAGAATGCTTAGAGATCAATATTAAATAGTGAAAACGGAACTGTTTTGAAAGTCTCCGTATAAATAAGTTGTATAAACAATGTATATATACATATTTTTTTAAAAAAATTAATAGAAAGAATATTAAGTTGTCTCAAAATTTTCTTTTTTTGAAGTCAACAGTAACTATCCTACAGAAGCAAACTGTTTATTATTAAGAAACTTTAGTACTGAAGAAAGGTATTATTCGTGTTAAAGTTAAAGGTTTTTCTTGAAAGTATAATTTTGACTAGTGGATTTACATATAATTATTTTTGTGATAAAGTGACTAGTCTCTAAAGACGCCCTAGTTTGAAAATGCTTAGGTGTGATTAAATTTTCAGATAGCACGAGATCGTCGTTCCTATTCCAGGTTGCAGAGACCACAGTAAGTATTTTTGTTTATGTTGCTCGTCGTAAATTTTTTTCTTCGAAGATTTCCGTATTTGATCTTCAAATAATTTCTTATAAAACACTCATTAAGATACGGTGGCGTCCAATAAAATTTCTTTTGTTGTATCGTATACCATCCTACGACCCTAGCTCATAGCTCTGCCCTAAGTTGAAGAAACTTAGCTGGCTGGAAGAACTCTTTAGAGGGACCCTTTTTCTTCAAAGCCATTCAACATCCTTTTTACCCTGGGCTTGACTATCAAACAGGAACCCCTCGTAATCTATCGAGGCTCTGCCGCCTGTATGGTAGAGCAGACATATTATTTTCCTTCAGAGGAAATAATAGGTTACAACGGAGTGGGTCCTAAAAGTGCTATAGACCAAAAATAATAAAATAAAGAAGGCGCCAGGTAAATTTGCCTCCAAGCAACCACCTAAGTACCTCGCACTGCCAAAAATACCAAATAAGTACGAGTACCTATATGCCGAGATATTGTTACTAAAATAATGCCTTGTCATAAACTATTAAATTCTTAAATGATGCCAGTAAGTCAGGTAAAAATAAATATATATTGGAGACAGTTTCAGTTCTTAATCTAAATAATCTTTAAGAATGTTTAATCAATCATAAACAATGTACGTTTAGTACGACAAAAAAAAATAAAACAAAATAACATGGTTAATGCGCACGGATTGTTTATAATATGGACGTCGCTTGAGCTCAGGCGCACGCACGATTTATCTTCAACAATGGTGTCGTCGCACGACAAGTCAAAAGGATAGACAATTATGTCAACTACGCGTAAAAAATAATCGTATTAACTGTGTTACGTGTAGCTTTCCAGTTTTGAAGTTATTCTGTGTTTTCTGCAAAATCTTATCCGGTTCTGGAGGTTAATTTCCAACTCGCTTTAATTCTTTGTCTATTTCTATTTCTGAATGGGTCGATTATCTTATCTAGCAGGTGTAGTGTGCATGATGTTGATATTTGATGTTTGTTTGAAGCTTGTAAAAGAGTAAAGTGAACGCTCTTGGTTTTGTTGTATAATTTTATAAGTGCGTATTGAGCATTTGTTTTAGCATCTCCTTGGGGAGGACCTGTAATTATACGACAGAAGTTAGTGGCGTTTGTCCACTTCCGTTTGTGGAATTTATTTGCGTGTCCGACTCTTCGCTTTTGCGATAATGCCGTCCAACGTACGTAATTATTTAGGTACAGTATTGGTATTCTAATTATTTTTTTCTCATTTTAGTGGCCTTCGGTTTTTTGTACCATCTTTTAGTACTACCTGCTTTAGACTGCCGTCGGTACTACTTTTAGTAGTACCTTTAGTTTTCGCTTTCGATCACCGTTCCTGCTTGTTCCTTGCCTTTGTTTACAAATTTAAATTGACTGTTCTGGAAGGAAGCAATAATCGCCCCGCCGATTATTGAGCCCAGAGCTGTGTTGCTACTGCTAAGAGTACTCAGGATACCTGGATCTCAAAGGTCGTATACATATTTACTTTAATACCTGTTTTTTTTTTGGTATCGCCTCAACAACCAATTTAAACTACGTTATCAGCTAAATTTATTTACGCTTTAATTATTATTAAATCCAGTTTTATCACAACGAAAGTTATATTTTTACATTTTTGGAAATTAGAAGTAACGTTTGATAAATTCTTTTGCTTTCCCCTCGGTGTTTACATGTTTAATCACTATTCAGGCGAACTATTGTGTGTACTTTTTCTTCAGATACCGAAGTTTTGTAGTAACAATTGTGACGTATAGTGTGTTTATACTTTTTTTGTGATCTGCTTTACTATTAATTTCACCAGATTTATATGCTATGTATTTTGCCTTATTTTTCAGGTTTATTTTTATGCTACGATATTTTGTTTTGTAAAAGATCCACTAACGAACGCGATATATTTATAAATTTTAGAGATTATTTATCTCCGCGCCTTTATATAACGGATGAGCGGCATGCCTTTCGTCGCGTTTTTACTTGCGTTAGTTACAACTTAGTCATTCGCCTATTTTGCGGTACCCCGTGTATGTACCGAACCGTTCGTGGGTCTCCACGTATCACTTTATTTTCTCTTTTTTTGGTGCATTGTGTCACCTGTATTTGTGCCAAGCAAATATTATAGGTGTTCCTTGATTATTATTTTTATTATTGTTTTGAGTTAGCACGTGACGATTGTGCCGCTTTGTGCTGCTTGGATATGGTATTTGGAAACTTGTGTATGAGTTGAAACTTTTGAGTCACGGTTCTATATTTTCTTTGTGGCAAGACTCTGGCGCCCTTACTCTTCGAGCTTCGCCATTCTGGTCCTTAGTCAAAGCCGTCAGCCCACGATTTCCTGGCTGAGCAAGCTACCCTCCCCTTCTGCCATCGTTACAACAGGGACCAATTACCTATCGTCTATTTCTGGTTTACCATCAGCGGTGACAACTGTTGTTTAACATGTAAGATTGGAATTAGTTGAATTAATTATTTATTATTGTAAGACGGATAAATCGTCACATAAAAAGATATTAAAAACTTGCGTGTTCCTAGGATCCAAGTACGCTTTCCGCTTTCAATGTGAAGCCAGGTGCAACAGCTGCTCTAACTTTTACCAAATGCGCTACCATGAACTACGATCCAGAATTTAAATTTCCAATTACAAAAAAAAACCCTAAAGAGAAACAAGTATAAGTACTAGTCAATCAATTATTCTCTTAGATAAATTATGACACTAATGAATATTTTATCTATACATATCAAAATTAACACACGCGTTCAACAATTACACAAACAACCAGTTTTAAAATTACGACTAAAGAACAAATATATCCAACATTTAATTATCAACACCTTCGCACTCAAGTAACATTATTAATTGAACGATCAACCCTAATTAATATGTAACCAAAACTTAAACAAACTTACCCTACAGTAAGGGGTTTTTCCGTCCAACAATGATCTTCAATAATCTTCGCCTTTCTACCAAAAGAAACCATTATTTAGATTCTAATATGAATAGACTCGTAATTGCAAATTCAAACATCATAAACCAATTCTTATTTACTAGTATTAAATGATACATACCTAAAAGACCAATATTGCGAAATTCCACAGATGGCTTAACAGTAGTAAATTGAAGAATATATCCCTCATAAGAGGTGGAAACTAATGAAGTCAATAAAATCAATATGTAGACAAATTTTACAACACCCAACGTTTCATAATTGCACTACGAAATAAATTCCCATAAGGATGATTTCAAAATCATAAAATATTCGAAGCGCTCGACTTCAATCTGCTGTTAGCCTTATGTTACCATATCTCCAACTAACAAAACTTGAAAATATTAAGGAAAATTTCCTAGCATCTCGCGGGTAAACAATGGAACTACTTATACCACGGTTCTAAATAAGAACAAGTCTTTATTTCTACAAATTTATAATTACGGCATCTAAACACCAGAAGCCTGCACAAGTATCCTGTTATTATATCCAAATTTGTTTACATTTTTACTAGGGCACAATTATACATCTATTTAAAGGTTTATTATTCTTTAAAGAATTATTTATATACATTTACTACGTGAAAAACGTTACATTAAGTTACAGAAATAAATAATTGTTTAAAAATGGTAGTTATTTATGCAATCTAAAAAAGTGACACGTTACAATTGTTGATTACAATTTAGGGAAGTCATCAATTGATGTGTTTGATCAAACGGTAAGTTATGACACTGCGCTTAGGAGCTCCATCAAATGCTACCGTAAAATAGCCATCGAAGTAGTTCTGGGAACTGATATTGTGAATGCATACATATTGCATCGAAAACTAAAAAATACCAATATAACCATCACAGAATTCTGAGAAAAAATAATTAAAACTTTATTAGAATTGAGCGAGAAATTGCAGGAAGTTGGTGCTATGCCGTGCACTTCTAGAAAACGCACAAATAAAATGAACACTCATATATTTGCTAAAAAAGAGGGACCTGCAGCTAAATGCAGAAAATACTGTCCGGGATGTTATGAAACAAGCAGTTACAAAACCTGTCAAAAAACTATAAAAAATAACTACTTTTTGCGTTCAGTGCAGTGATCAACCTCATTATTGTATAAGTTCCTTTACATAAAAACACAAATAACAAATTAATGTATATAATATTTAATAATATTGGGTTGTTTATTGCATGAAGCTTAAATTTTGTATTACCCCTCAGTTATTTTTTACTTTTAATATATCAACCATTATGTATCTCTGGAAATAAAAAAATCAAAAATTCTATAAAGTTTAGTATTTCTCGTGGTAGGAGAGGTCATGCAGATATGATGTGATGTGTATAATATCGGTCATGTGATCTGGAGAGCACTTTCAACCGAAGTCTACAAAGCGGTCATTAGTGATTGCTTTGGCCAGTCTGGCAAACTGATATTGGTTACTGACGACCACTGTGATCACTAATGTATTAATATTGTTGTCGTGGATACACAATTATTGTACATCAAAATTTTCATTACTTTTATATTAAATTTACTTATATAACACGCCATTTTTGCTTCAATACATACTAAGAAAATTGTATAATGATACTACAGTGAAATTCAAACTAACTTATTGTTATATTGACTCACTTCAGAAAATATTTTTTCTAATAAACGAACATCAAATTGATTAATTAATTTATTGTAAACAATACAATTTTAAATAGATAGTACACTCAATGCATTCCTCAATATCACGTAGCAACCGCAAGCGAATGTACTCAATAAGAGGAAGCTGACGGTGTCAAGTAGAGATAATATAAAAAGTTGTACATAATTATGGGATAAAAATAATAAAAATTAGAAATGTAATAACCATAAAAATAACATTCAACTTACAGCTTAGTCTCAACTTAACAGATAGCAAATAATGTATTTGCAAACTTTTCTTCTATACATAGCTATTCAGATTTAATAATCTAAAATATTGCTTACTATACCGCAGTTGAACGTTCGTACGGTATAGGCGTGTTGTGTATAGTGCTCCGTTGAAAACAATATTAAAAGCTGTCAGAAGTTCTTTACAAGTATCAACTATTGTAGGTATTAAATTAATTGCATTTTAACTGTTTTCTAACGTACCTTTCCTTTGTATAATATCTAACCCAATCCTATCCGAGGCGCTGTTGTTTGTCTAAAGTATGGACGTTATTAACCGCCCAAAAACGTGAAGAATTTGTGTCCACATTTAGTTTCCTAATTTCAACTTGAGTAACAAATACAATGGATAAACGTGATAAATGTGTAAATTGCAATTCACAATGTAATCCTAACACTAATTCAATAAAATGTGATGTATGTAAAATGCATGTTCATACCACATGTTTAGGTCTTTCTGATAGCGATATTAGATTGACTTCTGATAAATCAAAAGTAATCAAGTTGGTGTGCAATTCGTGCAATAATAACTTATTACAATATAGTGATCTAAAAAACTTGATGTCTTCAATGCGAGATGAATTTACTTCATCAGTTAACAAATTAAAAACTAATTTTGAAACTGAATTGAATAACATCAAGCAGCTGATTAGAAGTCAACAAACATTTGAACCTTCAGCGAATAATTTCACTCTTGAAACTGCCAACCAAGAAATTAATGATCGCAATCAAAGGAAAAATAATATTATAATTTTCAATTTGCCAGAATCTGCTAATGATGGCGATGAGCAAAACACTGTGAAAGAATTAGTTCAAACTATTAAACCCGGTACTGATTGTTCAAACTTATCGTTCATCGTTTGGGCCCTAAAGCTGATCTTAAACGTCCACGTCTGCTCAGAGTCAAATTCCATTGTGAAATTGATTTCTATTGTGTGATTAAATTTGTAGCATCATTGAAAACACGTGAAAAGTTTAAAAATTTGATTATAGCATCCGACAAGACTAAATACCAGCACGAAGAATATAGACGTTTGAAGCAAGAACTACATGAACGTGTATCAAAGGGCGAAACCAACATTCCGATTAAATATGTTAATAATGTACCTAGGATTACTCAAAAAAACTAAATGCATCACCCAATTTCAATCCATCTGTAAATATTTTATATCAAAATGTGCGAGGGTTGAAGTCAAATGTTACAAAATTCGTTACTAATGTATCTATTCTGCAGGATTGCATTGTTGCTATAACTGAATCTTGGTTGAACACTGATGTTTACAATGGAGAATTATTTAATGATAATTACAAAATATTTAGCAAAGATCATCGTTCTGATTTAACTAATACATCTCGTGGAGGTGGAGTATTATTAGCAATCGACAAAGGATTTTCGTGTATGGAATTTGATTTATCATCGTTGGCGTCAGCGCTTCCCGCAATTGATATTTGTGGCGCAAGAATTAAAACCAGCTTCAATTCTTTCCTTTCCATTTTTGTAATATATATACCTCCTTTTACGAAAACCTCCGATTATGAAACATTTTTCGATTTATTAAATAGTCTGGTTCTTTGTATCAATGAAAAAATTATATTATTAGGTGACTTCAACATCTCTAATTACTGTTTCAATACTAGTAGTGCAGCTGCCATTGTAGTCAGCAATTTTTGTGATTTTAATAACCTAACACAATATAATAAAATACTGAATGTATCTGATCGTTTACTTGATTTAGTTGTCTGTAACACCGCCACAAAAGTGTCTAAATGTACTTTTCCAATAGTTCCTGAAAACGGCTATCATCCAACTTTAGATATCTCAATTAATATCGAGTTTAAATTAGACATCAATTTCTCAATAAATAATGAAGATGTAAGGTGGAATTTCAAAAAAGCTAATTTTCCGCTACTGTATAATTCCCTTTGTTCAGTAGACTGGGCTCCTGTATATCAAACCAAGGACATTAACTCTGCAATTTCGCAATTCTACAATACTTTATATAAGTTATTTAATTTGACAGTGCCACGCTATCGTATTAAGTACCCGCCGTGGTTTGATTCAATTATTAACCAATTGAAACTAAAACATAAACTTTGGAAGAACTATAAACAAAGTCACAGTATTAATGACAACGTTAAATTTAAATCTATAAGATCCTTATGTGAAACATTAATTGATAAAACGTACAAAATGTTTATTCTCAAGATTCAGGTGAACAGTTCTTCAAAACTGAAGTATTTATGGAAATTTGTAAATAACAAGAAAGGCTTCACTAGAATACCGGGTACAATGAAATACAATGATAAATCTATCATTACTCAACAAGAAATTGTAGATGCATTTGCTTTACACTTCAGAAGTGTTTACGTTAAGTCAAATTTATCGAGCACCATTTCAGTATTTCTTAATGTTTCGAATTAATTAAAACAAACTATAGTGGAATAAAGTTGTGCAGTGCGCTTGCGCCTCTTACAAAGTAAACGCGTGCGAAAGTGGTTTTGTGATGTTTATCGAGGACTCTTCTTTCGGCCTAGTACCGGAACGGTTGTGCGCGACAAGCTATACACAATAAAGTATAGTGCTTGTAACAGTGCATTCAACTGACTCCCCCGGGGACATTCCAGCAACATTGAAGAGGACCACACACCAAGTACAATATTGGTGAGTGAATTTATCGCTTTGTTTATTTTTACATGCATACAATTTTCGCATTTAAAGCTCGCGTTTTGTTATACTTTTGCAATACAGTCCACAAAAACTAATAAGACGTGCCAGCACATTATTCTAGTAAATTAATTACATTTTGGTCCTTCTTCGCGTGATAGAACTGTCCATGGTTAATAAATTAGTTTATTTCGTTGTAGCTTGTATGTATGTAAATTTCGATTAGCAATATTCGCATCATATTTCTATTTACTTATATATAAAAAATTTGATACACAAGTCTATTAATTAGAAATCATTATTTGATTATAGATATATTACGATGTAGCAATAATTTAGTTAGAGAGAATTATTAATTATTTTACAGATATAGTTAAATAGTTCGTATAGAAAACCTGTTGCAAACGTTGGATTCAAAGCTGTTCTATCGTAAAATTTTGTATATCTGTGTAGTAGGTCACTCCTTTTGGCTTGTGTACAGCTGGAAACAACATTCTAGTTTTATCCTATACGTACCTGCATTCTTGTTATTTCTTGTTATTTCTTCTTATTTCTTGTTTGAATGACTAAACCCTTGGGGCATTCTATAAACCTTCTTCTTAAGGGTTGTCATTTCGTTTAAAATGAGTTTTCTAAAATACAATAGGAAGCTTTAGGTATCTAACTACTCGTTTCGCATTTTACATTACAAATTGGGTAATGACTTTATTGGATCATTTTCGGTGATTGAATTTACAATAAGATTATTGTGGGTCGTTGTTAATTGAAATAATTGTCGTTTGTTATTTTCATACAAAATGCCTGATACAAATACGTCTGTAACTTTATTAAAGCTCTACGCTGCTAGGATTCATGAAATTTTCGAACTTTTTGAAAGGGCACAATACAATGTTTCAGTACATAAATTATTTAAGTTGAAATGTCGAATGGTTGAATCTATCTACAAGGATTATACTGAAAAATATGTTACTCTATTTGTAAACACAGAACCAAAATTGCAACCGGCTTTAGAGAATTTGTGTCGAAACGTAGATGACGAATATTATTCTATCCTTTTGATAGAGCAAGAGATATTTTCTGCTGAAGTGAAAACTCCGCCTGCGAATTGCACAATTCGACAAGACAATAATTTTACACTTAGAGTAAAATTACCAAAAATTACTCTACCACGTTTTGATAATGACCCTAAAAACTTTAAGACTTTCAAGGATATGTTTGATGTTTTGATAGATAAACAATTGCATTTAACGGACATCGAAAAGCATCCCTACCTTCTTTCAAGCTTGTCGGGTGAATCATTGACATTGTTGCGGTCTATTCCTCTTTGTCATGAAAATTACAAATTAGCATATGACACTTTATGTGCTATATATAATAATAAACGTCTTTTGGGTAATCACCATTGGGGTTTAATAAAAAATTACC
Organism: Platerodrilus igneus; assembly: GCA_036346225.1. Classification (NCBI taxonomy): domain Eukaryota; kingdom Metazoa; phylum Arthropoda; class Insecta; order Coleoptera; family Lycidae; genus Platerodrilus; species Platerodrilus igneus. The sequence continues at coordinate 79,162 of JARFIW010001225.1, read as the reverse complement.
CGCCTATGCATGCGGAAAACGTAAAACAACTTCGAAAACAGATGGAGATGGAGAGTCGTGGGGAATAGACGTGTATAGTTGTGTGCTCTATGATATTAACGTGATACGGTAATCTATCCAATGTTAAATTAATATCATTCATTGTTCCATTCTGGCTGCTTTACTGGTGAGTTACTTAAAAGTGTTAAATTGAAATATATTTGAAAATGCCTTTTACTCGTGATCAACTAGAAGACATTAACAAAATAATATCAGCAGCAACAAGTAAATTGCTAACAGACGACAACTTTATCAAAGTTGTTACTGATACTGTTACACATGCAGTGTTAGAACAATTAAACATCAAGTTAAATGTGCAAAATGAAATAATTTCTGAATTGAAGGTTGAGGTTGTTAATCTAAAAGCCGCAAATGCTGCATGTGTAGAAGAAAACGATAAGCTACAACAATGCACGCGACGAAATTCTCTTAGAATCTACGGTATGGCAGAAAGCAGCAATGAAAATGTTCTAGAAAGCGTTTTAAATATGTTTGCGGGGAAATTAAAAGTTAATTTAAGTATGGACCACATCGAGTTCATCGGGTAGTAAAATTGAAAAGTAATCAGAGTAATGCCATCAGGCCTATTATTGTGAAGTTTGTTTCATATCGTCACCGGCAACTAGTTTTTTCGAAAAAGAAATCGTTAAAAGGAAGTAAACTATCTATCAAAGAAGCTCTTACGAGTTACCGGGTTAAACTTCTACGTGCTGCCTCTGAAAAGTATACCTTCAGAAATGTGTGGTCCAGAGATGGAAATATCTACGTGAAAGCAAACGGTGTCATAAAACAAGTTAGTTCAGTGAATGATATGTAAGTGCTTAAGTTAATTATTGTTGAAAAAATCACATATATTTTTATTTATTATTATTTTTTTTGCATTACATATCACATAATGCAAAACTAGAATTACATATATTTTTTGGTAAATTGCTCGTTATAACTCAATTCACTATATCATCCGTCATAAATTAAATTGTATAAATTTCTTCTTTGCGGAGCACGCACACGTGAGTAGGAAGTTGCAATCTATTGTAACTATAACTGTTACGCGGTATTGTAATAAATCATTATTGTCTCTTTAAATATTATTGAACTTTTGTGTATTAATTACAGTTTGCAAAGGTTTTAAATTTGATTATTTAAGTGTGTAGCAGATAAGCTATATACTAGTTTGTGTATTTTCTATCGTAAACTTTTTGATTTTTGCAATATTAATTAATTAATAGTGATTACACAAGTGAAATGATGTATTATTACTTATAACAGTTATGTTTAATAGTTATACATTACAGGATAGCAAAATATTGGCCTAAATGTTAAACATGCGTTTATGTTATTTTGATTTTGAGTTTTGATAATAACCTTTTGTTATGACTGAAGTAGAGGTAAAGTTTGCACATTTAAATGTCAGATCGTTACTTAATTGCTTAGTGCCCGTGAAAGAGTTAATGGAAAGTAATAATGTCGATATTTTAGCAATTTGCGAATCATGGTTGCACTCAGGTATTGATGACGCTACTATTACCATACCAAATTACCGCCTTGTACGTAGGGATAGGGTGGGGTTGCGTGGAGGCGGATTGATTTTTCATATTTCTCACTCAATTCAATTTAAAAGTATAGACATTAATTCAAACATTGAGCAATGTTGGATACATTTTACCATAACAAATAAAAATATCTGCATGGGGTTATGTTATAGATCGGAACTATATAATTATAATGAATTCATAGACGAACTAGAAGGTACTTTATCAATTATAGCGCCAAGCTATGATGAAATCATCCTAATGGGAGATTTCAATATAATTTTTTTTAATTTGCATAATGCCTCTACAAGTGCGCTTCTAGATATGACAAATTCGTTTAATTTATCGCAAATTATTGACAAACCAACTAGAATTACAGCTACAACTGCAACACTTTTAGATTTGGTGTTCATCTCGGATACACAATTAGTTAATCGTGTCGACGTAATTAGTGTTGAAAACATTGCCGATCATGAACTTGTGTTATGTGAATTATCCCTTAAAATACTGCAAATTAGTGTCTTTCGTACATACAGATTATACAAAAATATAAACATTGAATCATTTCTCATAGATCTTCTACAACTGCCTTTACCCGAGATATACTATATGCCTAACATTAACGATAAAGTAAATGTCTATCGTCCACAGCATACACCCACGCACCACCTATATGTCGTCGCCTTACAAAAAAACCTGCACCATGGTTGACCGACATGATACGATGCATGATCTCGTTAAGAAACTCTGCGTTTCGAAGATATAATAAGAGTAAGACGGAAGATCATAGAAATTATTACAAACACTTACGCAAATTAACCAATAAAGCCGTAATTCGTGAAAAAAAGCTTTTATTGAAAGTAATCTAACTTCTGGGAAGCCAATGTGGCAAATGTTAAAATCTTATTCTTTAATAAAAACAAAGTCTTCAACTTTACCAGATTGTCTAAAACATCCAAATGAAATTAATACGTTTTTTGTAAGATCGGCGTCCAAATCATCTTTAGTCCCTAGCACTGTACTTATCAATTATTATAGTACGCATAAATTTGACATTACTTATTCCTTTTCTTTTTCGTTAATTTGTGATGCAGATATAGTAAAGGTCATTAACTCTGTCAGTACGCTAGCTGAAGGAAGTGATAATATTAATATACATATAATAAAAATCAGTTGTCCGCATATTATTCCATATATACTTAATATTATCAACTCTTGTCTACTGGATGGTGTCTTTCCGGAACTGTGGAAACAAGCTCTGGTACAAGCAATATCGAAAATTCAAAATCCATCTAGCTTTAACAATTTACGGCCTATCAGCATATTATGTGTGCGTTCTAAGCTATTAGAACGAATAGTCGAGAAACAATTAAGGAAGTACATTGAGAAAAATTATATTCGTCCTATGAAACAATCTGGGTTTAGAAAGGGTCACAGTACTGAAACAGCGTTAACTACTCTTGTAGATGATATAGTCAAAACTACAGATGCTGACATGTTAACTATAGTGGTATACATTGACTATTCAAAGGCATTCGATACCTTGAACCACGACATGCTTATAGCAATTCTTAAATTTATTGGTTTGGATGAAACAGCCTTAAAGTTCTTTGTTGATTATCTTAAGCGCCGAACCCAAAGAGTTAAGATAGGTAATGACATATCTGATGCCATAGATTTAAGTTCGGGTGTACCCCAAGGGTCAATATTAGGTCCTTTACTGTATGCTGTTTATTCGTCTCGTTTTAATACTGTATTAGAATATTGTTCTTATCATTACTACGCTGACGATACGCAACTTTACATTTCGTTCCCATTAGAGACTGCGCAAGTAACCTGTTCACAGTTAAATGCAGATTTAAATAGATTGTTTCAATTTTCACTTCAACACTGCTTAGAAATTAATCCATCTAAATCACAATTAATGCTTTTTGGGTTAAAACATTTGAAAGCACTATTCTTAGGATTGAATTTACACACTGTTATTAATAATAATGAGTTAATTCCTGTAGACTCCGTCAATAGTTTGGGTGTAATCATAGATACGGATTTGAAATTTAATTATCATGTTAATAAATGTTTGCAGAAAGCTTACGTTGCATTAAAATATGTATATAGTAATCGGCAATACTTATCCATAAAATAAAATTAAATAAAAACCCTTAACCACAAAAAATATTTAAATTACTAAATACGTATTTCGATCACTATGTGGTCATCATCAGTAGAAGAAGAAAAAAAAATTAGCTGTTGTTCTGGAACACTTCAGAGGATATTCTCCTCACCACTTAGGCTGAAGTGAACCTTCCCAACCTATAATTTACTATATTGTTGCTTTAAACACTATCGAGGATATTACAGAGTAAACGCGTGCGAAAGTGGTTTTGTGACGTTTATCGAGAACGCTTCTTTCGACCTAGTACCGGAACGGTTGTGCGCGACAAGCTATACACGATAAAATATAGTGCTTGTAACAGTGCATTCAACTGACTCCCCCGCGGGCATTCCAGCAACATTGAAGAGGACCACACACCAAGTACAATATTGGTGAGTGAATTTATCGCTTTGTTTATTTTTACATGCATACAATTTTCGCATTTAAAGCTCGCGTTTTGTTATACTTTTGCAATACAGTCCACAAAAACTAATAAGACGTGCCAGCACATTATTCTAGTAAATTAATTACATTTTGGTCCTTCTTCGCGTGATAGAACTGTCCATGGTTAATAAATTAGTTTATTTCGTTGTAGCTTGTATGTATGTAAATTTCGATTAGCAATATTCGCATCATATTTCTATTTACTTATATATAAAAAATTTGATACACAAGTCTATTAATTAGAAATCATTATTTGATTATAGATATATTACGATGTAGCAATAATTTAGTTAGAGAGAATTATTAATTATTTTACAGATATAGTTAAATAGTTCGTATAGAAAACCTGTTGCAAACGTTGGATTCAAAGCTGTTCTATCGTAAAATTTTGTATATCTGTGTAGTAGGTCACTCCTTTTGGCTTGGGTACAGCTGGAAACAACATTCTAGTTTTATCCTATACGTACCTGCATTCTTGTTATTTCTTGTTATTTCTTGTTTGAATGACTAAACCCTTGGGGCATTCTATAAACCTTCTTCTTAATGGTTGTCATTTCGTTTAAAATGAGTTTTCTAAAATACAATAGGAAGCTTTAGGTATCTAACTACTCGTTTCGCATTTTACATTACAAATTGGGTAATGACTTTATTGGATCATTTTCGGTGATTGAATTTACAATAAGATTATTGTGGGTCGTTGTTAATTGAAATAATTGTCGTTTGTTATTTTCATACAAAATGCCTGATACAAATACGTCTGTAACTTTATTAAAGCTCTACGCTGCTAGGATTCATGAAATTTTCGAACTTTTTGAAAGGGCACAATACAATGTTTCAGTACATAAATTATTTAAGTTGAAATGTCGAATGGTTGAATCTATCTACAAGGATTATACTGAAAAATATGTTACTCTATTTGCTGATACAAATACGTCTGTAACTTTATTAAAGCTCTACGCTGCTAGGATTCATGAAATTTTCGAACTTTTTGAAAGGGCACAATACAAGAGGAACACACACCAAAGACAATATTGGAGAGTGAATTTATCGCTTCTGTTTATTTTTACATGCATGCTATTTTCGCATTTAAAGCTCGCGTTTTGTTATACTTTCGCAATACAGTCCACAAAAACTAATAAGACGCGCCAGCACATTATTCTAGTTAATTAACTACACTTAACACTCGTTTTATTTCGGTAACTAGTTTTATTGAGATGGAAGTGTAGGAAGCTATAAGAAAACTAAAAAACAAAAATACTGCTGGTGTCGACGCTGTGCGGTCTTAATTTGTTAAAGACTGCGCATGTGTATAGGCCAAACCTTTATGCTACCTATACAATCTTTCTCTTAGACAGCGGTCTTTCCGAATATATGGAAGATGTCAATGATTACACCAGTACTTAAGAAGGGCTCCACCTCCGATGTTACTAACTATCGTCATATTTCCATTATATCAAATATTGCCAAAGTTTTTGAGTCGTTATTATACAAGCATATATATGCTCAAATAAAACTTTATATTACACCTGCTCAACACGGCTTTATGGAAAGGAAATCAACAATTACCAACTTAGCTACATTCAGCCAATTTGTTTGTGAATCACTCGAGAGCAACAAACAAGTTGATGTTATCTACACTGATTTCCGGAAAGCTTTTGACCAAATCGATCATTACATTCTTTTGAGTAACTAAATGCTATTGGATGCTCACAGGCACTTTTGGAACTTTCTCAGTCTTACCTCTTAAATAGACAAATGCACGTAGCTTATTCGAACTATCACTCTCAAACATTTACTCCAACATCGGGTGTCCCACAAGGGTCAAATCTTGGCCCTTTGTTTTTCTGATATTTATTAATGATATTGTGGATTCTATAAAAGCAGAAAAATTACTTGGTGCCTAAGTAATCAGTTGCATCTAAATATACAAAAATGCCGTGTAATTTTGTATGGTCGGAAGCATAACATGATAAACTTCTCGTACTCCGTACAAGAAACACTTGTTCAAAGATTATCTAGCTTCGAAGATTTAAGTATCCTATTTGATGAAAAATTTCACTTTGTTGAACATAGTAATAAATGTATTTCAAGTGCATATAAATCTTATGGTCTAATATACAGAAACTGCAGCAACTTCTCTGTTAATACATTACTACTACTATTTACTACTACTACTATTTAACTATTTAACTAAAGTTGAGTACGGACCTCTGATATGGCAACCAATTTATAAAGTTCATAGCGATAGCTTACAAGCAGTTTAAAGGAAATTTTTAAAATATGTATCTTTCACCTGTGACGGATTCTATCCACCTATAGGGTCTGACCATGAAGCTCTACTTCAAAGATTTAATTATTGGTCACTTCAATGCAGACGAAAAAGTATAAACATAAGATTCTTATATAAATTATTAAACAATTAAATAGATTGCCCTTATCTACTAGGAAAAATTTCATTGCTAGTGCCTCGTCAACATGCGCATTTTACCAATACTTTTTATCTTCAAACGAGTAGAACAAATTTATTGTTGCACTCTCCAGCCACAGTAGTGTGTCTAACTTACAACAAATACTTCGATGATTCGGATATTTTTAACGATAGATTTGAAGACCTTATTAAACGTATTAATTAATTTTTGATATATCAATTTTTCGTTTTTGATTAGGTTTATTTTTGTACACAATTATTGTACCTTGTGAATGTGTGTTAAATAAGTTGTAAATTATTTCCTGCAATTGGGTGTATTCCTGTTGGAAATAAACGTTTATTATTATTATTATTGTTAAGATCTTTTCATAAGAGACTAACTTATAAATGAAACGAGTTCTTGAAAATTGACCACAAAAATCTCATGAGTAATATTTTTGTACTATCATACGAAAAATGTCGATATACAATGTCTTTCAGACAAACAATAACAAACGAAAGGAATATCAACAACCCAACATAATGTGGCCAGATTTCAGCAATGTATAAGACGCCAAAATTTACTATTATACTAAACTTAGTTCTAGATACTTAACTGTTTTGTTAAAAGTCACGTTCAAGTTATTTATTTATTGTTAAGCTTATCATATTTTTAGAGCAGTATGAATGAATACGACGAAAGAGCAAATTGTTTCTCAGAAGGTTCTAGACGCATGGCACTTGGTGATCTGGGATTACGATAATGCCATATTCTTTTATACATCAGGGGAAATCTTTTCAGTATTAAGGACTAACAAAATTGAGTCATAAATTTAGACGCAACACACAAATGTTCACAATTCACACAGTCATTTTTACAGAAATTCTATAACAGATATATATTAGCTATGCTGCTTCCGATACTCATATTTTTGTACATTGTAAAATTATTTAAAAACTTTCAATTTACTGAAAATTGACCAATTTGCGATAAATCACCCCATATGAGCCAAGACAACACATTTCAATTGCTCACTGTAACGGTAAAAGTAAAGAACCACTAAATTAGTATATGTACTAATGTGCACTACTTGCAGTAAAAGAAATAAAATTTATACTAATTTGTGCTGCTCAGAAAAGGTGTGAACTATTAAATATCACATCTATTCTATTTATTTACATGCAGTTTTTAATATAATATCTTTTTTATAACTTAATCTTGGATATAAAATATGGATGATACAGTACTGCAAAAAAATTTGTTATATTAATACTCTACATTACATTACAAAGACTTTTATTTCTGTTAAGATTGCCTTACATAGTGTTGTCTCAGTAACACATATTTTATAGTAGATAAGTAAGGCCGGTCTGACTTCAAAACGGTTTTGTTGTTTTTCAATGTAACATACGCGTGCACGGTTTTGAAGCCAGATCGGCCTTATATTACTTTCAGTGTAACATACGTGTGTGACTTTAAAACGTGTCTACACGTATGCTACATTGAAAAAATGTAAGTGCGTGCAAAAAAAATGTGGAGCTGTTTTGAATTCGGTTCTCTAGCGAAAAGTTATAAAGTAGGTCAGATGCAAAATATCACATCTAAGTCAATTGTACAAAAAGTGCTGTATTTAATTAAAGTGAATTCTCATTTACGTTTCTACTTTTGTTTAGAGGCTGCAAATACACATAGGCCGGTTTGACTTCAAAACATGTCCACACTATGCTACGTTGAAAAAAAGTGCGTGCGTGTAGAAAAAAAGTGGAGTTGTTTTGAATTCGTATTAGATGTTCTCTAGCGAGAAGTTATAAAGTAGGTCATATTAAAAAACGTATCTAAGTCAATTGTACAGAGGATGCTGTTTTTAATTAAAGTGAATACTGATTTATGTTTCTACTTTTGTTTAGAGGCTGCAAATACACAAAGGCCGGTTTGACTTCAAAACGTGTCCACGCGTATGCTACGTTGAAAAAATGTAGGTGCATGTAAAAAATGTGGAGCTGTTTTGAATTCTAGCTAGAAGTTATAAAGTAGGTCACATGCAAAATATGCTAAGGCTGGTTTGAATTTAAAGTGCGACCACTCTGCAAATACACATAGGCCGGTTTCAATTCAAAATGTGTTTACTCTTGTGATAGGTTGAAAAGTGGGTTAGCAAAGTATGCAGATGATGGTAATCTGCTATATAAGGAGATTGTTCCTAATATTAATTTAATTAGTCGAAGTTTACTGCATATTTACATACCTACATATACAAACATGTATATAATTGATATTCAGGGATTTAAATACAAGAAAAACGAGTTTGTGTGCAAAGAAATTGCGGTTTTGGACTTGTTGGAAGGTGTTGTTTGGCATCAAAGTTTTAAACTGCCAATGCAGTCTAGTTGTTTGAGCCAAGATCATATAAAACATAACGACTGGGTGACAAGGAATATTCATGGTCTTTCTTCAGATAAGTCTTCAACGGCTGCAATGGTGTCATCATATATGGCGCTTTATGTGAAGCAAATTATTAGACCCGGTGAAGAAGTATGTGTGAAGAGTCTAGAAAAGAAGAAATTGATGAAACCTATCTAATGCAAAACGTTGTAACTGATACGCTTGCACTAGGTTGTCTTAAGCTATCGGAGTTAAAAATCAACAATCGTTTACTATGCAACAATCATTGTTGTTGACACAGCAATAATAGTCTAAAATGTGCAAAACAAAATACCTTGTTATTAAAAGAATGGTTTGATAATAATAAAAAGCAATAGAAAGATTTGTCTATACTGTTGTAGTCAGAAAGAAATTTAATGCTGATGTCTGCAAAAAACGATTAAACTCAGTTAGCACGAATAGGACTCTCAACCCTAAAAGCAATTATAATTGATCAACACAATAACTCTTTACTGGTTTTACAACATTTAACAAATTGTACAGATATCTCAAAATTTGCCAAAGACAGACAGACTGATTGCATCAATTTGTCATTCTCGCTTTTAAAAAAAAACAAGTTGCAGTTATTAAATCGCAAACACAGTTATCTGCAAGAAATATATACTGATTTGTCAAAGACAGACAGACTGATTGCATCAATTTTTCATTCTCGCTTTAAAGAATAACAAGTCGTAGTTCGCAAACTCAGTTATCTGTAAGAAATATAAACGGGGAAATTTATAAGATGTTCCAATTTTAAAAACTAGAAATAAATCTATTGAAATATATGCTATGAGTTATTTACTGGTTATTGGTTTCCCAATGTACAGATATCTCAAAATTTGTCAAAGACAGACAGACTGCATCAATTGTTCATTTGTGCTTTTAAAGAATAACAAGTCGTAGTTATTAAATCGGGAGTAATGTAAAAAGAAAAACACAATGTGTTTTTCTTTATTGTAATTTATAAAATACATATATATATATATATATATATATATATGTATATATATGTATATATATTATATATATATATTGTAGTGGACTTAAAGGGTTAAATTTGGGGTAAGCAGTGCAATTTCAAACACCCTGTATAGAGAAAGGAACAATTTATTAACGTGCAAAATTTATTTTATTTATTTAAGTTGAACGAACAAGTATTGAAGTATTTTTATAATTACGGATTGAAAAGTAATAGGTTCATAAAGAAAACCAGTTTTAAAAACAAATAAGAAACGCATAATTCAATTAATTTATTTTAATTCAACGTGTAATAACGTCAATAAACGCATCAGGGAATATAAAATCAATAATCCCAAGGCAAAATCTTTCTTAGCAAACAAACAGAGGTCGGTTGTATAAAATACCGTGAAATATAAACTCCAAGAAAGGTTATTAAATACGATCAATAATTAAGAACACCTGCAAGCGGGAAAAGTCATCTTCTGCGTATTTGTGAACATAATAAGGCGAGTTTCAAGGAAAATATTGTTCAAGTGTCAGGGGCTTCGCTTAACAAACGAACAGAGTTTCTTAGAGAGCAGAAGGGATGCACGATTGATAAGATGCTACAGAATGAGACGGGTATAAAAACATTCAATTTAAAATGCACGTATTCGATCCACGTGGAGTCCATAAGACCCGGTCAGCAATATCGATTTTCTACAACTTAAGTAGGGTTGGAACGCGACATCAAATATGCATAAAACAGGAATAACAATATTACAGTCGGAGTTTTATGACGTCACTGAACTGTATCATTGGTTGAAATAGATAGTTTTACAACACACGATCACGACAGGTAAATGCGGTGGGTCGGATGATATAGCGTGTTCGCGAGGTAAAATTTCTAGAAGTTTTAAGACGGTTATACCAAAATTTCCTGAAATATTATTTTCAATTGAGTATTTCACATAAAGAGTGGCCAAGGGGTGGCATTTTTATTGTATAAATACGGGAAGAAAATTAATAGTGCTCTCTTTAATTTCGCATCGCTTAACGACGTATAATAATCAACCGACAAGGCTTGTGAGTATTGAAAAATTGTAAAATTCAGTAAAATCTGTTAAGGGTATTTGGGGCTTTATAGTTATTAACGCGAGTAGTGGCGAGTGATTTAAATTAACTAAGGTCCAACAAATACCTTATTATAATTTGAATTAGGGCCGCTATACTTGCGGCCACGTCCCCAATGCTCCACCCGGAGGTACTACACTGGGTTTAAACGCAAAAATAATCGTGTTTCTAATTAATTCTGACTTCATAGTTAATCCACCCTAAATAAAAAACTAAATAAAAATCTAACAAACCTAACAAGCTCTAACAATCTAACAAACATAAAAATCTGACCAACTGAAACAAAACTAAAAACAGGGTTGTAAATAATGGTATCCCAAGCGCTGACTTTGGAGTGTACCCGATCAACAAGACACAAGCAAAAATAAGAGGGGGAGGGATCCGTAATACCGGATAGCAGACGCCGGCTCTGCTTACCAGTGCGACCTGAAGGGTCGTCCTAAAACTATACAAATCTAGCTATCTAATTTAAATTCATTCCTAGCTTTCCCTATCATTCCCTAACTGATTTATATTATGATTACAATCTTCACTATTCTACTCTTCCTTCCCAAATATATACTGCAACCAATATGGCGACAGAACGTCAAACAAAATAAATATGCCACAAAATGCTACAATGCATGCTAATAAATAAATAAATAAATATAAAGCGTAAATATAAAATATAAATAAATATATAAATAAATGTCTAATAAGCGTTAAGCATATAGCAGTGCACAAAAAAGCAAAAGCATCACCCTATTTATCAGGTGCACTCGCACAAGCATTATGTCGGCTAGCGCCATTACACACAAAACGTGCTTGTTAAATTATTTCAAAAACTACTAATTAATGTAAATCAAAGCTTGTGCGAGTACAGCCGCCACAATTTAAGTCTTACCTCCATGATAAAATTTTCCAGCATCCGAAGATCTGGTCGTCTCCTTACATCTAACTGTAACTTACTTCTAAGGGTAAGATGGGGTGCACTGCTAAAGTCCTGGTGGGTATGCACTAAATGTTCTTGGGGGGGAATCACAATCACTATCACTTCACTTTTAAGTCCTGGGGGGATGTGCGGTTTCACTCTATTTTATTACCTTTGTTTATTTTATTGATTAAATTTAATGAGGGTTTCTGATTTATTTGTTATTGTTTATTTGTTATTATTTATTCCCGATTTTCCGCACATAATTATGAAGATAGGCAGTGATTGTATTAATGGTGTGGGGGTTTCTCGTGCATATTGGACATTTGGGTATAATTATCATGTTATTTTATTATTATTATTATTATTACTATTATTATTATTATTATTTTTTTAATTTTTTTAATATCAGGTTTTGGTTATATCTATGCTCGTATCCTTACTCACGCCAAGTCAATCTAAAACTTTCCAATCCTCCCACCAACCCCACCGAATTTTACACGCGGTTATCATTGTCTAATCTCGCGACCCTTCCCGCGAATTGTTTTAAGGCTGTCCAGAACGCCTTCTGGTTAACCACTTCCGACTTCCTCTAGGCTCTTTGGCCATGCCAGACCTAAGATAGCTAGTTTGCTATCAGTCAACCCACGATTTCCTGCCTCAGGCGGGCAGTCGAAGAGCACGTGCTCTGCGCTTTCCGCGCCCTCACCGCATTCGCAGCGGTCGCTGTTGGTTAGCCCGAACCTTTGTAAATACGCCTTCAGGGCGTCGTGCCCTGTTATCAACTGCATCATTTTGTATCGAGCTTAACCTCGATCCTACCTCTAGCTTCTATGCTCGGTATGAATTTGTGGGTCAACCTGCCCGTGACAGAGTTGTTCCACCTCTCTTCCCATTGTCGAATTGATTTTTCGCTCAGCTTTCTTTTAATCAAAGACCTCGGTATCGACGAATGTGATATTCGAAAGTCTCCCGTCGCGGTTTCCTTAGCTAATTCATCAGCCCTATCGTTTCCTACGTTACCATTGTGCGACCTGACCCAACAGAACTTTAAACGTCGAAACTCGAGCGCCGTACGCGCTATCCTCCAGACGTCCGCTTGGAGGTCTGTCGAGGCGTTCATGTTTGTTAAAGCCGTCAGCGCCGATTTACTATCACTGATTATATAATACTCGTCTCTGCCCGTATGGTTTATTACGTAATCGATAGCCTCTCGTATGGCTACCAATTCGCACTGGAAGATAGTGCACCAGTTCGCGAGTTTGGTTTGAAACCGAAACACCCCCCTTTCCTGCTTATACACGACAAACGCCGCGCCTGCTTGCCCATCGTCCATTCGTGAACCGTCCGTATAAATTCTGATACCCATCGCGTCCTCATCACCTTCGACAAACTCGATTCCTCTAATATCAGCCGGGTGCCCCAACTTAGATACAACGATCTTTCTTGCAATTTCCCTATTATCAAAATTAAGATCTTCGATAATTTCGCGCCCTTTTCCTATATTTATTAATCGCCTATCTCTAATCTCCCTAACGACATATTCGATAGGGAAAGTCCTACTGATCACCAGAACAGCCTCCGTGGAGGTGGTCCTGTACGCCCTCGCCGCTTTTACCGCGGTTATGCGTTGTACACTCGTTAATTGACGCATCTCCCGGACTTTACAACCTTCTGCCGATACAGAAGCTGCGTACAGTATTGCCGGCTCAATTGCTCCGGTATAAACCGTCCTCAGCGATTCGCCCCTGAAACCCCACTTTATTTTAGCCGCCGCCATCATTTTATTTGATATTTCGCTGCCCTTACTTTTTACGTATTGTACGTGCGCTTTCCAATTTAATTTATTGTCGATCTTGACGCCGAGGTAGGTAATACAATCTTTAAACGGAATTTTCTCCCCTCCTAGCTCTAACCTAGGAGGTCTCTGTCCTGGTTTCGTGCCGAAATAAAGCGCCTCTGACTTCGCCGTGTTAAATTTTAATTTAACCGCCTGCGACCATTCGTGTAATTTATTAAGCGCCTAGTTCGGTTTTGTGCGCATATCCATTAGCAATCTCGATCTTACAATTAAAAGCGTGTCATCTGCAAACCCAACGATTGAGCATCCTTCGGGCAACTTGACCCTAAAGATGCTCTCATACAACAACTTCCAAAATGTGGGTCCAGAACATGACCCTTGCGGGCATCCCCTTTCCACCTCACGCGACAGAACTTCACCCGGAATTTCAACCTGTGCCAATCGTCTCGAGAAATAGCTCTTGACCAAAGACATCAAGTTTCGCGGACAACCCCTACGATCTAACTCGCAAACGATTAATGGCCACCAGGCAGCATCAAATGCTCCTGAAATGTCCAAAGCAACAACGACACAGTACTCTTTAGCATCTCTTGCCTGCTTAATTTCTCCGACAACGAACTCTAACGCGTCGACTTGCCCTCCACGAAACCAAACTGTCGGTTATTAAAACCGCCGCTGTCTCGCACTAGGTGCTCACCACGCGTAGTCATAACGCAATCTAAAACTTTCCCCAGCACCGGTAGCAAGCTAATTGGACGATAGCTGCCCGGATCTGACGTATCCGTCTTTTTAGGTTTGGGTATAAATTTCACATTCTGGATTTTCCAGCAACGCGGAAAACGCCCCTTTCTAAACAAGGATTAAACAACCCAACAAAGATACACGGGGCTAACAAGCACGCCTGCAGAGCTGCGTCTGAGGTGATTCCATCATGCCCCGGTGCCTTCTTAGGGTTCATCCTCCTAAGAGCCCAGACGACCTCGTGAACTAGGATTGCCTTATCGGCACCTGTTCCTTGCGCCTCTGCAGCTTCCCGACGTACTAAATCGTGCGACCCTTCATCCCCCTCGGGATTATCCGATGGGAAAAATTTCTCTAGTAAATATTCCTCTGTGGTTTTAAAACCTTCCGTGTATTCGCCATTTGTTTTCTTTATATTACTGAGCGCGATTTTTTGTTGTTTTCCTCTAATTACGCGGTATGCGGTTCCCCAGGGTTCTTTCTCTGAGTTTTGCGTGCAGAATTCTTTAAATTTATTCGTTCGCGTTTCTTCTATTAATATTTTATATTCGCGGTAACTTTGATTATATTCTATTCTGCGTTGTTCTCTTATTTCTCCCGAGGCGCGTTGATAGCGGCGTCTTAGGTTACGCGTTTCTGCCCGCTTGGTGGTTAGTTCCCGGGTCCACCAGGGTACGTTGTCTTTAAATGTTTTCTTTTGCGGCATGGAATACGACAACGCGTCTACTACCGCGTCGTTCATTTTTTTCGCGAGTGTTTCTACTTCGTCTGCTTCTCGGCAGTTAAATAACTCATTTTCGAGCGCAGAGATACTTTCGCCAAATTTTTCTTAAAACCGCTCCCAATTTGCTTTTTTATTACAGAACCGCGGAAATATAGTTAGCTGCTCTTTTGCGCTTGTTTTGGTCTCAACGTCCCATGTTATTAATTTATGGTCAGAGAGCGTTTCCTCGTCCGACCTTAGTTTCCAATTACAAATCGTTTCTAACATTTCGTGCGAGACTGCAGTAATGTCTATAAAACTGCTGCCTCTATGCGTCTCAAACGTAGGTGAATCATTAGTGTTTATCACACTAAGGTCCCATCCCGTAAAAAGATCAGCAACCTGCGAGCCTCTATCGTCTTCGATAGGGCTGCCCCATAATGGCGACTTAGCATTAAAGTCTCCCGCGATAATTAAATTTCTATTTCTACCGATTTTACGAAGAATTCCTTCAATTTGATTTGTTAAATCCTCTGTTTGAGGATTCTCCCGCCGGGAATCGATCGGCGGAAGGTATGTGCTTATCAAGTAAAACGTATGCAATTCCGTTTTTATTTCTGCGGTGGTTATGAACTCATTCGACAGATTGTTTAGGATTATTCCGGCGCACGTCCCGTTATTTATTATTATCCCGCTACGCGGTCGTTCGCTGTTTGCGTTTAAAACGGTAACCCCCTTCCCAAAACCTGTTATTTTATGGCTATACAGGTGCGGTTCCTGTATAAGCCCGATGTCGATATTACTTTCGCTGAATAACTTTACGAAGTTATTTGTAGCCCCTTTTTCTTTCCCGAGATTTAATTGCGCGAATTTAATCATCTTGCTTCTTTTAAATCTTTCTATTTCTTCACGGTCCATAATCGATGTTCCGTGTGATTGCGTTCTTCAATCTCAGCATCGTGGGGCATCTACTCTACTTGGCGTCGTGGCGCGTATCGACCTTCGCGCCACCGCCAGTTCTGTCGTTTGCCCTAGCGCAAACCACACGGCAGGCGACTGCCCTCCGGCAATTCTTAAACTCGTGTCCGACTTCGGCACAGTTACCGCACCACTGTACCTTCTCCCTGCACTCCATCGACCTATGGCCGTACTCGTAGCACCTGTAGCACTGGGTCATCGAGAAGTGGTCCCGGGCCCAGACTCTTCGCCACCTAAGGTTTATAGCGTCAGCTAATATACGTCTCCAAAGTGTGGGGGTCACTTCGAAGACTACGTTGACGAAGGGATCCCTAGGGCCCTTTCCGCCAAACCTAAATTTCTCCCTCAGGTGGTCTTCGATCTTCAAATCGCCGAAGTGGAGATTCTGGCTCGCGATCAACCGCACTAGTTCTTCTGCTTTCATCCCCGCTTTGACCCTCGGAAGAACGACCCGTGGGCGCTTCTTCTCGATGGTCTTCGCCACGAGCTCTTTGCAGTGACCGCCGACCTTCGACTGCAATTTCTTCGCATCTTCCCATCCTGCACACTCAACTACTACACCGCCCCTGCGAGTCCTACGAGCTCCGACTACGACAAACCCATCACGAGCGGGATCGACCTTTTTCTTTAGGGTCGACATGACGTCCTCTTTCTCCCCTGGCCTGGCGTCGACCCTAACTGCAAAGGTAGGCGTTGCACCTGCAGCATACGACACCTTCCGCGGCATCGGCACCTCCTGGACCCGGTAACACTGCTGCCCTGAAACAGAAACAACCACCGCTGGATTTCCCCCGACAACACCAGCTCTCCCAGGACTATCTAAGCAAAGACGAAGCGCCCTAACCATACCTATAAGTTGGTTCGTAACGTCGCGGATATCATCCACGGCGTGCCGAACCATCTTCCTGTCCTCGACGACGATAGTGGCGGAGGTCGTCGGCACCCTCCCATAGACGGCAGCGTGCGCCTTCCTCACCCTGAACTTCAAGAGCTCCAGTTCATCGAGGTCGCTAGCATCAACGCTAACGTTGCTGCTAGTCGACATCGTGCGCTGGGCTCTCGAAGTAGAAGGCAATTCTGGCGCCGCAACCACCACGGGAGGCCCCAACTCCCCCGACACGACCGCCGCAGACACAGGTTCTTCTACCTCCTCCTGAATCCCTAACATAACGTCCCTTAGGACTACCTTCAGCTGTTTCCCTCCAACAGCACCTTCAGCCTCCGACCTATCAGACTCCGACCGATCTCCCTTCTTCTTTCTGGGCAACGGTTCCTCGTCGCGGTGGACCACCATGCTGACAAAACTAACGACAAAGAATGACACCTAAAACGCAGCTTAAACACGACTTGACCGTTACGACGCTAAAAGATCGACGCTAGAAGAGCGCAAAACGTTGGTCCAATAAAAAATATTTTGTTTAAAGGTGAACCGTACGCAACCTTGTATTTATTTAAACTTCGAACCGCCCAACTAAATATCAAATTTTAACAAAAATACAACAAGCACCAAGCGTGAAAATAACAACTAGAATCAAATAAATTCCCTAACGCAATAAAAATATCTCGATTCAAAATGTACCGTAAAGAACACTAATTATTTATTTTAAATTTCTTTTAAACCGCCAAATCAAATTTAAATAAACTAATTACTTCAAAATATTAAAATATCTAATTTATAAATAACAACACTTAATTTTTAAATGTGTAATTAACAAATAAGGTCGAGCGCAATCGGAATGTGGTCACCGGAAATGACCTTTCACTTAATCACTTGGTAACTGTAACTGTTACACCGCTTAATTACACCAAAATCGATTTTAAAGGAACTTATAAGTACGCTTGTACTTAAATTACGGAAAATTTACATTAAAATTGTTTTAAAATTTACAGTTTTTGAGTTATTTGTTTGACTTAAAAAGGCTTAGATTTTTGTTTTTTGGTTATTATTTGATTATACGCGCACTATAAAAAATTCACACACTTTTTGGTTGTTTTACCCGGTTTTTTACTCGATTTACGCGGTTTTTATTTTAAATTTATTATTAAAAATGCCTTTCTAAGTTATTTCGAAATTATTTTTGAGTATTAGTTTAGTAGATTTTTGTTTTATTAACCCGAAATTTAGTTTATTTAAAAACGCGAATTTGGTTTAAATTACAAAGAAAACGCGATTTATTTAGTTTTTATTTAGTTTAAATTCTGTTTTAAAATTTTATTTTACTGCCCTGTATTTAAAATTTGATGGCACACAAGTATAAAAATAAAACACAATAAAAAGCAAAGCTTCAAATAAAATAATACAACAATAAATAATATAAACCCTAGATAAAAACTTACTGTTATTGCTGAAGCGGGAGCTCAGCAATAACACGTCCGCTCGCTTCAAGCGGCAACTAGAAAGTAAAACAAATACCTTACCAAGCTAGTCATTTAGTAAAGCAATAAACAAGTGTAATGTACATGTATTTGGATGTTGGAATGGTATGGTAATTGGCAGCACGGAGCTCGGCGTAGACTGAGTTAGCATCTATAAATATGTGGTGGAGCAGAGCGCATAATCACGAGGCAAAGGGGTTCTGGATAGCGTCATCGTAGGAAATGGAGTCTTGAAGCATTTTCCAGGTAAATGATTTGAATTTGCTGTTATTTGATAAACTGTTGAAATTATTTGTGATGTGTGAGTGAACTTTGGGGGTTATTTATGGTTTTTAACGAATTGAAAAAGATACGTGTACTTGACTATTATGAGGATATTTTAAATATCGAAAAGGTGTACGAAAAGCTTATTAAATTTCATGATGAATTTAAATTTAATTGTTAAGGGTACATGGGTTTATTAATCTTGTAGTAATAGTATGCAAGGTGGAAAGCATACATTAGTAAACTGGGTTATCATGAGCTCACCATACTTCAGTGTGCAATAATAAATAAAGATAAGGTTTTATTTGGGGCCCATTTAATTCTATTGTATTAAATGTGTTGGCACTTAAAATTTTAAAACAGGGACTTTACAAAAATAGCAGTTATTGAGTTGTAACTAGATCACCGAACTGTACATATCTATGAATTATTCTTTGTAAATAGCAGTAAATAAATATTGTATGATTGTTGTATTATTTTGTGATTTTATTGAATGGTGTGTGAATGGGAAGGAAGAATGATTATAAATTTAGGTATTCGAGAAGAGGCACAGCTGAGCTAGCCAGGGAAGCTGCTGAAAAAAGATTGTTGCAGCAGAAGAAGTCAGGGTAAGAAAGAATATTTCTAAAAAAAAATATTTTTTTTTTTGAAAACCGGTTGTTGACGCTTGTGATGTATAACCCGTAAACCAACATTCCACGGCAATATATATATATATATAATATATATATATATATATATATATATATATATAATTAGAAAATATCATGATATGTACTCTAGAATAAACATACTATAATTCACCTAACTTGTTTAAATTTTCGTTTTCCAAATGAGCAAGCATCCCAAATATAAAGAACAGTTCTAACTCACTCTAACTCTGAACGGTAAAATATTACCTTATCGGTTCTCTGAGGGCTGTTTTCTTCATCTTTGACGCGCGGTCGTTTCTGGTTGTTCTTCTTCTTGTTTACTAAAGAAAATTCAGATAAAGATTAGATCAAGTAAATGCACTAAGAAAATTAAATCTATATTAAGCCAACGAATACATACTGTGTATTAGTGTCATCAAGTCGTACTTTGCAATTGGTGGATTTGCTCACGGAGCCAACGATTTTTCAGCACTTCATTGGAATTAACTATAAACTACTCAATAATTTTAACCCAACCACTATCATTATTCTTTCCTGACAAAGACAATTTTAAAAAAGTTTTCATATTTGATTTGTTTTACAGAACACAACTACAACTTGACAATAAAGATTGAGCGATTATCACACACATATCTTGAGTATATACATATATTAAACAACAAGAACAGCAGAAAATTCAACTCATGTCAGCAAGAATTTAATGCTAAGGTATTGTCTAGATAGCAATTGTAGAAATATAAAATCTGCAGAAAATTTAATAAACCCAGTCATGTAAAATTTTAAGACTGACGTTCGCAGAAAAATAAAATAAATGTTTTCAGCAAGAAATGCTGACATCTGCAGAATAAATAATAAACCCACTCAGTCAGCATAAATGGGACTCCAAACCCTGAAAGCAATTATAATTGATCAACGCAATCTAAGAATAGCTGGTTACTAGTTTCCCATAGATTTTAAACACATTATTATACCATACTTAAAATTAAAGTTATCAATTGCAAAACCACAAAATTAAATTTATCGAGGAATCATTTGAAATATTTACTTTTTCAGTAAAACTGAAAGAAATTGACTTTTATACATTTTAATTAAATATATTAAAGAATACCCGATATTATAGAATTTTTCTATTGTCTAATTTGTAGTACTTGATTACAAAGAAATTACATACAACAAGCGTTTTTTTCTTTGTCAACGAAGGTCTAGTCTATTGACTTCCGTTGAGTTTATGAAAGCATTCGCATTTCCATAGTTATGTACTGAAGCCAACTCTATACAATTTTAGATCAGATGCATTTCTAATTTCAATCGCAAAAAATGAGAGCATCTATAGGAAATGTGTACTCAGATTAAAAATAAACATTTTTTTACACCGTTCTGTAAACTGAGATTAAATCCATCTAATCCATGGTTAAAGTTAACTGTCAATTTTGTAGGTTCAATAATTTACACTCATGCTACGTGGGATGTAACGTTAACAGAAGCGACCTTGTACCTATCATATGATTTTAATATCTTGCTTTCAAGACAAAAATAGAATGGCGTTTTCTGGTTGTGATTAGGTACACAAATTTTTAAAACCAGTATTAAAAAACTACTGCAGTTTATCCTAGAATTAACGTTGTGTGTAATTTGAAATAAAATCGCACACCACACGCGTTTTTTTTTCTTGTTGCAAGGAAGTCTATTACCCTTCCGATGCTTTGTCTGCATTTTTTGATAGTTTTGAAGTTGGAGCATTTAATAAATTTTTTTCAGTTAA
Organism: Platerodrilus igneus; assembly: GCA_036346225.1. NCBI lineage: Eukaryota > Metazoa > Arthropoda > Insecta > Coleoptera > Lycidae > Platerodrilus > Platerodrilus igneus. Next base: position 57,899 of record JARFIW010001225.1, on the reverse strand, counting down.
ATGTTGCTGGCGTTTTAAACTTCGTTTAGTTAGCTGGAGATAAATCTAGTACCTTAAAAATCAATCACGCCTTAATCGTAAGGTAAAAATAAAACCTAATTTTTAAAACAGTATTATTAAGCATTCATGCAGTTATCCTAGAATTAACGTTGTGTAATTTAATTTACCTGTAAGCTATATTGCAGCACCTTAACAATGAAAAAATTTGTGACGATTTATGACTCGTGTAATGAACTCTGTTATCAAAAATAAAATACAAACTGCTTTCGATGTAAACACAATTACCTACCTATATGTGTTATTTTGAATTTAATTAAATGTATAAAAGTCAATTTTTTTCTGTTTTAGTGAAAAGTAAATTATTTCGTCAATAATCTAAAACTTATTCAATATTAATGTATTAGTTATTAAGGGTCACTTGCATCGCATTTACTTTAAATGACGTTTAACTAATCTAGGTTTTATTTTACTCTATGCCTTTGTTGAATTTTAAACCCCCGTCATTAGTTAGTTTTGCTACGTTCTAGTTTTTGATACTAATGCTATAATTAATCCTACACCTGAAGAGGAAATAAGAGTTGTTTTAAATAAAGTTTTATGGAAAATGCCACGCGATTTAAGGTTCGGGCCTTTGGAGCGGTGTTTTTAAAAACAATTACAAACTCTTAACACATTTATTGGTTCTTAAACAAAAATTACAATGGAATTTAGAAAAACTGTCAAAAAAGAATAACTTTAATCAAAAATAATATTAATTGTACTAAGGCGAGTAGTCTAGGTAGACAACAATGCAAAATCTGTAATACTCAGACTGACTCAATTGAGTAGCTTGAACAATGAAGTATGGAGTTCAAAGACTGACTGCCGGGCCTTGAGCTCCCGGGCTTCTTATAATAACCTGCCCCTCACACGGCTGTGGGAACTTGCAGATCTCATGTCTGCTTTTCTCTTAATTGTACATTTTATTACATTGTAACAATCTTATTTCTAAGTAATTGCGGTATGTTAACCGCCTGTAACCTGCCACCTGCAGTATCACTGCCCTCACGGATGCAAAGTTGCATGTCCGTTCTTATGAACTGTCGATAACCTCTCTGGGTTATCCTTGTATTACATTGTTGCAATGAACTTATACTTTATTTAACAATTTCTAATAATTCCTATTAGATTCAATATATTCAATACATATAGATAATTGGGGGATACATAACTCCTCCCACCGTAAATGAAAAATTAAGGTTTTACTTAATTTTTAAATACATATAATTCATTATTCAATCTCATTTAAAATTCATTGTTTCTAAGAGTATACTTATCGTTTCTTTATTTTTCTTTGTGTTCTTAAATCTAGAACTGTTTCCTTCATTCTTATGTCTAAGGTACATTTTGTAACAAAACATATATAATTAGAAAAATTATTAAAATGATTAACACAATTGTCCAAACGCTTATATTATCATAATGTAACTTTGGCGTTTTAAGTTAATTTAAATGCTCTTTGTAACTCTCCACTAATTTCATGGCGTGGTTGAGGTCGTCTAAGTCTAGATGCTCTAGCTTCATGGGTTTCTTTACTATTTCTTCGTCTTCTTGTTGTTCTATCTTGAACTGTAGTTCCGATAGTTTTGCAAGTTTCTTTGTTGCTATAGGATCTTGATAAACTCTGATTACTTCTTTTTTCAATTTTACATAACAGTCTTCTTTAAGTGTGATTAGTTTGCTTCCGATTAATGCTTGGTTATTTTCATCTTGATTGCAGTGGATGGTTGTTACTACTTCTGTTGGGAAAATGGCTATCCATTTGTTTTCTGTAACCTTTTAAATTTTTATGTTGTTTATTTGCACTTGTTTGGCTTCACGGTTTTTGTAATGATTTGAGAATTTTAATAGTTGTACTTCACAAGGGTTGTCTTCTTGAATAGTTGTTGTCGTCATCGATTGGCATAAGTATTGGTTTGGTGTTACTTCAGTAGATTTTTCGTTTGTATAACCATATCTCAGTTCATTTAGAGATAGGAATTTGGTTTTAGGTATGATAACTTGGTATGTGCTAGTAACTTTCGTTGAAAAAGCAAATAAATGATAATATTGATAATTGTTACTTTCTACTATCGGGATTTCTATTAAAAATATTATTTCGTTATTCTTAATGTAGCCATTTACTATAGCTATCTATTCAAATATTAGGATGTTTGATTCTATTACATCAAAAGGTAATTTACTGTTAATTTTAAGTGATCTAATTCTTATTAATTCTTTTAATAAATCGGTTGGTTCAATAATACTGGAGTGTAGGGTATTTAATTTTGCAAATGTTACTGCGTTTTCTAGCGTTGCTAAAATTTGTTGCATTAAAGTAAGGGTTGATTGTGTTTTGCATACTGCCTAATTTTATTGGTAGTATACCGGGGTGGTTTTCTTATATCTTTTATTATTACTTGGTTGTCCGTTCTACCTGGGCGGAGGTTGACGGTAAGGGTGATGATTGTCCATCTGAAATTACAGGGTGTCTTAGGTTTTTCAAATAAATGTACTTTGTTATTTTGCCGTTTTCTACTACTGCTATATTTTTATCTAATATTCTCTTAATTTTAAATGGTCCTAAATTTCTGGGTGCTGTTTTATGTCGCTTGCTTTGAAAGTTTTTCTCATACACGGCTTGTCCTATTGAAAATTTATTTGCGTCGGTATTTTTATTTCCGGTTGTAGTGATACGTTCCTTATCGTTCTCTAATTTATCTTTTACCTTGTCATAAGTTATTTTTAGTTTTTCTTTGTGATCTTTCGCATCTTGTTGATATACTTCCTTGTTGTAGTGTATGTCTAGGGATTTTGTGAATCTGAATGTGCTAAGGTTAATTCTAAGGGTGTAAAATTTGTCGATGAGTGAATTGTATTATTATAGGCGATTAGTGCGTATGACATTAGATTGGTTATATGTTCCTTTTTATAATTTATTCTTAATAATCGAATTTGTTCTAACAGGGTTAAATGTAGTCGTTCAATTAGTCCGTTTAATTCAGGGTGGTTTTCCGTTATGAAATGAATTTTTATTTTGTGAAGTTCTAAAGTATTTTGTATTGTCTCATTTTTAAATTCGCTACCATTGTCTAGAGTTATTGATTCGGGTGTTCCATAAAATGTAAAATACTTTAAAAATCCTTGGGTCACGATGCTATTTTTGGATGTGATTGGTATTGCTTGGCCTATTTTTGTAAATGCGTCTACCATTGTTAAATAGTTTTGCGCTTCTACTACTAGAGCATTGGCATGTAGTTTTTGAAATGGTTTGTCGGGTGTTTTAGTTAACATTAAGGGTATCCTTGGGGGTTTCCTATCGTATTTCGCTTTGTCAAATAGTTCACATTGGTTAATGAAATCTGTGGTCAATTCCTTCATGTCTTTAAAATAATAACGTCTTACAAGTTGTTTTATTGTTTCGTTAATTCCACGATGGTTGGTGTTTCCTTCGTGTTGATTCCTAATTACATCGTTTATTTTGTCAGAGCCGTCTAGTGTTATTAATTTTCTCGTAAATCTGATGAGTTCAGGGCCAGAGTTATCGAATAATTTAACGTATATTTCTGAAAATCTTTGGTATAAATGTTCGGTGTTGAAATATAAATAAAATCGTTTTTTCTCGGGGCTGTATTCTTTTAGAATTTTAATTATTTGTTCCTCGTTGTCATCTTTGGTTATTTGAATTTGGTATATCTTTCTGTTATCTACTTTTGTATATTTTACGGGATTGGGGTTATTTAAAACTTTGGTGATTATAAATTGTTTGGGTTTCATATCGATTGCTTCGTTTAAAATTTTAATCGCGTTTTTAGGTTCTTCGTTTTGTGTCGAATGTATCGTGTCGATCTTGTCTAGATCTTCCTTTATTTCTGCTTCGTCTACGTTTCCTATAATGGATTCCGTTTCTAATGCATTGAGTTGGATTTTACTTAAAGCGTTTGCGTTGTTGTTATAAATTACTTTTTTATATATAATTTCGTAATCGTACTCTTCGAGTCTGATTCGCCATCGTTGTAATTTTGAATTCGGTTTTTTCAGTTTGCATAGCCATACTAATGGTCTATGATCGGTGTATATGTAAAATTTTCTTCCGTATAAGTAAGGTCTAAAATATTTTGTTGCCCAAATTATGGCTAATAATTCTTTTTCTATGGTGCAATATTTCTGTTCGGTTTCATTTAGGGTTCTGGATGCGTAGCAAATGGGTTTATCGCTACCTACTTTTCCTTGGCTCAATACTGCGCCTAATGCTACATTCGATGCGTCTGTCGTTAGTATAAATGGTTTTGAAAAGTTTGGGTATTCTAATACAGGGTGATTCGTTAATATGTTTTTAATTTTGTCTACGGCTTTAATAAATTCCGGGGTGTGTTCAATTTTGTTTCCCTTTTTTAAACAATTTGTCAGGGGCTTGGTTATCTGAGCGTAACCTTTAATGAATTTGCGGAAGTAACCACTAAGTCCCAGAAATTCTTTAATTTCTTTGGTTCTTTTTGGCAATGGGTAATTTAAAACGGCATTTGTTTTGTCGGGATTTGGCACTACTCCTTGGGGTGTTATTACATGTCCTAAAAATGATACTTCTTTTTGTAAAAATTCACTTTTGTCTAATTGTACTTTGAAATGTGCTTGTCTTAGTCTTTCAAATACTTCTCTCAATCTTTCTATGTGTTCTACCAATAATGTGGGATAAACTATGATGTCATCTAGGTACACAAGGCATTTTTCATTGCGTATTCCTCGTAATATATTGTCCATGACTTTCTGAAAAGTAGCGGGTGTGTTCTTTAATCCAAATGGCATTCGTTTGTACTCGTAATGTCCTCTAGGTGTGCTGAAGGCTGTTTTTGATACATCTTTTTCTTCCATGTCTACCTGATGGTATCCTGATGCTAGGTCTAATGTTGAAAAATATTGGCATTTGCCTAATTTGTCTAAAATTTCGGTTATATTTGGTAGTGGATATTTGTCATCTACCGTTTTTTTATTTAACTTTCTATAGTGTATTACCATTCTGTACTTTCTCTTTCCGGTTGCGTCTAATTTCTTAGGTACTATTAACACGGGGCTGCTCCATGGTGAATTGGAGTGCTGGATTATGTCTTGTTCTAATAAGTCTGCTACTTGTCTGTCAGCTTCTTCTTGGCTTGCATGAGGTAGTCTATATGCTTTTGTAGAGATTGGCTTATTGTCTGTTAGCTCGATATTATGTTTTACTGTGTTGGTGAATGTTAGTGGTATTCCTTCACAGTGGAATATGTCGCGGTATTTAAAACATAAGTTTTCAATTGCTCTTTGCTCTTCCTGATTGATGTCGGTATTAAACCGGATGTTAGTTAAATTTTCTCTTAACATTTTGTCATGTTCTATTGGGTTGTAATCGTTTTCTAAATTTTCGTCTATTTCCATTTCGTTAAAATTTAATTCTTCTACGTTAATTGGGTCTGTTAATGATAATTCTACGGGATAGTCGTTTGAATTTAGTATCGTTGTGGTTGCATAATTATCTTTTATTTGTACTAAAGCAGTTGGGGTTTCTACTCCTTGTTGAAATGTCATATGATTTATTATTCCTACTTTTTTGTTAGATTTTACTGGGATTTTTATTTTTCTTTCCGTTCGGGGTTCTATTGTGTATTTTTGTTCGATTTGTGTGTTTTGAAATTTAATGGGGATTTTTCCGTCTTTCGTCCTTAATAAACGGTTCTTTATGTCAATGTTGGCTTCTAATTTTTTTAGAAGGTCCATTCCGATTAGTCCGTCGTATTTGTTGTTAAATTCGAATACACAAAATTTATGTTTCATTTTAACATTAAATGTTCTCGGTAAGGGTATATTAGCTACGAATTGGTGTAGTGTTGATTGATGGGTTGTTTTAATTTTAAATCGTTCTCTTTCTACATAATCTAAATAATGTTTTTTTTACGTTTCTGGGGCTAATTAATGTTTTTGATGATCCGGTATCGATTAATAGTTTAAATTCGGCGTGGGGTATTTCTATGTATGGTAATACTAAGTGATTTATGTTATTTAAGTTTATTAAGTTTGGTCGGTTATGAATTGGTCCATTTGAAAATTTGAGTTCGAGTTTTCTTCGTCGTACTCCTCGTAAGTTTCGTATTGTTCGTCGCGTTCATAAATTTCTGCATGGTTTGATTCATTGTTCGTACCTGTCTAAATGTAATTATTCTGGTCAGTGTCAAATTTTTCTACTTCTTGGTGAAATAGTTCTTCCGATGTAAAATTGCGTTTCTGATGAGGGTTTTGTCGGATATGTGTTATCTTTGTATTTTGTCTGGTGTTACCAGATGAGGTATCCATTGGTGTTGGTTTATAATAATTATTAGGGTTATTATTATTCATTGGTGTATTTCTACTGGGGTTTGTGTAGAATGCTGGTCTTTGTTGGTTTAGATTTTGATTAAATCTTGCTTGGAATGCAGGTTTCGTAAAAGTTGGGTTAAACGTTGGTTTTGGAAAATGTTTATATTGATTATTAAAATTCGTATTGTTGAAATTTGGGTTATTAATTCGTGGTTGATTTGTTTGTGTGTTAAAGGGTGTGAATTTTTGTTGAAGGATTGTTTGTCTTGTGGCTTATATAGTTTTTATGAGTGAATAACTTTTATTTGCGTTGGGGTTGTATAGTCTGTTGCGGTAATACATTACATTTTCTTCTTTTATTACTAGGTTCATGGCTTCTTCTAGATTTTGGGGACGTTGGAATCTGATCTTATCCGATAGTCGTTCTGGTAAAGCGTTTATGTATGTGTCCAGTGCCATTTCGTCATATATTTTTGTTTTTAAATGTCGAACGTTTTAATTGGGCTCTTCGATTTTTAATTTTGTTTGAATTAAACTTCTCACGTCTTGGCATTTCATTTCGAATTGATAGGGGGATTGGTTGTTTTCCATTCTGAGGTTTATTAAGTCTCGTACCAGGCATTTTATGTTACGTTGGTCTCCAAAATATGCAATTAGTATTTGTTTGAATTCGTGCCATGCCTGAAGATCGTCTCGACTGGCAATTAAGGTTAGTGCCCTTCCGGTTAGTTTACTAATTATCAAGCGTATAAGCAATGAATTCCTTTCGTTATCTCCGGGTTTGTAGAATGTTTTCAGGAACATTTCGTAAGCTTCAATAAAATTTACAAGATGGGCTTGGGTACCATCAAATATCTGAATTGTCTCCAAATTAAGCTTCATGTCAGCGCTACTCGTTTTGGTTAAGGGTTGCTTTCGCTTTTGGGTAATTTCAAAAAAAATTTTTTTTTTAATTGATGTTTAATTTTGCTTCGGATTTATTAATTTTTCATTTAGGTAGTGTAATTTCCAATTTTGCAAAAATTTGCGTTGTTTTGTATTTGTAACGTTATTTTTGCTTTGGTTTTATTAAGTTTTCGTTTAGATTGGGTAAATTTGAATTTTGTAAAAGTAGTTTTGATTTTGCTATTTGGAACGTTGTTTTTGCTTTGGTTTTATTAATTTTCCGTTTAGATTTGATAATTTCGAATTTTGTAAAAATCGGGGTTGAGTTTGCTATTTGAAACGTTAATTTTGGTTTGGGTTTATTAATTTTTCATTTAGGTTGGGTAAATTCAAATTTTGTAAAATTTGAGATAAATTTTGCTGTTCGTATCGTTTTTTTGAGTTTCGATTTGTTAATTTTCAGTTTAGACTGCGTCGGGTAATTTTTAGAATCGTAGTTGCCGTTATTTGTACTTAGTTACACGGTGCGGTAATGAATCTGTGAGATTTATACTCGATAATGTTGATTTAATTACTGTAGCCTTGAATTTGCCTGTTTCTATTTTGCGGCTTTAATTTGTTGTGAGTTCTGCTTTCTGAAGTATCTGTAGTGGATAGATTTGTACTAGCGGTCTGTACTTCGCTTTGTGTTAGTTCAGTTCTGTTAATTTGTAATTATATCCTTTTCCGTGGGTTTTAATTAAGTTGCATAAACGTATAGTTCGTCTGTCTTGTCTCCTTGTATTCTAAATTTAACTTGCAGTTTAATTACTTAATTGGTAATTTTAATGGTAATTTTAATCACTAGAAGATGTAGTCTTGGTTATTTAATCGCGTACGTGCCGTATAACATACACTTATACTCGTTGAGGTAATTAACACTTATTCACAGGTGTTTATTTCAGTTTATGGGAATTAAATAATTTGCTTTTTTTACTCGCTAATTGCTTTGCATAAGTGTTACGTCTGTTTATTCTTAGATATTTCTGTATTCAATTATAATGCACGCTTGTAATTGAATCTCCCGTAATGTGGGTTTTCAGGTTGCAATTATGGACGTTTTAATTATAACTTTTTACGATGACCGTTTAGTTTTACTCAGTATTTGTACTGGGATAATGCGATTCATAAATGATGAGTAGTTTTAATTAAAAACGTTTAGCTCTTATTCCGTGTTTGTACTAAGATAATTACCTTTTCGTAATGCAGTTTATTTATAGATTGCGGTGGTGGATAGTTTTCATTAAATGCTGGTTGCAATTTTATGCGCTTTTATGGATTAATTACTTGTGTATCTTAATGCAAATTGCGTTGCGTTGTACTATGCAAAGGTTCTGAAAGTTATTGTTTTAAATAGCGATTTCTCTGAGGTAATAATGATGTTTCCTTCGCGAGCTTTGCTTATCTTAGGTGGAGATTGCACGCTGGTTTTAAGTTACACTGGTTTCAGTTACTGATATGTTTGCAGAGTATTTTGCTGTAATTTATAAAGGTCAATGTTTTAAATAATCCTTCCGTAATTGCATGTTTGAAGAATCACCTTTAGCTTTGGAATTAATTTGCGTTCTGTCTTTTTAGTTTGCCGGGTTAAACGTGCGTCTTGTATCGCGCTAGTTAATTTTTCGTATTTCAGTATTAATGGATGTGCGTCCGTTATTTTTGGTTTATTTTTGGGTTTGTTCTAATAATTGTGATAATAATCTCTTAAACATCAAATCTTTTTTGCTTTTAAAAGAAAATCTCTTTTACTTTTAAAGAAGGTCTTTTTAAACATTCATGTCTCATAAAATCTTATCAATATACAGTCTCGTTTTGAAAATAATTTCTCTTTGTAACTATTTTCAAAAAAAATATTGGCATAAAATAACATTTATAAAATAATAATAAATGGTAATCAAATAATAAAATAATAAAACTAGCATATATCAATTATAGTTTGTGAGATCAAGTGGTTAAAGAGGAAATGAACTTACATTAATTTCTTAATCTGTTTCTTCAGTGGGCTCGATCGATGCTGTATCTTGTCCACGTTGGTTTGTTGCTAGATTCGGTCGATTCTTGTACTTCCTCCAACTTGGTTTGGGTTCTGTCAAAATTGCGAATTGAAATTCTTGGTCACCAATTTTCCGATTTTTGGATTTTAGTGCCCTTTTGACATTCGTGACGACTGCGCCAGTTAAGGTTCGGGCCTTTAGAGCGGTGTTTTTAAAAACAATTCTAAACACTTAACAATTTTTATTGATTCTTAAACAGAAGTTACAATGGAATTTTGAATAACTTGTAAAATAACTTTAATTCAGAAACATTTAATTAATTGTAATAAGGTGAGTAGCTTGAACAATGAAGTATGAAGTTCGAAGACTGACTGCCGGGCCTTGAGCTCCTGGGCTTTTTATAATAACCTGCCCCTCACACGGCTATGGTAACTTGCAGATCTCGTGTCTGCTTTTCTTTTAATTGTACACTTTATTACACTGTAACAATCTTATTTCTAAGTAATTACGGTATGTTAACCGCCTGTGACCTGCCACCTGCAGTATCACTGCCCTCTCGGATGCAAAGTTGCATGTCCGTTCTTATGAACTGTCGATAACCTCTCTGGGTTATCTTTGTATTACATTGTTGCAATGAACTTAAACTTTATTTAACAATTTTTAATAATTCCTATTAGATTCAATATATTCAATACATATAGGTAATTGGGGGATACATAACTTGCATTCTATTAAATTAATTCGTTGAGCATCATCAACGACTACATGTGGCATTTTCCATAAAACTTTGTTTAAAACAACTTTTATTTTTTCATCAGGTGTAGGATTAATTATAGCATTAGTATCAAAACTAGAACGTAGTAAAACTAACTCATGGCGGAGGTTTAAAATAATTTTTTTAAAATCTTTGCATAATCCGAAAACCATTGAAAGGTTTATTGTAACGTTAAAAATCCCATTAATATCAACTATTTGCGAATCATAGGAAACCACCTAGCGTTTTGTAAATGTTTCCTTTAGTTAATATTATATGAAACATATCCCTTTATTATAGACGTTAATCCAGGATTCCGAACGCGATCTACAATGACACCGCCAATTTCATATCTAATTTCATCAAAAAGCAGCAAAACCTCATTATTTACAAACTTTGCTATCTGAAACGGTGTTTCATCTGTTTTAATTAATTTGCCTTCTATGTACAGCATGCTCTTCGATGGTAATGTGTAAACATCTTGTTGTTGTATAAGGATTCGAATTTCATCATTATTGTTTAAAGATGTGCTAGCATAAGGCTGATGAGTATGTTTTTCAATATTAACAATTGCATTGTCGAAGTAAACTTTTTTACGCACGTTCAGTATATCACTATTCATTCTACTTTTTAATTAAATAAATGTAGTCCTAACGATTGTAGAAACTTCCGGTTTTGTGTTGTTAACGGTCTTGAAGCAATCAATTGAGTGTCAATTGCTTTGAAATTTCCAGCATTTATTGCAACTCTTAACATGTTGCGTGCATTATACTTAATACCCATGGCTATTAAAGATTTTTTTTAAGTGCAACCTTACAGTTAGCAGTTCTCCTTTGAAATTAACTAAATTTCCATCTTGATCTAACACTTTAACTATTACTGCATTTATCATACGTGACCTGATTGGTAGATATATAATCGTAGGTGGACACTCGACAATTTTAAAACCTGCAGGTACTTGAGGAAAAAATTCATGTATTACATGGGCTGGTTTACTATTTAAATAGGATCCACTTGCAATATTACAATCGATTAAAACTGCATTCACTTTACAAATGTTGATCGCGTAGTCTGCTTGATGTGTGGCATATGCTAGCAATTTTCGCGGATTGAAACCGAGTAGAGAAACAATTGAATTCTTTTTGGTAAAATACACATCTTCACTACATTTAATACTACATTTAAGGGTATTATTGTCAGCTGTAATTCCTATATACTTAACTAAAATTATTATTTTACTGAAGGCACCACGCTGTGAGCGCCAGTAAACCAAAATTTTTTGTTGTTCATTGACAGCCCCAATTTTATTGTTGTTTGGGCGTCACTGAAACGTTATTTCTTCTACATTAAGGCGCTAGTGAACAAAAGTCTTCCGACATAGCTAGGGGTCTATTCCTGGGTAGAGCAATAAGAAGTGGGGGGGTAAGTCAAATTCTGTTTGCAAACCAAAGTTAAGCTAAATCAAATAGGCGCCAAAACGTCCTGAGATAAATACGATAATTGCAAAGCACAGTTGTAAGGGCGGACGTGGAAACCCAAAGATAAAATGATCGCCTTCGTTAACAAAAACCTGTCTTAACAAAATTAGACGCAGCTCCTGTAAGAAATTGCAAAGATTGAATAAATAATAAAGTATAACACCATTTGTGTCCCATAAAAGTATATAAGAATAAAAAAAAGTAATTCCAATATAATATTGGCATCAAATTATTACTCAGAAAAATTTGATCTTTATGTAATTAGATTTGATCGCATTTGACCACAATAAAAAGCCTTAAATTTGAACTAATTGTTTACTAAAAAAACTCTTTTAAAATATCGGAACTTGTAACAAAAAGTTGTCATAATCAACTACATCAAAGTTAAAGTTTTGACTTTTCTTTTTTTTTTTTAAACAACCAACTGTACTTTAAACATGAACTTGTTATAAATATTAAAGTGATAATGATTTGTAAGCATAACACAGTGAATTACGTTCTAACCTGGGCAGATCTTTTCAGGTAGATTACAAATTACTAGAATCTTACATAATGAGAATTTGAACTTTCATATTTACGTTTAATAATTTATGTATAGATAAAAGCTGATCACAAAAATAGAAATGTTTGTTTAAATTCCATCACAGCTGCACAAAGCATCTGTTTTCAAAACAACATCTATCAACTGTGCAAAACAAAAAAATATGACGTCGAAAACATACGTTGAACTTATCGAAGGTTCATATGGAACAAAGCATGTTATAATAGAAAGCTAATCCGACAAAATTTCGTTTTACGGCTTATAAAACCAGCTCAACATTTAATTGAAATTTACACAATTTACATGTTGTAAACATAATAGCAAGTTTACGTGTCCTAACCTTTAAAACACATGCATGAAATATCTTACAACTAATAACGGACCAAAAACTGCTTCACGATAAATTGAGACGAGATTTCCGTTCTTCAAACAAAGTTACCAGCCATTCTAATTTGATACGACTGCATCCAAATTAACATCTATAATTTCTTATCAGACAAATTTCTTATTAGGCAAATTTCAAATCGACTGTTCCTACATAATGGTAATTCTTAACTTTTTCTTGGATGCTAGTTGACGAATTCTGCATGTATCATTCTACGTTGTCGCATTCTACATGTCGCGCGTTATTAGAAGATATCCCAACGATTAATAGTTGATGCGAAGGTTGCCAGCCTCTAGCCGAAAATACATCTTAATCAAACTGTTGACAGCCGCCGACTGACTTGTCGAAACCATAGCCGAGTGGTTGCGCCGTTAGAGGCGGGGAGTACGAAATAAACAAATAGAGATGTGCTTGAAAATAGCTTTATGCGACACAGATATATTAATATAAGTAGATCCCTAAGGAACAATGCACGCTTAGCGCGTTATTCTTGTAATTCAATGCAATTAAATTATGACTGAAAATAAAAATGTTACAACACACTGGCGTCTTTATAGCGCTTCGTGATTGTTCCATACGATCACGCCACCTTTTATTGCCTAAAGCTTTTCTTCCTAATCTCATAAGTACCTCCAGGTACTTGTATAAATTCTCCGTTAGGTCCATAATAAAATTTATTATTTATTCCTTTTTCAATGTTTGGAATTATGTTATAAGACTCAAAATTTGCTAATCCTAATACGAACTCCTAATCATTATCCAAGTTTATAGGCGGATTAAGGTTGCTTGATAAAGTATTTCCCGTTAGAGTAAAAGTGTACGACATGACAACTTCATACGCAGTTCTATGTACTGCTTGGAAATTATAAGCATAAATGTCCGCAAAACACAGTACCGTACGATTGTTCTTGGTTAATGTTATAAAGAATTTTACATTTACTCCCACTATTCAAATAACTTATTAACTCTGTTGGCGGTTGCAGATTTCCGTAGATGTCATAGTAAATAGCGCTACTACCGTACTTTTTATAAGAGGTCCAATGCGTGCCTAAACCTTCTATTCCATCTAAATTAATTATACCACATTCTTTTAAATTAGCTTTCTTGGGAAGGTTGTTTCTCAGAAACACTCCACCGAAATATGGTGCTCCTGATTGATTAACAAACTTTATTAATTCTACATTGCTTAGTGCTCGATTAGGTAAAATCAAGTTGCGTTCCTTTGAGGTTTTGCAGGGGCTAAAAAAAGACCAAAACCTTTTTTATAAGGTTTGATGTACATGCCGTTTCGGACTGCAATGTCCTCCATTGCCTTGTTATGACGTTGTTTTTCCGCTAGTTGTTCCTTATCTATTTTAGTATCTGAAACTGCTTTTGCAACAACAGCTGCAGCTCTAGTAAGAGTACCAAGGGCGCTTAGGCCTGCAAAAATTGGTAATAGTGATAGAAAACTTCTTGTTTTAGGAATTGATATAATACGAGCTGATTTAATATACTTCTTTTGTTTTGCTGAATTGGCGGCCTTAATTGCTATGTTGATTGCATCTATTATATTAGATCCTTTAGTCCTTTTTAAAGCTATACGTGCTTGTTTGATATTACTTTTAATAACTAGCGTACTTCTTATTTTATGTTTCTTTAGCAGTTTTCTTATTTTATGGATTTTCTTTGTTCTCAGTGATGCGCAGGCACTCATACCAAGTTTTACTTTAGTTTTCATTGCGGTAGCTACTCGAAATGCTGCTGCTTTTTCACCTAAAAACGAGTTACCAGAATTTGGTCTTTCTGTAGGTACTGAGCTAACTTCGAATCTGCTCGATGGTGTTTAGATAGATTCTTTTTTTTGGAGTATGCAATATCGTGCTCCTTACAAACTTCGTCTAACTTGTTTATTTTTTTGTCTCCCCGAACTAACCGTTTGATTAGTTTTGTACCCGGCCGCTCAATTTGTAACCCGGAATATGCGTTTTAAATGGTAAATTGTTAATTACAGTATTTAACAGTCCATTACCAGTAGTTTTAGAATTATTATAGGTAATGATTAGCGGAAAACTGTCCTCTCAAGCTGTGCAGTAAACAAATTATTGTGAATTAATGATTATTTATATATTTACCGTTCTTATGTATAATTCCACTTCCTTACAATCGAATTTAGTACTTGCAAACATGCGTGTTGTGAAACAATCAACATCTTTAACTATAAACAATGATAACATTGACATGCAATCTTTAGCTAAAAACATAGCGTTCTACTGCCTTCATCTATTTGATGTCTAGTTGTTGATCCATCAAATTGCGGTAAAACCAACGTCATGATTGTGTTGATAGAACATCCTAATGGTTTAAAGTTTGAAAACGTATATGTTTATTCTAAATCACTTTATCAACCATAGTATCAGTACCTTGAAAGTCTACTGCGACTAATAAAAGGGATCAAATATTATACATTTTCCAGGTCTGATAATATTATATCACCATCTGATGCTCGAAATACTTCTATATTTGTTTTTGATGATGTAGCTTGCAATAAATAAGGTATAATTAGGGAATATTTCAGTATGGCGCACCATAAACAAGTAGACAGTTTTTACATTTGTCAAAGTTATACTCGTATACCTAAGCACTTACTACGTGATAATGCTAATCTTCTAGTTTTATTTAAACAAGATGATTTAAACTTAAAACACATATGACGATCACATCAATACTGACATGAAGTATGATAAATTCCGTGAAATATGTGGTGCTTGTTGGAAAGACAAATACGGTTTCTTAGTTGTAGACAAGGATAGTGATCCAGGTCAAGGATGGTACCGAATAGGTTTTGATCACTTCATACATATTTAAACCTTGAGAGAGATGCAAGTATAGTTAGTATCTATGAATTTTTTATTACAATAAACTTTTTACGCTATGAACAGGGCGGCGATAAAACTTAAAAGAATTTTAATTAAAAAAAAAAAACTTTGTAAGAAACAAACTTCGCCAGTTAAAAGACAGTGAAGTCGTCCAAGCGGAATCAATCTTACCCATAACATTGCGATTAGAAACTATTGCTAATAAACTGGAAGAGGAAAGTGTGGTAAAGAAAGAAAAATTTATATAAGGACTGCCTCATAGCAGCATAAAAAAAATTAAACATAACTTGCTAGAAAGGAACGTTGACTATATTGATTCACCGGCTATTGCTCAACATATACCAAATATAAATAATACCATAGATGAAGATGATGATGATGATGATAATGAATACGAAACAGAAGTTAATCAAAATGCTCAAGAAGCCTAGGAATATATACAAAGCTTTGTCGATTCACCTGGTATGACACATTATCTCAAACAGTTACATCCGCTACTTCGGGAATATATTTAATATATTTAAAAATGTTAAGAACAAATTTGATTATAAATATGGTGTTACGTATAACCCTGATTCAAATGGTCTTATGATAGACAATTCTAATTTCGCGTTGGATGATGAAAATGTACTAATAAATGATTTGAAATATAAAGATACTCCTGGATTATACAAACTACTGTTTAAAAAATATCCTGTCGGGTACAGACCGCAAGATTCTAAAACAGAACAAATTCAGGGTAATGGTACATATAAATACAAAAAAAAAAATATCTGCATTGGGCATACTTCTCCAAACGCCTTGTAGACTTAGAACATTATTTCATACAAAGCATCCTGGAGCCGGTATAACAATGGAAGTATCAAATAACGCTATAGATTATTTATATTAGAATGATCCCAATAAACTTGTTGATAGATTACTGCTTTTAGTTTCATCTCAGACTGCTAGACACACAGGTCACGGCAACAAAATAAATTCGATCATTGAAGAATTGCGTGAGGCAAAAGTGATTAGATGATATGACAATTGACAAATTTGGAAGGCACTTAAATAACCGTGAAATAGATCTAAGTGAACAGGAATATGAAAAAAAAATAAAGGTTTTGAAACCTTGATTGAAAGTACAAGTTACATATGCTACATTACACGGTAGTAACAACGTTTTACTCTAGTACATTCCTCGATGGCTGCAAGACATTCCTTATTTTCAACATTGAGCATAATTACGAATTTCTTTATAAGGAAGCAGTCATTGAGAATATTAAAAGATACCCGCAAGACATTGAAATTCTTATAAACGATAAAAGTTATGTAATTGCAGAGTTACAAGGATTTTTGCTTAGACGTATGAATGTAATCAGCTTTCGTGACAGCGGTGCTAGCATAAACAATACCACACTGTTTCTTGATTTTATATTAAAAGTTCCTTTCAAAGCAGGTGGAGCCCTCGACATTCAAACGCAGAAGTATTTATTAATTGTATTTAATAAATCCTGATTAGAAAAAGTATTATGATAGTTGCTCAATCAAAAGTGAAAGAGGATATAGTAAACGAAATTCATAAACCAGGAAGAATAAATTTCAAGAGATGCAAAGTGATAGTAAACGGTTTAAATAACCTTCTTCAGACCGATTTGATTGAAATGTTACCATATTCGAAAACAAACAAAGGATTTATATACATTTTAGTAGTAATTGATTGTTTCTCCAAATACGAATGGGCTGTACCACTTAAACGTAAAAAGGGTATTGATGTTACTGCTGCAATGGAAACAATTTTAAATAAATCTAAAAATCCGCCAAGAAATTTGCAGTCTGATTTTGGTAAAGAATATTATAACAAACACTTTCAATCCTTAATGCAAGCATATGGCATAAACCATTGTAGTGTTTTTTCTACAAAGAAAGCATGCATTGTGGAACGTGTAATTAGAACTTTAAAGGGAAAAATGTGGCACTTGTTTAACCTGAACGGTTCTTACAATTGGATAAAAAATTTAAGCGATATTGTGAAACAATGCAACAATACGGTTCACAGTACTATCGGAGTTAAACCTGTAAAAATTGATAAATCAAATGAAAAAACTATTCTTAAATCATCATTTACCCGCATCAAACTTGCAACCAAAATACCAAAATATTCAATTAAAGACAGTGTGAGGATTAGTAAACACAAGGAAGCATTTACGAAAGGTTACACGCCAAACTGGTCAAATGAAATTTTTAAGATTAAAAAGGTAAACGTAACCAACCCGACAACATATATATTAGAAGATCAAGATGAGAAAGAAATCAAAGGTGCGTTTTATGAAATGGAGTTGCAAAAGGTTAAACACCTAGGAATTTACCTGGTAGAAAAAGTCCTAAGAAAGAGCGGAAATAAAGTCTTTGTAAAATGGTTAGGCTTCTCTAACGTACACAATAGCTGGATCGATAAAAACAATGCTTGCTATAAGTTGCTGTGATAATAGTTAATAAGGCTAACATTGTAAAATTAAATGAAAATATATAATACAGACACAGTCTTTCTATTGTTTTTATTATTATTAAACGATTCTTTTAATAACAAGGTATTTTGTTTTGCACATTGCAGACTATTATTGCTGTGTCTATAACAATAGATGTTACATAGTAATCGATTGTTGATTTTTAACTCCCATAGCTTAGAATAACCTAGTGCAAGCCTATCAGTTACAACGTTTTGCATTACGTAGGTTACCATCCATTTCTTCTTTTCTAGAACCTTGACACATACTTTTTCACCGGGTTTGATAATTTGCTTCAAATAAAGCGCTATATATGATGACACCATTCCAGCCGTTGAAGATTCATTTCAAGAAATACCATGAATATTCCCTGTCGTCCAGTCGTTATGTTTTATATGATCTTAGCTCAAACAACTAGACTGCATTGGCAGTTTAAAACTTTGATGCCAAACAACACCTTCCAACAAGTCCAAAACCGCAATTACTTTGCACACAAACTCGTTTTTCTTGTATTTAAATCCCTGAATATCAATTATATACATATTTGTATATGTAGGTATGTAAATATGCAGTAAACTTCGACTAATTAAATTAATATTAGAAGCAATCTTCTTATATAGCAGGTTACTACCATCTGCGTGCTTTGCTAACCTACTTTTCAACCTATCACAAAAGTGTACACATTTTGAATTGAAACCGGCCTATGTGTATTTGCAGAGTGGTCGCACTTTGAATTCAAACCGGCCTTAACATATTTTGCATCTGACCTACTTTATAACTTCTCGCTAGAATTTAACACAGCTCCATATTTTTTCCGCACGCATCTACATTTTTTCAATGTAGCATACGTGTGGACACGTTTTGAAGTCAAACCGGCCTATGTGTATTTGCAGCCTCTAAACAAAAGTAAAAACATAAATCAGAATCCACTTTAATTAAATACAGCATTCTTTATACAATTGACTTAGATGCGATATTTTGAATCTGACCTACTTTATAACTTCTTGCTAGAGAACATCTAATACGAATTCAAAACAGCTCCACATTTTTTCTGCTCGCACTTACATTTTTTCAACGTAGCATACGTGTAGACACTTTTTGAAGTCAGACCGGCCTATGCGTATTTGCAGAGTGACCCATCTGACCTACTTTATAACTTCTCGCTAGAATTCAAAACAGCTCCACATTTTTTTCGTGCACCCACATTTTTTCACCGTAGCATACGCGTGGACACGTTTTGAAGTCAAACCGGCCTATGTGTATTTGCAGCCTCTAAACAAACGTAAAAACATAAATCAGAATCCACTTTAATTAAATACAGCATTCTTTTACAATTGACTTAGATGTGATATTCTGCATCTGACCTACTTTATAACTTCTCGCTAGAGAACCGCATTTAAAACAGCTCCACATTTTATCTGCACGCACTTACATTTCTTCAACGTAGCATACGTGTGGACACGTTTTGAAGTCACACACGTATGTTCTATTAAAGGTAATATAAGGTCGGTCTGACGGTAATTAATTATTCTCTTGTACTACCATAGTAAACTATACATTTAGTTGTGTACTGCGGATATGTTCTAGAAAACCATTGAGTTGTTCTTTTTTGTGTTTCCATATTACAAACATGTCGTTAACATATTTTAGCCATAATTTGGATTTATATAATGCAGCTACTAATGCACGCACCTCATTTTCTTCTATGAATTAGTCAGCAATCATTGCCGAAAATGGTAATCTCATAGGTGCTGCTTCAACTTGTCTGTAGCATTGTTTGTTGAAGATAAAAAATAGATAAGTAAAGACGGTCTGACTTCAAAACGTGTCCACACGTATGTTACATTGAAAGTAATATTAGACCGGTCTGGCTTCAAAACGGTGCACGCGTATGTTTTATTGAAAAACATACGCGTGCACCGTTTTAAAGTCAGACCGGCTTTACTTATCTACTTTTTACCTTCAACAAACAATACTACAGACAAGTTGAAGCAGCACCTATAAAATTACCATTATGATTGTCGACTTGTTCATGGAAGAAAATGAGATGTGTACATTTGAAGCTGCATTATATAAACCCAAATTATGGCTAAAATATGTTGACGACATGTTTGTGATATGGATACACAAAAAAAAACAACTCAATGATTTTCTAGAACATATCCGCAGTACACAGCTAAATATATAGTTTACTATGGTAGTACAAAAGAATAATCAATTACCGTTTCAGGATGAGGAGAAAGGACTACAAATACCTTAGCCAAACAATCTACTGAAAGCCAACTCACACAGATTAATACTTATGACTACATATTTTGTTTTCCTCATGTGCTGGATTTTATTCAAATTTGTCGAGTTTACTTCTAAAAAATCACGTATGCAAATTATATAATGGGATTCTTTAACAGATGACTTAAATTAGATGCGTTTATTGACTTCTTAAATTTTGAAATATGTTTGTTTGGTGATACCTGTTTATTGTGAGCACGCATAATTATTTTCTTACATTAATGCGTAGAGTTTAAAAAAAATTCATTTTATACCTGTTTGATTTTAGATGTTCATAATTTGTATTTATTTAAATATATTACTGTTTCTAAAATAATTTGGATTGCGCCTAGAGTTATTTATTCTACTAAATGTGGTTAAATTATTAAAGAATGAGCTTCCTTTCATTGACTAAAGTTAGTTGTAGATTTTGTACAGTTTGTTTGATATTTGTTTTTTGCCTAATTAACAAATTGTGTTCTTTTTGTGATTCAAATGTTTAGCTTCATTGACTTTGGTGTTGTGTACAGGAAGTATACTACCATTGTAACCCTATATACTCCTAAATAACCCTACTATCATAGCAATATATTTATAGTATAACATATATATATATATATATATATATATATATATATATATTATAATATAACCCCTCCCCCTTTTATTGGTTTTGACAATTATAATATATGAGCAAATTAGCAATGCACCAAATTGCCTTACAATTTCCTTTCTTTAATTAATTTATTAACTTTTCTATTGAGTCTTTAAATCTGCGCCTTGACCAAAGAAACTCTTATCTCAGGTTAATTTTGTAAATAAATCTATATCTGCATACAGCGTGCAGTTCTGAACCATATACAGATGTATGTGACACTGCCAGTCAAATGACCTCAAGTTAATTCTACTAAAGCAATTTCTAAATGTGATAGTGTAAACAATTTCTTGAAAAATACGCACAGTAAAACATTTTATATTAGTTAATAATTTAAGATTTCAATCGAGTATAACGGATTAAGTGTTTAAAATATGACAGTTATAATAATAATACTACCTGAACTTCCAATGAAACGTCTTGCTGCTGAACAATGAAGCTCCACTGCCTACAGCGACGATTCGAACCAGATGTGGGTTCTTAATACCTGTGGATAAATACGTTTTAAAAATTTGTATTACTGAATTTACGCCTTTTATTTTAGGGTTTAAGGTACGCCAAAAATTCTTTAGAGACACTTATACTTATCGTCGTTGGTCTTATCAGGAAATTTAGCTCCGTGAAATCAACACCGTGCTCGACACCAAAAGTTCAGCAATTTCAGCGTTTTGATAGCACCACTTTAGAACTCAAAAACACTCTCAAAAATCCAATGGTCAATAATAAGACAATGACAAGGACTCTTGCATTTATCACTTTTTAATATCAACAGTTCCTTTATACTTTGAATATCTCAAATACATTTTACATACGTTAAATTTTATGTTAGAGATTACAATAATAAAAGGTATACAATTCCTAAACTGTTACAAAAAAGATTGTACTTATCGTTCTATAGCTTGTAAAGTTCTTTTTTCAGTTCTTTTCAAATCAGTTTTTCTCTTAATTTTTCATTTCAACAACTGTCACTTATCTCAATGGAGATGCCCTTTAAAACATTAAACCAGCCTACTCTTTTACAATTGTTTTCCAACTAACATTCTATGATCCAACTTTTTATTAATAGATCTTATTGCTCTTGTCAAATTCTAATTTGAAGTAAACTAATACACAAATGTCATTGGCCGAAAATTTATAAATTGATATTTTAATCCTATCAACAGGTACAATTGAAATGATATAATAGACTTACAACTATATACTGAAAAGTAAATAAAACTTCTACATCTTATAACTAACTTAAATCTAATAAAAACATACTAATTCAATTTTTTTTTAGGCTTTACGTACATATTCAAATGAAAGTGAAAGTTTAACATCTTATACTTAACTCAAATCAAATGAAAACGTACTAAGTGACTTTAAATCTTAGCTATACATACATATTCACATGGCAGTGAAGTTTCCTTTTAAATATTTAAACAAAATTTTATAATATACAGCAGTTCACTTCCTTGGCACATCCTTTTCAAAATTACTTTACGAAATCACCAACACCCAATTTGAAATCTTAAAACTTCATTTTCTCTTAATTATCATTTTATATATCTTTATCAAGTAACTGCCCTCACCATCTCCTTCATCAATCATTTTACATACTAGAAGTCTATATCTGAGTGGTACTTCAGTGCGTCAAGGTTCAAATCTCATATATATCACATAATATCACAATATATATATATATATATATATATATATATATATATATATATACAAAGTAAAAAGAAATTATTGGCGAGTGATTCAAATTCAGCCACGAGGGCATCTTGTCGACGCGATTTGCCCTAATTAGCACTCATCAGGAGAGGAGTAGCAAAGTTGTAATATTCAAAATAGACACATTATGGGAAGTACAGCATCATTTAAAGGAAAAGTAAGTTTAATGTGCTTTAAATTAATACAAAGTAAAAAGGAATTTTTAATTGTAACTTTTGGTTATGGAAATAGGCATTTGAGCCGGATCTCCTCCGTGCCGGCTGTTGCTAAAACCAGCGATGTCAGGTAAAACGACACAAAGACACAATTTATGAGCTAGGTGTTGCTGTACTTCCCATAATGTGTCTGCATTAAATATTAGAACTTAGCTACTCCTGTCCTGATGAGCCCCAATTAGAGTGAAACGCGTCAACAGGATACTCTCGTGGCTGAATTTGAGTCACTTGCCAATAATTTCTTTTTACTTTGTATTAATTTAAGACTGATTAAACCTACTTTTCTTTTAAATTGTAACTTTTGGCTATGGAAAAAGGCAGTTGAGCCGGTTCTCCTCCGTGCCAACTGTTGCTAGAACCTGCGATGTCAGGTGAAACAATACGAAGACACAAATTGTGAGCTAGGTGATGCTGTACTTCCCATTATGTGTCTGTAGTAAATATTACAACTTAGCTATTCCTGTTCTGATGAGCCCCAATTAGGGCAAAACACGTCGACAGGATACTCTCGTGGCTGAATTTGAGTCACTTGTCAATAATTCCCTTTTACTTTGTATTAATTTAGCACTTATTAAACCTACTCTTCTTTTATGTATATATATATATATATATATATATATATATATATATTGCTGTGATTCTCCTTAGTAGATTCTCTTCTGATAATCGCCTCTTTACTCTTTCCGCCTCGGCTGCTCACCTAGTTAAAACCTTCATCCTCATTCATAAAAAAACAGACACATTCCTACCACAAACATCAACGTTAACTCTATTTACATCAATATTTATAATACATTAAAATTTCAAAATTAAATTGTAGCATAAATTTCAGTATCATAAAATTTCAAGATCAAATTTGTCATCATTTTAATTTGCATCCAGAATTAAAGTCCTTGTAGGATGCCTACTAATTAATTTAACAATATTTGCAGACCTGAGCCTGAATAAAAGGGAGCATCTTCCACCCCTTTACGTTAATTAAACAGGTTCGTCTAATTGAGCTCAAAGACAGACCCAAATTTTCATCATAATCAAGAACATAAATACTAAATACTCCTTACTACTTAAACAAGAAAATTTCACCTTAAAATTAAAATTTTGTTGTTTGTACAAATTTACTACTGTCCATTTTAAGTAAACAAATTATAAAGTTATTCAACACACACCAAAACATCAAAAACCGAACAACAAAGCATAAGTTACCTGAAGGTTAATGCACTCGTGGCTCCAATGTACATCGTCCTTTGTTAATCACACCATTCCAACTGGGTTATGTTTAGGTCTTCGGATTACTGGTCGCTTTTAAAAATTTTCTCTACACCACCATACATCTAAAATTGTTTCAGGGCTTCTCAGGAACTCATCTATGTATATCTGAACTTGTTTTGTGGATCCACTCACGATTACGAATAACATTTGATTATTAACACCCAGGAAAAATAGCAAAGAAATTCAAACTTCTTTCACGCTATACCCAAAACTGCCTACTTTTGTTTATTCATTTATCGTTACAATGTCGATAGTTGGTACAGTAATACTCGCTAATATAACTAGACTTTATTACCTTGTATCTTCTTTTCTAAATGCACTAAATAACTTTCATTGTAGCACGTAAAGAGCAAACTGTTTTAAAGTATTCAATAATCACCAAAATATACGAGCAAACTGTTTAAAGCATTGAATCCAAATCGAAAATCTAAGAGCACTGTTTAAAGCATCGAATACTCAAAAATCTAAGAGAGCGAAACTCATATTATCACCGGTTTATATAAGAGCCTGCCCGTACGTCGATTTTGTCCCGCAAACGGACAATTTCCAGAATTTCGCATACTATGTTCCCTTTCGACAGTCGGGCACAGTGATTCTTATTAAATTTGCACTCGCGCCAGTTAAATCTCAGAAATTTTCCACACGGCACGCAACGTCTGAGAACAACTAATTAAATTTTATACAGAAATGTTAGTTTTACACCTCTCATGTTTGTCTCTTATTTTCAACCAATCGCAACC
Source organism: Platerodrilus igneus (assembly GCA_036346225.1). Classification (NCBI taxonomy): domain Eukaryota; kingdom Metazoa; phylum Arthropoda; class Insecta; order Coleoptera; family Lycidae; genus Platerodrilus; species Platerodrilus igneus. The sequence continues at coordinate 33,268 of JARFIW010001225.1, read as the reverse complement.
CAGTGACGTTGCTCAAATCACGCTTTTAATTATCCGTGTCTCTGTTTTGCGCATATTATCCGTCTCTATCTACCCTGTTCTGAGTGGTACAAATCGATATTCTTTATTATCGGTTATTTCAAGCCACGTGGACTGTGAAATAACCCACCTTATTAGCATTTCTCGTGAATATTAAGCGACGGTTTCTCCAACATTCTCTGTAACCATCTGTTATCTGCAAAATTTAAGCAGAACGTGACTTTTAAATAAGCGCTGTTTGTATTTCGTGCTAAAGCATCCGACCGTTTCCAATATACCTAGACTCTACATGTTTATCTAAACAAATTAAACTAAAATTGACTTTTAAAAATACCCAGGTGTGTTCAATCGTAACATTTTAAATAACACTTCTACGATTTGAATATTATTGGGTTTTTACAAGCTTTTATACATATTATATGTTACTAATGGTTCAATTAACTTTAATTAAAATAATAATGAATGGCGTTGACTTCTACCCTTTAATTTTTTAGTGAATCCTAATTAAATATTAAATTATTATTTGTACATTTTGTTTAATACTCGTTAAATAAACTTGAATTAATTAATATAAATTTTGCACGTAATTTCCATTTGTTTCTTTACTTGGAATAATTAAATTACACGTTGAGCATTTTAATTCTGCTTCTTTTTATAGAAAACGTCTAGTGAATAATTTAAAACCCTTATTTTTAATGAAACGAATAAATTTGTATGCTTCACGGTTTTAATAATGCGTACTTTTTCCAAAAGCTTCTTTATACACGGTGCTTAAAATTATTTGATGCACTTAATTAATTTTCTACCCTGGTCTAAATATGAGTATTTTCCCCCTATTTGAATACAAATAATCTCACTTATTTGAATTCAAATATAACACCTTTAGACTGCAAAAAAAATTTACAAACAAAAAAAAAATTGCCTATTTCATTCTACCCTTATCTTTCTAACTTACCTAACTTATATCCAATCCTAAAATTTTTTACACCTATCCTATATCCCTATTCTATTTCTAACTTTTAACTAATCTTTACTATACTCACTTTCCCCTAACTAATCCCTTATACCTATCCTATTCTTATTCTATTCCTAACTCTCCACTAAGCTTATTAGAAATATCTACACTTAACCTATCTTATTTTCTTCCTACATTTTATTTTTATTCTCATCCTATATACCTATTTTTAACTATCTCCCATATTTATCCTATACCTAGCTTTATTTTCTATAAACACTTACTTCTACTCTTCTATATACACCTATTTCTACTGTGGTGCTGGTTCTCTTGTATAAGGGAATAGTAGGTTGACGTGAAACCGTCCCCTCTCATTCCCCGTCCCTACTTCCCTTAACAAATACGTGCACTCCCCTACTACTTCACCTATCTCAAAAGGTCCCTCATAGGGCAAGTGTAGTTTAGCACATGTCATTTTATTTCTCTTCTCTACTCTCAAGCTTTTTACTACTACCTGGTCTCCCACTTTAAATTTTACCCTCTTTCTAATTCTCGCGTTCATCTACCTTGTATATTTTTTAGCTCTCTTCCTTAACCTCTCCCTCACATCTACCAAAAGTTGTTGAAATTCATCGTCCCTAGGCACAATTTGCCATGGTCTTTCGGGATACTGTTTCTTGATAAGCATAATGGGACTGGTTTCTGTCACGGTACTAGGGGTTTCATTGATAAAAGATTCAACCTTGGACAAATTGTCCTCCCATAAACGATGATTCCTATGTGAAGCCAAACGCAAGAATTTAACCGCCTCTTGAATATATCGCTCAGCTGGATTAGCTTGAGGATGCCTTATGCTGCAAAACACCACTTTGATGTTTTGCCTCTCCCAATAATCCCTAAATCGTTGATTATTAAAATATGTAGCATTGTCTGCTAATACTCGTTTAAAAGTTCCTACTTCCCTACAAAATTGTTCCAATTTCTTGTTTGTTCCGACTGTGTTACAATCCCGAGTGGGATATAATTTTGTAAATTTCGAAAACACGTCAGTCACAATCAGCACATGTTTGTGTCCCTTTGTACTTCGGACTAGATTACTTAAATAATCAATAGCAACTAAGTCCAGGGGATTTTGTACGTGTATACTTTGTACCACTTTGTACTCGTACTATTTTCGTACTTTCCTAAAGTACATAAGTGACAAGTGTTGATGACTGACGTTACCAACCCTAAGTCTTTAGTTGAAAAAAACGTTTCCCTAAAAATTAACCAAGTCAAGTTAAGGACCCCCAAAAAAGCTCTTAATCTTCTAATGTTATTAGATCTCGGATATGTCAAAAGTTCGGACAGTCTTTGTTTATCGATACACATACCTTGAGTGTTCACCACATACCCCAGAAATTTAACAGTTTTTGAAAAAAATTCGCATTTTTCTATATTCAGCCTCAATCCTGCTAATTTAAGCTCTAATAATATTCGTTCTAAATGAGAGTAATGTTGTTCCTCAGTCTCACTAAAAATTAATATATCATCCGCATAGTGTATGCAGAACTGCTCATATGCTCCTAAAAGTGCTTGCATTCCCTTAATTAATGCTGCACTTGACGTTGGCAAACCATACGGTACTACCTTAAAATTATAGATTTTTCCCTCTACGGAAAATCCTGTGTACCTTCTAGAATTCTTGTGTAATGGAATCAGCCAGAATGAATTCCTTAAATCTAATTTACTAAAAACAAACTTGCCACTTAACCTCGTCAAAAGTGTGTCCATGGATGGTGGACAATGGAATTGCGGTTTGGTCCGTTGATTAATTTTTCGTGCATCTAAACATAAACGAATACTGTCATCCTTTTTCTTAACTACCACCAACGGATTTATGAAATGAGTGTTTGATAACTCTATTATGCCATCTTCCATCATTTTATTTAATTCTACCTTCACCTGCTACCGATACGCTGCTGGAATTGGATAAACCTTTGCGTTGAACGGTTCTGAATTATCTACTTCCAACACGTGCTCATAGCCTAACGCTGTGCTTGCTTCTACCCCCACTAATTCTGCATGTTTTTGTAATAAAGCTTGAACCTCTACTATCTTATCCTCTGGACATCTTATTGTGTTGATCTGTTTAACTCCATCATCCTCTACCTCTACTACATTAATACTCAACCCCGTGTCATCCTCTGTGACTTCATAACTGCCCTTCCATGGCACTACCCTATCCTTAATCCTTACTACCTTCCTTTCCATATCTATCAAAACCCCTAACTGCATCATACAGTCAACACCTAAAATGCTCTGAAACTTCAGTCCAGGTACAATTACAAACTCCTGTTCACAGCTTAAACCTCCTATATCTATCCTAAGCACCACAACACTATTTACTACAGCAAATTTCTTTTTATTTGGAGCTACTAAATGGCTACGCCTTATAGGCATAATTCTATCACAAACCTTATCCCTAATTTTGCTGACGAATTCCTCCGATATTAAACTCGCCTCTGCCCCTGTATCAAGTAATACTTCTACATTATTCTCAAAAATTCCTATATTAATAATTGGCAAACATAATTTTTCTACAGTTTCTGGCTCTAATTCCTCCTCAATTTTGAAAAATTCACGTGGATGTTCATATACATTTACACAGAAATCTAGTGGTCTGTCACGTTCTAAAAATCCTGTCTCGTCCTGTTTTCCGTGCTTGGTCCTGGTTGTCCGTCTACAACCTGTACGTACGTCCTCCTCGTATTAATATCCGTGTCGCTGTCTCTATTTGGCGTGCTCGTCACAGTCCTGTTTACTTCCGGTAAACTGTTCTGTCTCGTGTAACTAGGTCTTGGCGTTGGTCCCCTAGTCGCACTATTGCTTCTAAAATCCTGTCCTCGTCGTTCCCAATTCGATCGAAAATTTCTATTGTAGTCAGGCCGTCTCGCAAAATTCTGTGTCCTGTTGTCAAACCTAACCGTGTTAATGTTTCGTTCCCGTATCTCTCTTGTCCGTCCTACACATACATCGTCATATCTCTGTAAGTACTCTAAAAATGTCTCCCGTTCTGTGATGTTTTGTAAAGCCACGTGTTGTCTGATTTCCAGTTCAAAATGTCGTGATAGGTACTTGATTATTTGTCTGTCCGTCAAAGGTGGATTAAGTTGTTTGGCCACACTGTATTTGCGGATGGCATATTGCTCCCTAGAACCTGCAAACTCTCCCTTAAATTTTCCTGTAATCAAGTCGTCCCTAATCTGATCCTGTTTGTGATCACTCCAGTAATGTTGTAAAAATTTGTTTTCAAAGTCCTGATATGTGTCTATGTCCTATCCTACTAAATTGTACCATGCTTCCGCGTTGTCCTTCGATAAAGCCTTTATCGTATTCAGTTTAGTCTGTTCATCAAATAAATTTCCCACTAGATTTCTTACACTATTAATAAAAATTTGTAGATTTACCCTGTTATCGCCATAAAATTTCATATGTTGGTCCAATGATACGCCACCTGTATAAAATCTGGGACCATCCCCCGTTAAATTTGACATGTTGTGTTTAATACTACTAACTTCGCGTTCTACCCTGCCTAACTGATCCCTACATGAGTCCGTTACTTCAGACATTTTTATATTAATCTCTTCTTCACAAAAAATGCGTACTTCGGACCTTAAATGTCCCATTTCCTGTCGAAGACCTGTAATATCACGCTCATTTTTTTCAACCCTATTTTCAACTTCCCCCATTTTTACGGTAAGACTATTTTTAAACTCTGTAAATTCCTTAGTAGATTGCTCAATTTTCCCGCTTATCTGCTCTAATTTTCGGTTGGACTCCTCCCTCGCTCTATTCGATTCTTCGTTCATCCTCTCTAGCATTCTCATTATCATCTCGTTTCCTTGATCCCCTGATTCCGTCCTCGACTGATCTCTACTGCCTCCAGCTTCTTCCATTTTCGAATTTTTTTCACACAATGCACTATCGTCACTTCCAATTTCCACTCCTTGACTCCTTAACCACTCCTTTCTCTGCATACGTTCAAATCACTCACACACACACTCTAAAATACTCTTAAATTTATACACAAACAGAAACTCTCTCTCTCAGATCGCCAGTTTCCTAGAAAAAAATCACAAAAAATTTTATTTGGAACTCGAGCCCCACTTTTGGGTCGTTATAGATGCTGTGATTCTCCTTAGTAGATTCTTTTCTGATAATCGCCTCTTTACTCTTTCCGCCTCGGCTGCTCACCTAGTTAAAACCTTCATCCTCATTCATAAAAAAACAGACACATTCCTACCACAAACATCAACGTTAACTCTATTTACATCAATATTTATAATACATTAAAATTTCAAAATTAAATTGTAGCATAAATTTCAGTATCATAAAATTTCAAGATCAAATTTGTCATCATTTTAATTTGCATCCAGAATTAAAGTCCTTGTAGGATGCCTACTAATTAATTTAACAATATTTGCAGACCTGAGTCTGAATAAAAGGGAGCATCTTCCACCCCTTTACGTTAATTAAACAGGTTCATCTAATTGAGCTCAAAGACAGACCCAAATTTTCATCATAATCAAGAACATAAATACTAAATACTTCTTTCTACTTAAACAAGAAAATTTCACCTTAAAATTAAAATTTTGTTGTTTGTACAAATTCACTACTGTCCATTTTAAGTAAACAAATTATAATGTTATTCAACACACACCAAAACATCAAAAATCGAACAACAAAGCATAAGTTACCTGAAGGTTAATGCACTCGTGGCTCCAATGTACATCGTCCTTTGTTAATCACACCATTCCAACTGGGTTATGTTTAGGTCTTCGGATTACTGGTCGCTTTTAAAAATTTTCTCTACACCACCATTCATCTAAAATTGTTTCAGGGCTTCTCAGGAACTCATCTATGTATATCTGAACTTGTTTTGTGGATCCACTCACGATTAAGAATAACATTTGATTATTAACACCCCGGAAAAATAGCAAAGAAATTCAAACTTCTTTCACGCTATACCCAAAACTGCCTACTTTTGTTTATTCATTTATCGTTACAATGTCGATAGTTGGTACAGTAATACTCGCTAATATAACTTGATTTTATTACCTTGTATCTTCTTTTCTAAATGCACTAAATAACTTTTATCGTAGCACGTAAAGAGCAAACTGTTTTAAAGTATTCAATAATCACCAAAATATACGAGCAAACTGTTTAAAGTATTGAATCCAAATCGAAAATCTAAGAGCACTGTTTAAAGAATCGAATACTCAAAAATCTAAGAGAGCGAAACTCATATTATTACCGGTTTATATAAGAGCCCGCACGTACGTGGGTTTTGTCCCGCAAACGGACAATTTCCAGAATTTCGCATACTATGTTCCCTTTCGACAGTCGGGCACAGTGATTCTTATTAAATTTGCACTCGCGCCAGTTAAATCTCAGAAATTTTCCACACGGCACGCAACGTCTGAGAACAACTAATTAAATTTTAAACAGAAATGTTATTTTTACATCTCTCATGTTTGCCTCTTATTTTCAACCAATCGCAACCCAGTGACGTTGCTCAAATCACGCTTTTAATTATCCGTGTCTCTGTTTTGCGCATATTATCCGTCTCTATCTACCCTGTTCTGAGTGGTACAAATCGATATTCCTTATTATCGGTTATTTCAAGCCACGTGGACTGTTAAATAACCCACTTTATTAGCATTTCCCGTGAATATTAAGCGACGGTTTCTCCAACATTCTCTGTAACCATCTGTTATCTGCAAAATTTAAGCAGAACGTGACTTTTAAATAAACGCTGTTTTGTATTTCGTGCTAGAGCATCTGACCGTTTCCAATATACGTAGACTCTACATGTTTATCTAAACAAATTAAACTGAAATTGACTTTTAAAAATACGCAGGTGTGTTCAATCGTAACATTTTAAATAACACTTCTACGATTTAAATATTATTGGGTTTTTACAAGCTTTTATACATATTATATGTTACTAATGGTTCAATTAACACCAATTAAAATAATAATGAATGGCATTGACTTCTACCCTTTAATTTTTAGCGAATACTAATTAAATATTAATTATTATTTGTACACTTTGTTTAATACCCGTTACTTAAAAATTGAATTAATTAATATAAATTTCGCACGTAATTTCTATTTGTATCTTTATACAAGGTGATTAAAATTGTTTGATGAAATTAATTAATTTTCTACCCTGGTCTAAATTTGAGTAATATATATATATATATATATATATATATATATATATATATATATATATATATATATATATATATATACCTGTATGAATCATGCCCTACAAATTGGGCGTCATAAAAATGCTATGGTCAAGCTGGAATTATGTCCTAAAAATCGTGTCCCACACTTTGGGCGTCATAAAATTGCTCTGTGGATCCTCTAGATCGGCTCGCTAATTCGTGCCCCAATGTTGGGTTGACATAAAAATGCAGTGGTTTTTATTTGAAAATCATCTAGATAGAAATATTACTCTAGCAATTTGCACCTAAATAAAACTTTGGTACAAATTTCGCGTTTTGATTATATGTTCTAGTTTGATATTTATAAAAATTGTTTCTAAAAGTTGATCTACCACGGCTAGCTCTGGGCACTGCCTTCTAGGATATACTTATCCCAACTACACATTCTTTCAACACCTTTACACACAACATAGTACAAAAATTAAATAAAATCCTTGGACAAACATACACTCTTTTATACATATGACAATATTCATATGATAATGATTATTCAGACAATTTCAATATTTACATTGTTATATTTACTATAAGACATTTCACCTCTTTTTTTTTAATTCAACCTTTTTATTTTTCAAAGTAGATGAGCATATCATAAAACCCTAAATTTACCTTTACTTGGTCTATGGTGATCTCAATATAAACCTTTTTCTCTGATATGCATAAAATATTGCATGGTCAAATTACTCTAAAGACCCGTTTACCCTTTACATCAAAAATTATTACTCCTGTTTTTACCTACTCAAATAATAATGGAAAATTGTCTTTTATATACGGTAATCAAAGTAATTTTCAGTTCATAAAATTTTCACCACATAATTTTAAACACACCTAGCTTTATAACACAAAGCCAGCACCACAGTTCAACAACAAAATAAAATTCGTTACCTAGTGTTCTTCGGATGCACCACCTTCTTGGATGACCTCCACCAAAGTCACATACTTAGATTTTCCCCACGTTTGCACTCCTACATGAACAGCAACTCCATCTCCACTCGTTCATCCAATTCCCCCAGTGGATGCTTTTCATACCACAATCCATCCAAATTATGCCTCCATCTCAATTTAACGTGCCACCAGCACTCTCGATCAAGAAATACTTGGTTCGCTTACCTCAGTAGCATCCTGTCGTACTCGTACAATTATTTATAGTAATTTATTTTCAGCCCGTTTAATCTGTTAGCACCCACTCGTGCATTTACAACACTTGTGAAAATGTACGATGGACTGCACTATGTCGCGGCTTTTAATTTTAAATTAAGATGTCTTCTCAATGCTACTTAATGCACTCGAAGCAAATCAAAAGATTAAGAGCGAATCAGAAGATTAAGAAAGCACTCCCACCTCTGGCAAGAGCTTTTATAATGTTCAAACCCTTTCCTAGTCACGTATTTCAATATTTTTCGCTAAACTATCACATTCGTTACAAACAATTCTCCAAATTCCTTCACTGAAATACCCAAAGATCTTTTAAAACTCAGAATTAACTCTTTCCACCATGGCTTTAGCACGAAAAACTAGCTATCAGTTGCAACCGCAACGCGTACCTAGTAAATATTTCCTCTCCATTTACCCTAACCACTTGCAAAACACGCCCATAGTGCCTGCAGTCATGCGTTCATAACCACTATTTTCTGTCTCCCTCGTGTTTCTCTTACTTTCATCGAGCTCCCACTATCGCCCTGCTGACTACAGTTACCGTTCTCTAGCTAAATGTGCGCCTTGAAAATCGATATCGTCAACAAGCACCTTACATCTTTGTTTCACCCATTTTTCTTTTAAAAAATACTCGTCTATCACGCGCTTGAAAACTGCTTGTCGTTCTATCAGCTGATGTGTTCTCTGCCTCCCTTGGTTGCCTTTTAACAACTCTCTGTCCCTTAAAATTATTGATTTCTGCTTCAAAAATAACATATTTGCTCGTTAACCTGGCTTCTCCCGCCTAACAATACCTTGAACTGTTATTGTTACGTTTTATAGCTTTCAAAGAAATATTTATTTATTTGAAGCTCTCATTCTCCGAACTTCTTGACCGTTTGGTTATGTGGTTTTGTCGCCTTCTACGTATTAAGTTAACCTACCTTTTAGTTTACGATGCTAACAAATATCCGTTGCATCAATTATTTAAGTCTTACCTCGATGATAAAATTCTCTAGCATCCGAAGATCTGGTCGTCTGCTTACATCTAACTGTAACTTACTTCTAAGGGGAAGATGGGGTGCACTGCTAAAGTCCTGGTGGGTATGCACTAAATGTTCTTGGGGGGGGGGGGGATCACAATCACTATCACTATCACTTCACTTTCAAGTCCTGGGGGAATGCGCGGTTTCACTCTATTTTATTATTTTTGTTTATTTTATTGATTTAATTTAATGAGGGTTTCTGATTTATTTGTTATTGTTTATTTGTTATTATTTATTACCGATTTCCCGATTTCCCCACATAATTATGAAGATAGGCAGTGATTGTATTAATGGTGTGGAGGTTTCTCGTGCATATTGGACATTTGGGTATAATTATCATGTTATTTTATTATTATTATTATTATTATATTTTTTCGAGGTAAGACTTAAATTGTGGCGGCTGTACTCGCACAAGCATTGATTTACATTAATTAGTAGTTTTTGAAATAATTTAACAAGCACGTTTTGTGTGTAATGGTGCTAGCCGACATATGCTTGTGGGAGTGCACCTGATAAATAGGGTGATGCTTTTGCTATTTTGTGCACTGCTATATCCTTAACGCTTATTAGACATTTATTTATATTTTTATATAATTATATTTATTTATATTTTATATTTACACTTTATATTTATTAGCATGTTTTGTAGTATTTTGTGGCATATTTGTTTTGTTTGATTAGATCATAATAATAAAATTAATTTTAGGAACTATAATTTAATTAGGAATGACATAAACACACATAAAAGTGGCCTTTTAGTTCTGATTAAGAAAAACATCCAATTTACTAAAATACACCTAAACCGGCAAAGCTTTATTGACAGTATAATCTTCCTACTTAAAGATGGACTAAACATTGCAGCTGCATACAATAGCCCAGCAAATGCTTTCTCTGAAAGAGATATAAAGATCCTGCAAAGTGCAGGTCGTAAAACCCTTATTGTCGCCGACTTAAATGCCAAACATGTTACATGGAACTGTCATGAAAATAACGGTAACGGCAGAACCCTTTTCAATCTAACAAAGCACACCGACACTAAAGTACATCATTCAAGCACCAAAACTCATTTTCCTACAAATAGGACCACCCCAACAACCATTGATATAATTATTGAAAGGAATGTGTCGAATATTAAAAATGTTTTTTCACTTGCGGAGCTTAGTTCTGACCACAACCCTATAATTTTTAACTTACAAGGCATAAACGACATTGTTCCACAAACACCATTCGCAAATTATAGAAATGCTATTTGGAAAAAATATAGATTAGTACTGGATCAGCACGTGCAAATTAATCGAGCAATCAATAACAAATACGAGATTAATAATGAAATTGATAAACTCGTGCATGCGATTAAGAAGGTGAAAACGGAGGCAATTTCAACTATCTACGTAAAACAAGGAGATAATACATTACCAAAAAGCATTATTCAGCTCATTAAACGGAAAAATCGTGCACGGAGAGAATGGCAGGTCAATAACACGTAACAACACAAGCAAGAACTAGATGCACTTACTAAGCAGGTACGCAGGGATATCTGGGTACATAGAAATAAGGAATGGACAACTAAATTACAAAATCTCAACACACATGATAATTCTATATGGAAAATGGCCAAGTACTTGAAAAATAGAAATAATATAATCCCTATGCTGACACATAACGGAAGGACTGCACAAAATAATGCTGAAAAAACAAACTTGTTTGCAAACGTATTCAGTAAAAATCACCTGACAACACGCAACGATCACGCAGAGGATAAGATTGAGCAAGAGGTTAATGATGCATTAAAAATCATTAAAGTCCTACAAGTTCACGAAGAAATTTCCAGAACGTCTCCATCAGAAATTAAATCTATAATTAAAAATCTCAAAATTAACAAAGCACATGGCAAACATAAAATTTCTAACATCCTCATTAAAAACCTCACACAGAAGGCCGTTGTTCAATTACATTATATAATAAATGCGATACTGATATGTTCCTATTTCCCGAAAGCGTTGAAAGTTGCTGTAGTTACACCCATTCCAAAAACAGGAAAAGACCGTAAATTGGCTAATAGTTATCGACCTATTAGCTTACTCCCAACATTAAGTAAAATCGTGGAAAAAGTAATTAATGTTCGAATACATAAACACCTACATAAAAATAAACTATTAGTAAATAATCAGTTTGGTTTCAGGCAGAGGCACAGCACGACAGGACAGGTAACAAGAATTGTCACTGACATTATTAACAGTTACAATCAGCGAAAAGTTACATTTATGGCTCTTCTGGATTACGAGAAAGCTTTTGATAAAGTTTGGCTTAACGGATTACTACATAAATTAATCAGTTATAAATTTCCAAGTTACTTAATTAAAACAATCCTCAGCTACCTGTCCAAAAGGTCATTCACAGTTTCAATAGGGGATGCAAGGTCTAACAATACACCCGTAACAGCCAGGGTGCCGCAGGGATCCGTACTCGGTCCGACCTTGTACACTATATACATTAACGATATTCCTATAAACGACACGCACGCACGCGCGCACGCACGCACGCACGCACCCACACACACACTCGCGCGCGCACACACACACACACACATGCGCGCACACACACAACACACACACACACGCGCGCGTGCACGCACACACACACACGCACGCGCGCACGCGCGCACACACACACACACACACACACATACACTATGGATGTTTAGTGCATGGATAGAGGCTTCCTCCTTAACCATCAGAGATAGTACAGCCAACTTGGGTATGATAATACATGATAGTCGTACCTACATTCTAGAAATATTTAGGTTCATACAGGGTAATTCACAAAAAAAAATGCAGACATATACGTGTCTTTTTAAATAAAATGCCTACTTTGTATATTTTTTCATAAATTGTTTTCTAGTAAAAGTAGATAATAAAAAATATGGTTTTGCAGGCACAAAATGAGCTGTTCTTAAAATATTGATACTTATATAAAAAATATTCAAAATAAAGCTTACTAAAACTACTAGGCAAAACATAAATATCAGATAGATCAACATTACAATTTAAAAACAATTGCATCAATATTGTTTGATGTTTGGCAAATAATTAAATGATTGTTATGTTCGCTCTTTTGTTTATTTTTTGTTGTTGCTAGTTATTGATACATTTATTTCTGGGAAAGTCCAAAAATATGCATTGCCTGATAGCCGAATATAGGTTCAATAGTAGCCTGAAAGGAGGCATCCTCATTGAGAATCGTTTACTAGTTTTTGTAACAAAAAATTCACAGATTCTGGTAGTTTGTGTTGCGTGAAGCAGGCTAGGGCAAGCGCTAATGAAGAAAGTAGGTTTCAAGTTGTAGCATCTTTGCTTGAAAATCTGCAAGTTAGCACCAGAGGAGTTATACAAGAATCTGGATCTAAATAGAAACATTGTTTACAAGATCACATGTGGCTGTAATAATTGTTACATTGGACAGACGAGCCGATGCTTAAAGAGTCGTTTAACCCAACGTAGAAATGATTGTCAAAAAAACTCCTCTAAATGTGCATTGTCTTCGCATGTGTATACAACTAACACGTACATCTTTGTTTGATGATACTAACTTGGACAGTGGTGTAGTATATTGAAGCTACATTAGTGACGTTGTTTAGAAAGATCCTCCCAGCACCAGAGAAGACACGACTAGAATATCTGCTTGCATTTGAATCAATTACATCTAAAATGTTGTCAAATTAAATGCTCTTTTTCTGGCCGTATTCAAAACTGTTTGGCTAAGAATTTATTTATTTATTGTTTATGTACTTCTTTGTTCGAGATTGCTTTATCGTTATAATTTTGTATCAGTTATGATACTACTTAGTATCACTTCTTTTATGTTTCTCTTGGAGATCTTTTTTTGGGCTTCGTTTATGTTACTTAATAAATTTTTGGTTTTTGTTTGTTTTCAATCCAATTTTGTTGGTTGTTGCTATTAATAACATTCCAATTCAATATGTTTACATAAATAGGAATATCTTAAGAATGGTTCATTTAATGATTATAAAACCATTTATTGTCTACATTTCATACGAAATCAATTTGTAAAAAAATATACAGGGTGTTCCATTTGAAAAACTGATAATAGTTGCATTTTGCATAAAGCAATCGCCCTGTACAGCATTATGCATTTTGGAAAAGCTTGATATGTGTTTTGTACATTGACTATTATCGAAAGTCGATAACACAAAGAAATTTCAAAAATCTTGATAAGAGCCAGGAATAGGGCTCTGAAGTTGACTCAATTTCGACATTAAAGTGACAATATCTTCAAAACAGTTACACTTAGCTACCAAAAACCCTTATGCATTTTTAGATGCAAATACCACAGGGTATCTGAATATGCAAAAATATTCAAGGTGTTGCATTTAAAAAATACAAGTTTGAGTTAGCATTTTTGTGAATAGCCCTAGATGCATCTAAATATTTTGAAAATGTAGGTATGATCACCATGTAGTACCATACCTAAGTTGGTTTTGATATCTCTAATAGTTAAAGAGCAATCCTCCATCCTTATACTTAACACCCATCCCATATATGTTTGTGTGGGTGCACACGCATGTGTCCATGTGTGTATGTGCACATGCACACGTGAACGTGTGTGTGTAGCCACATCCATTAATAAGTTACTAATTTGTAACATACCCTGAATTCCATATAGGAAAAATGTATTTTAACATTTTACTAATATTAATTCAAAAAAACGACAATAAACATTGTCAAACAATAAAAATAGAAAATAACTTAAAATCTAAGAATATGTAACAAAATATAACACAAAAAAAAACAAATAAAAGCTATTTACTAATGCCACACCTAGGCTGAATACTTATAACTACACAGTCAAATAGTTAACATTGTGTGAGTAATTGGCACAAACAATATCAACATTAATACTGTAATTTATTCACAAAAATATTTAATATGCATTGTACCAATGCAAAAAAACAACTACAAGAAACAATTGTATGCATACAACTTTGGTACTGCAAGGATTTTCTTCCAAAGAATTCCTTTACCTTTTGTCTTTCTAGTCCCTTTTGCTCTAAAAAACAATATTCAAACAATATTTATATTAATAAATGGCAACAATATAAAGGCTTAAGTGAAATAAATTACTAAAAATATAACTAAGATCGTAATCATTGGTAATTTTTAATGAAGCGTTTGCATTATCTTGAAATAACAATGCCTGCATTTGATATATCTGACAAGTTTAAAAGAACTATAAAATTACTACACCGCTTGCATAATTTGAACCTCTGAAATTACAAAAGGCATTTAATTCGACAACAAGCTGTTTTACTATTGCGATTGACTTACAGTCTGTCACTAAATGATCTACGCATGTATCTTTAGCCATAGCCTTAGCAGCGAGAAAAAAATTTGAAGCTTGTAGATTTATTTCTTGAATCATACATAATGCTAGAAACGGTGATAAAGCCAAACCATACATAACAGTGTTTAATTGAAAATCCTAAATAGATTTTGAAAGAGTAAATCTTCAAACTATGCATTGATAACGACGATGACTTCCCTTTACTAAATTTGTCTGTACATTTACTTTATATCAGCTGATAAAACAACATGATGTACACGAAAGTTCAACAATAATACAATTATATCCATCTACAAAGCAGGCCCAACCAATGAACTTCCATTCAACGAAATACCTAAATCATCTTTGCATGAGGTGTCGAATACGACTCTCAATTTAGTTGTTATACTAGTCACTTTATGTACCGCATGGTGCAGAATGTAATAAAAATTCATCACAAGTTAAAGAATCTTCTAAGTGGTCTTGATTTTAGTCATATGACCCCTATCAGTATAATCCCTCGTAAATTCTTTGTAACTAGAATACAACTTTAAATCTTTTAATAAACGACATTCTAAAGTAAAAAAAAAACGAACTGCAATTTCTATAGAGTTACAAAATGAAGGTTCAGAACCTTTGAATGGTAGAGATAACACAAATTTTCCGATTCTGTATTAACAATAGGTTTAATGTCTTTTGGGGAATTCCGGTTTGAATTTTGCTGCGAAAATGTTTACTTCTGCTAAGACATTTTCTATTTCAACCCTCAAAGCACAATATTCTTCCACTTTATCGAGCTCCTCAAACACAGCGGTCTAACATAAAAATTTGAAATCTGCTTCTATTTCTCTCGCAGACTCTACCCAAACATCAATAGCACAACAACTAAATTCAGATTTTTCAATTTCTCGCATCTTATTAAAATGCTATTTAACCTACTAGAAACTCTACTTGCTTCACAAATGAGTATTTCCACTGTAACTCCCATTTTAAATAGAGACCAATAAAACCACTTTCAAATAATACAAAATCAATTAATTACGTATTATAAACCGAAATGACGAATTACTTTTATTTCCAAACACTCTGTATACAGACACCCTTGTAAAGAAATACACGAAAAGTGACTGTACTATTACTAATGAATGAATAAAGTAAAGTCTTGCAAGTATATACTAACCAAAAAATAAAATTCGAACTAATTATACAAAATTTGAAATAAAAATAATGCGTGTTCCCAATGAACTTGACAAATAATTATTCTTATGATGTTATGACAAACGAAAAAAAAACAAAAATGTATTTGTGTAGGAAAGAACCATCCCTTCCCATCATCCCATCCAAAGTTAGCAAATTACAGAGTCATATCAATAACTTCACGCACCATAAATTTCCTCACAGCATAACCAACCATCGGTAAATATTTATCCTATGATCTGTGATTCTCAGGTACATAAGAAGCAAGCATAGTTGTCAGTACTCGGTTTATCCTTTCGACTGACAAAGCTTGTGGATGATAATGTGCATTGAAAATATTTTTGAATTAGATTTAGACAATGTTTTTGAAAATATAGCTACTCAATTGAACACTATTATCTACTATAACATATTGATGTGCTCCAAACAATAAAATCACAGATGTGGTGCTCCAAACCATAAAATCACAGACATCAGGGATTATATGATCTTTTCCTTTTCTATGGATAATATTGAATTCAAATTATTGTAATTTAATAGCCCAAAGACACAAATGACCTTAAGGGTTTTGTAAACTATTAAGTCAAAGCAAAGAATAATGATAGGGAATGACTGTAAAATGTGTTCCTTCCACATACGGATGTAATTTTCTATGCTAATTAGTACTGCCAAACATTCTTATTCAGTTACAGAAAATTTTCGTTTACTGGAAGTCAAGGATCAAGAAATATAATAAATAACATGTTCTTCATCATTAATCATTTGAGTTAACACATCCGAGATACCAAAATCTGAAGCATCGGTCTGAATTGTAAAAGGTAAGTCAAATCTAGGACATGATAAAATCGGAGCAGATACCAGACAATCTTTAATTGTGGCAAAAACTTGTGACTTCCCTTAGAAAGAATTATAATCACATTTCATTTTAATAGTTTCTGTATTAGTAAAATCTACCAATAGGATTAAATTATTCCCTTTAAGAAATATAAGTTTTAGATTTCTATAAATTTTAATCTAAGACAAAATTATTTTGCATCAATTTTGATCCATAGTCAAAGGTTGTCAATTTCATATGTGTGTTTTAAAAGGTTTTAGGCAATGTCATCATTGTAATTAGTACAGCCATGTTGTTTTGTCTATAAAGAAATAATGTGGCAGCAGATGATGTCATCGTCTGAGAACAGAGACAGGTCATATACAGTTTTGTGCTAATTCAAATAAATGTAAAATTCCGATTTCTGATTTTAGATCGACAGTATGTAAATTTAAGTAGAAACAGGTTAGGTAGAAAAAGACAACAAAAGATATGTTCATTTGATACATTTAGTTCATCCCTCTGAAGCTTACCGATAATGTCTCGAATGATTTTAGAAAGAGGAGATTCATTTTTCATAGGACACTTTGTTTATAACATTTAAACCTTCAACATGCCGCTTTAATAGGTCAATTGCCTTGACTAGAGGTTATCGAACAAGGCTGAGTAGTCTAAGTATGTTCAGATAATTCCCTACCAAGTGGGTCAGTTTAAATTTTAGGGGCACATTGGTTCCCAAATCAACAACCCTTGTGTAAGTAACCAAGTTGTGGTGGGTGAAGTCAATAGCAGCAAATTATGGAATGATAAATCAATCACCAGTCAGGTACTAAAATATAAGAAAAGCTTCTGAAACTATTCCAGAGTGAAGGTTTGTAACTAAATAATTAACCATAATTCAATGCATGTACTGACGGAATGTCCCTACAGAAAGTCTGTGTTTAGATTAAGTTTTTAATTAATTAGATTTGTGAATATGTGATTTTCAATACTTGCTTAAGATTATTATGTATTTGTAATGAAAATGTAAGTGTGCTATATAGTTAGAAATAAGTCGTATATAATTACATAAGGTATGTGTATATTTGATTTTTCTATTATTGTAATGGTATAGTTACAGGTTTGCTGTAATAAATTGTTTTGTGATTACTTAGAAGCGTGATTGGGTATTTAGGTCATTTAACATTTGCTTTTAGAAATCGTCTTTGCAGTTAGCAGTCTTAAATAGGTCTACACATTTTTAAGGTTCATGTTTTTTAAATTTAAAGTAATATTGTTTTTAATGAATATTCAGGTATATTTGTAAGCCAGAATCACTCTCCTGATCGCAGATTTTGGCATCCTCTTATTATTCTTTCAAAGACTTTTCCCTAGCAAACCTGGGAGATTAGGTGGCATCCAAGATATTTCTCCCATCAAGACCATATCTTATACCCGATAGCATTCTGGAACTCTCTTCAAACACTTATACCACCCAATGTACTGACTTAGTGCAGCCAATTTTGTTAGTATAGTCAAAGTTTTCAGTATTTTACCAAAATAGGATTTCTAGTGGAGTACTTCACCAACTTTTCTGTGAATTACCGATTAGATTACTGATTAGATATTCTGGGGCCAAACCCTGGTAATATTGATCACTATGTAGGTATGAAACTATTTTTAAAATGTGAAATATAAGACTGTCTGCAATATGTGTACATTACTTTTTTTAAAATTTCTATTACAAATAACTGATATATTAATATCAAACTTTGACACACTAGTGTGCCACGTCACCATGTGTGTATGCTAATGATTGAATTTTTGTGTTCTCACTGAAAAATCTGGGATTCCTAAGTCTAGTGTGTTGTTTATTTTCAGAATAATGGTTCATGAATTACATGTCAAGATATATCACTCTCCTAAAGAACTAACCATTCCTGGAAATCGTATTGTTGATTTGCAATATGTTTTACGTTGGTCTACAAATCTGCAATACACATATTTCCAAATTTGTACTGGTGGAAAAATATATGTGAAAGAGGAATGTTCATGAGGATTAGGTCTAGTAAGTTGTCTTACATTTGCATGGACAATGTGTAATAAAATATACAAGCATTACGCTGAAGATATTTCAAAAAGGTCCAAAATTAATTATGGATTTGCCAGTACATATGGCCATTCCCAAGAACTATTTTCAGTTATGGATATACCTCCCATAACACTGTACCAATTTAAAAAAATTTAAGCTGAATTAATACTGTAGGAAAATCAAATTGTTTAATATGTTACTTGATTGTTTGTTTAGGTTTGGAAAGACAATCTTATGAAAAATATGGAACAAAATGGAAAAGTAGGGTTAGAGTCGGCAAAATAAAACCATGATGTCGATGCAGATGAGACTCCATATATTTCACTTTATTTGGATGTAGCTTGGAGCAAAAGGTTATATGGTCATAGTTATGATGCTACTTTAGAAAGATGGATATTGTTACTTTAACACGTTCATTCAATTATAATAAAATGCTATTTGCAACTGTGTGATTGATGTAAAATTCGATTCACAAAATAATAAATAGTACATATAACAAAATTTGCATTACAGAATTATTATCAACAGAAATGGAGTCCAAAAAAAGTGGAATATTAAATACCATGTAAGTATTTTTGAAAACATAAGTATTCTGTAGGTATTATTGCCTTAAACAGATTACAAAAACAATGCTGGAAGAAATACAGTCGAAAACAATTAGGCAATTTTAAAATCAAATTTTCTTTTTTAATCAAAGAAATAGGCTGACAGCGTCTCACTTTGGTTCAGTTGTTAAAAGACTGGACCACACCTCTTGCCATGCCATTGTCAAAACTATTTTGTATGAAAACTTTTCAAATAGTCATGCTACAGAATATGGTAAAATGAAGGAGCCAATGGTCAAGGAATGATAAGAGAATCTGGGCTATTTGTAGTCTTGGCAAGAGGATACTTGGAAGCAACACCAGATGGTATGTAATATAGGCGTTGTTTTCAGTATAGATATACAGGTTTCTTTCCTAGGACTTATTGGCAATAATTCCATAATGGAAGTTAAGTGTTTGTATAAAATCGCCTTAGAACATTTATCTCTAATTGAAAGGATTACTAAATATAAGACAACTTGCCTCCAACTAGTCAATCATGAAATAAAGCTTAACAGAACTCACAACTATTATTATCAGGTATGCAAAAATAGAATACATTTTGTTCTTAAATAATAATTAATAATACAGATCTAGTTGGCCATTGTATTACATATTATAATCTGCAGTTAATCTATTGATGCTACATGGAAATATATGAGTCCTATTATGCAACAGTTCATCCATTGTTAGGTTATATATATTTTTAGTGTTAGCATTAGTATCTATTATTGAAGAGCATGGTTTGTAATACGGCTTTGCAGTACTTGAACCTGTTTTTTTTACAAAATTAAATAATATTATGCCCTGTATACAGAGACAGACCTAATATGTTGGAAAAATTATAATTAAATACAGATTTACTTGATACTGATAAAATAATAACAACTTTTTACTCAAATCTTTTTCTAATGCCTAACTCAAAGCGTGTCTCTGATATTGCAGATATTGCACCCTCATAGCAATGATTATAAGGGATTCCATTTTTTAATCCTTTGGGATTATAAGTATCACTGCAGTCGCTAAAATGGGGGATTAAAATTAATTTACAAATTACAAAAAATTATTTATGTGCGAATTGTTCTGCAATAGGTCTCGTCTTTATATAGATATATGTTAATACTAATTTTGTAATTATTGTTGTAGGTTCAAGGACAACTTAGCGTCACAACAAAAGAAGTTTGTTACTTTAGGGTATACAGTGCGTCCCAAATTCAATGTAGTTAACGGGTAACTTAATTATTATTAAAGATACAATAAAACTGTTTGCACAGCTATGAGCTAGCTAACCTTTTGAGATCAATACAATGGTGAAATTAGAAATGAGGGATCTTTTTTAGTTTCAAAATTATAACCAAAAACTGATATTTTTAACAATTCTATTGATTTGTATAACCTTTTGTTTGCAAAAATATTCAAAATTACTGTAGAAGTTTTTATACAGTTTTTTTTTTTGCATAGAATACAGTGATGTTCGCAAATATTTAATATTTATAACATTTTTGAAGTTATAATATAAACTTACATTTTTTTAATAGAAACCTCCATTGGTTGCCACTTTATTTAAAAGCTCTATTCATGAGCTTTTCAAAAATATAGAGTTTAATATATTTATTTTTTCAAATGGCCGAATTACTCCATGTTCCCGGTATAATAAATTGATTTATTAAAATAATAATAAATAGTTGACTGCTACACAAAATTAAACCCAAAAAAAAAATTATTATTTTGCTACATCACATTACTAAACAACAAGGTATGAACTCTAGAAGAATATAATATCATAACTGCATATATTACAAATATCAATAACTACATTTTAAATTGAAAATTCTATTGCTATACCCAGATATAAATAATCTATACACACACATTCATGCACTCACGTAATATATATATATATATATATATATATATATATATATATATCTATTTATTACTGTGTAGGTTAAAGGTCAACGGGTGTAAATAGGCCAAGAATAACAACCCTGTAGATAGAAAGTAATAATTTATGTATTACGCTTCAAATCAATAATTTCCATACTTTAGTATAAAACAAGGCAGACGATTACATACAGAAATTTTTAGTGTTAAATGACATAATTTTATGTAGCCTCAAAGTAATAGTTTGTGTACATTAATTTAATGCAAAGACAAGTAGGATCGATGACAAGGTTGACTATTGTATACAACCATGTATAATATTAAAGCTTCGTGGTATATAAAAATCAATAATTGATGCAACGGATATTTGTTTAGTATCGTAAACTAAAAAGTACGTTCATTTAATTCGTAGAAGACTACAAAATAACATAATAAAACTGTCGAGGGGTTTAGGGAATAAAAGCTTCAAGTGAATAAATATTTCTTTGAAAGCTATAAGGCAATACAATAACATTTCGAGGTATTTTACAACGGAAAGGCCAGGTTAACAAACAGTATGTTATTTTTGAAGCAAAAATCAATAATTTTAAGGGACAGAGAATCGTTAGAAGGTAACTAAGGGAGATAGAGAATACATCAGCTGGTAGAAGGACGAGCAGTTTTCAAGCGCGTGACAGACGAATATATTTTAAAAAACAAATGGGTGAAACAAAGATGCAAGATGTTTGTCGACGATATCGATTTTCAAGTTGCACATGTAACAACGGAACCGTAACCACAGACAGCAGAGCAATAGTGGGGCTCGATAAAAGTAGGAAAACACGCGTAAGACAGAAAATAGTAGTTATGAACGCATGGCAGCAAGGAGAATAGAGACGCGGGCACTATGGGCGTGTTTTGGAGGTTGTTAGAGTAAATGGAGAGGAATGGTTTTCTGGGTACTCTTCGACGGTTGCAACTGGTAGATAGTTTTTCGTAGTAAAGCCGTGGGGAACGAGTGAAATTCTGAGTTTTAAAAGTTCGTTGTGTTTTGAGTGCAGGAATTTGGAGAATTGTTTGTGGCAGGTGCAATAGTTCAGCGAAGACAGTGGAAATACGTGACTAGAGAAGGGGTTTGAAGATTATAAAAGCTCTGGCCAGGGGTGGGGAGCTCTCTTAATTTTCTGATTTGCTTTGAATACACTAAGTAGCATCGAGAAGACATCTTAATTTAAAATTAAAAGCCGCGACATAGTGCAGTCCGCCGTATATTTTTATAAGTGTTATAAATGCACGAGTTGGTGCTAACAAGTTAAACAGGCTGAAAATAAATTATTATAAATAATTGTACGAGTAAAATAGGATGCTACTGAGGTAAGCAAACCTAGTATTTCTTGAACGAGAGTGCTGGTGGCATGTTAAATTGAGACGGAGGCAAAATTTAGATTTGGACGGATGGTAGTATGGAAAGCATCCACTAATAACTGAGGGAATTGGATGAACGAGTTGAGATGGAGTTGCTGTCCATATAGTAGTGAGAAATTGGGGGAAATCCAAGAACGTGAGTTTGGTGGAGGTCATCTAAGGAGGTGGTGCGTCCGAAGAACACACCAGGTAACGAATTTTGTTTATTGTTAAACTGTGGTGTTGGCATTATGTTATAAAACTATGTGTGAGTAGAATTATGTGGTGAAAATTTTATGAACTAAAGATTAATTTAATTACCGTATATAAAAAACAATTTTCTATTATTATTTGAGTGGATAAAAACAGGAATAATAATTTTTTTATGTAAAGAGTAAACGGGTCTTTAGAGTAATTTGACCATGCAATATTTTATGCATATCAGGAAAAAAGGTTTATACTGAGCTCACCAGAGACCAAGAAAAGGTAAATTTAGGGTTTCACGATAGGCGCATCTACTTTGAAATAAAAATGTTGAAGTGTCATAACTCACAAACAATTTAGATTGAAGAAAAGGGTGAAATGTTTTATTGTAAATATAAAAGTGTAAATATCGAGATTGTCTGAATAATCATTTATGTCATACGAATAAAAGGGTGTATGTTTGTCCAAGGATTTTATTTTATTTTTGTATTTTGTTGTGTGTAATATAAATGTGTTGAAAGAATGTGTAGTTGGGGTAAGTATATCATAGGAAGTAGTGCACAGAGCTATCCGAGGAAGATCAAATTGGGAAGCTGTTAGAAGCAAATTGGTGGAGTTTTAGTTCTATCACAAAAGGAGGAAGTAGGGGCTTCAAATAGGAAACCACTGCAAATTAATGGCGACCCGAACGTGAAGAGCACGATTTCCCAGATAAAATTAAAATATTATTCCAAATAAAAAACCACTGCAATATATATATATATATATATATATATATATATATATATTGCTATGATAAGAGGGTAGTTCAAGGGTAGATTAAGTCATAGGGGTTGTAGAATAAATGTTAATAATTTTTAACGTTAAGAAAAACATAGAATTCCACTAATTATATGAGTAAATCGACTATTTTACGTCATTATTAGAAAATGAATACGTGACTAGAATATTATGTTTACATGAAAATTTAACATTTTGTAACAAACAATAAACACCAGACGGTTAATTATACGATAAGTTTTGGACTTTTAAACAACAAATATAAAATACGTGATAAAATGAAAGCGATATTTGAAAATTCTAAGAAGATGCTAAGATATATTGAATGTAGACGTGCTGAATAGAATGAAAGCACAACAATTAAAACCAGGGAATTTGAGAATTACCAAGGTACTACAGAGATAGGCGGAAATTATCAATAAACACGCGACGCGCACCAATTAAAGCATTGATAGGAAGGGCTTATAAATGCAATGGGGAATGAATAAAAGTTTAGTATATCTTCAACAAAGGCACAAATCACGTCGATTTAAAGTGAAAATTACGTACTAGTAAAATTAGTGAAAGTAAATAATTTATTAAAAGTAAAAATTTGAAGGTGCCAATATGTGCAACGAAGAATAGTCGTTTTTATGCGTAAAACGTAAGATAAACTATTAATTGTATTTTATTTTAAATATTTAACAAATTTAGGGCTTCGAGTAAACATCCAAGAAAAATAAATGGTTTCGAATAAACAGTTCGAGTAAACATCCAAGAAAAGTAAATGGTTTCGAATAAACAGTTTGAATAAACATCCAAGGAAAGTAAACGGTTTCGAGTAAACATCCAAGTAAACGTATTTGAATAAAAATGCAAGTAAACGTATGGAAATAAAGATCAAAAAAAGAGGTCCGTCAGGATAAATACTATAAAGGCATAATTAAATGTACATCTGAAATTACGTGAAGATACTCAAAGTTACTCCAGAAATCCAAAACGAAAATACAAGCAATCATAGTCCATCATTCTGGTAAATCAAGTCAAGCAGGTCGAGCCGTAATAATCAAGGGGTGTTAACCACAGACACTCTGAGGCAATTCCAGTGACAAAGAAGGAAAAAACGGGTTAGAGAATCTTAAAAATTTTATTAGTTAAAGACTGTTTCAATTTTAATAATTTGCTAAATATTATATATCTGCAACAGTCAACAAAATGGTCATTTGAGAATTTGAAAATAGGGAAAAGCATTTTTGAATGTTCGAAAAGTACTTTAGAGTAATTACAAAAATATTTTTGCTGGCTTTCAGGAAAATGAAATTTGGTGAATGTGAATAATTTATTCAGGGGCTAATTTTTTAATTGATATAAAACTGTACATATTACCAATCATTATATTGTATAATTTTGGATTGCTTCATTTAAATTATTTCATCAGATAGAAAGGGGAATTTCAGATCAATTTTAATAAGAGCACCAATCGTGAAGTAGGACATGTTGTGTTTTTGAGCTAGCCAAGGCAGAACAAATTATAGAAAATTTAAAGGGATTTCACAGCAATAATAAATGGTACATCGAATCGTGGGGATATCACAGCAATAAAAATGGCGCACAATCGTGGGGATATCACAGCAATGAAAATGACGTCCAACGCAGGAGCTTAAAGGAATCGTAAGGGGTTCCATGGCTATATATATATATATATATATATATATATATATAATTTTGTGTATAAAAAAACATGTTTTAAGTTACCGTAAAAGCAAAACACACTTCCCGTGTATTTAAAAGCCCCAATTTTAAATCATAATACAGCCATGAGTACAAAGTTAAGCCGTATATGTAAAAATAATTACTATCGAGATACCTTAAACCGCATTACATGCGAATGCAAATCAATCATTTTTAAGCGTATTATAAAAACAACAACATTTATTTTCATTTATCATAAAAACGATGCAAATTTTATTGCATTTTCGTTAATTATGTGTCTGAATAGGAAAGTAAATGCGATTTAAATATAAATCCATTCATTTTATTTATTATCATAAAATACATTTCCGATGCATAAAATATGCACTTCATTCGCTATAAATAGCATAGAATAGTGCCAGTGTTACTCACGTAAAACGACCCTACAATCAATCTTGATAACGCTTTAATCTTTAATTCAGTCATAATTTTGCATCGCCAAGTAAATGTAACATTGATTATGACGTTAAAACAATATGTAAAGTTTACATATGAGATAGTTTGAAATATGGAAGTTGTTGAATGCAGCTATTTGATTTTGTAATATACAATGAAGATGAAAACTCTTTGATACATTAATAAATTAATTAAATATTAAATCGAAGATGCACTTTTGGTAACTGATGTTTTAATGGAGATTTTAAATAATATGAAAATTCTTATAAACTGATTTTGACGTCAATTTAAAAGTAGAAGCAGGTGTTTACACCGTTAATTACGAGAATTGGATTTTGCAAGTAATACTTTTAGATTGTTTTGTTTCTAACTGATATTTGAGTATTTGTCATTCGAGTTTATGGTAGAATAAATCTTAATCATATAATATTTTTTTATAAGAATATTTACCAGAAACTTTATGGTTAGAGTTCGAAGCACTTTGACTTTTTAAATAGACTATCTGTCAAGCATTTTTTGGCCAAACAAACCTTACAAGCGTGAAAATAAAAGCCAGGTAAACTATCCACAAGAGAAGAGATTTGAGTTCTGTAAATTTTAAGCAAGATTCGGTGAGGGGAATTTTGATAATTAAGGAAATAGAGATAATACTTAATACGAATAGTTTTATGTTTGAAAGAAGCTCTGCTGTAAATGTTCTATATTCTTTTGTACAAGAGAAAGTATTTTTGACTGTATAGATGCTTTTTGATATTGCTGTTTGATTTCATTTTGTAAATTCCATTACTTTCGTTGAACTAGCCATGCAAAAAAAAGTTAGAAAGGAAGGTAAGTTAGAAATTTCAAATTTTACAATTTGCTGTACCTGTATCACAGCTCTTTTGGCGGTGCCCACAGCGAGACGTTATCACAGTAATATATATACATACAGGGTGGATTTTTAGTGCGGCAATGGTCGATAACTCTGTTACTACAAAAGTTATATAAACAAAATTTGGAAGCATAATAGAGACACCTAGAATGCACATGTTAAAAATATTTGGAGCCATACAGGGTGTTCTGTAATTCCAGTACAAATCAAAGATACATTTTTTAATGGAACATCCTATGTATTGTATATTTTTGAAAAACCCATAAAGAACTTTTAATTTGATACCAATCAGCATGGGTCTATTCTTTTTAGTTTTCGAGATTTTCAATTGCTTATAGAAGAAAATGCCATGATTGAATGCTTAGTTTAGCCACTGGACTAATACATAACTAAAAAGAATAGACCCATACTCATTGGTATCCCATTAAAGCTCTTTTTATTGGCTTTTCAAAATATAACAATAGACAGGGTGTTCTGTTAAAAAAAAAAATACAGGTTTGATTTGTACTGGAATTGCGAAACACCATGTACCGCTCCAAATATTTTTTTAAATATGCACTTTAGTTGTCCCTATTAGGTTTCCAAATTTTGTTTACATAACTTTTGTAATAACGGAGTTATCAATGGCTACCACACTAAAAAGTCACCCTGTATATAACATTAGAACACAGATGGAAACACTACAACAATTATATTTACTAACACTTCAGAGATGTTGTTCAAACTGATCTCCATTCTCTCTTATACACAGTTCGCATCGTTTTATTAAAGACTTAATAAAATTTAATAAATAAACTGATTTAACTTTATTAAATGCTGCATTAATTGAATTCCTCAACTCTTCAATACTATGGTGCTAGGTTTTATGGATTTCCTCTTTCAAAAAATTCCACAAGAAGTAGTCCAATATCGACAAGTCTGGTGATCTAGGCGGCCACTGAACAGGACAAAACGTATCCATTCATTTATTGAGATATTCTGTTTTTAAATAATCACGAATGATTGTAGCATTTTTTGTCTATTTTCGAGAGGCATATCCTCCAGTAATTCGTACAAGTTGGTGTCCAAAATTTCAATACAGCAACCAGCTGTAAGATTGTTTAAAAAAATATGGTGTCGGAATTTGGCACCAACAATGTAGCAACAAACATTCAAACCAAAACGGCCTTGTTGACACTTCGTATACGTTTGATGGGTATTTTCATTAGACCAGTGTCGATTGTTGTGTTTTAAATATACCAGCACCACTCACATGTGTTTTATCAGACTATATAATTTTATTTCCAAAATTGTTACTAGCACCACACTTACAAAGATATCATTGACAAAATCGGCTTCTTTTATGAAAATCGTCCAGAAACAAACTAGGTATAATTTTAATTTTATAAGGTCGATATTTATTATGTTTCAATATTCTTAAAGCTACCGATTTGGAAACACCCATTTCGTTTACAATTTTCCTAGATGACGTTCTTCGGTTTGTCTCCACACATGCTATGGTTGCAACAGTAGTTTTCTCTTGTTTAAAAACTGCATATTATCTCGTTCTAGGTTTATCAAAACACCCAAGCTGTTGTAAATTACTTTCTAACTTTTTGCAAGTTTCAATATTTCGTTGTCTTTCCGGATACCTGTATTATATAGAAACAAAATAATATTATTTGGTATTAGTCACACAATTACCTGTTAAAATATAATGCTTCTGCTGATATGGGAATTCTTGCAGACTCAATATAAGTAACTAGCATATAGTATTTTTTGAAATTTTCACATTTTGCCATTTAGTAATAGACTGCTTCACTTAAAAACTAACAATACAATTTATTGCATGTGCAATAATTACGACGACATTTGTTATACAAACAATTATCATTTTGTTTCGCGGCCAACTATTTATTACCAATATAATAAATTAATTTATTATACCTAAAGCATGGAATAATTCGGCCATTTAAAAAGTAATATATTGAACTGTATATTTTTGAGCTTTTAAATAAAGTGGCAACCAACTGTGGTATCTATTTAAAAAAAATGCAAGTTTGTATTATAACTTTAAAAATGTTATAAATATTAAATATTTGCATACGTCACTATATTCTATGTAAAAAACTGTATAAAAAAACTTCAACAGTATTTTTGCAAACAGAGAAGTTATACAAATTAATGGAATTGTTAAAAATATCAATTTTAGGCTATAATTTGAAAGGAAAAGAAGATCGCTCATTTCTAAATTCACCATTGTATTGATTTCAAAAGCTTAGTCCATAACAGCGCAAACAGTTTTATTGTATCTTTAATAATAACCAAGTCACCCATTAAGGACATCGAATTTGGGACACACTGTACAGTATTGATAATAATCCACTGTTTGTGAAAAATTTTTACAGAGACATTTTTGGGAGAGTTGTTTGGTTCCAAAATTGGAAAAGCTTTATGTAAACTGTGCATTGCCAGATTTCATTCAAAAAAGAGAAATGTATTGGTCCTTTATATATATATATATATATATATATATATAAATATTATCGTGTAATTAAGGGGTCATTGGGATATATAAGGGCACAAGTAAACTCATAGATTGAGAGCTTTTGAATAAGAGAAAATAAATTTATTCAATTAGGGAGTTGGAATATTTTTTTAACTTAAGTAGTGTATAATAATGTAGGGTGAATTTAATTTAGCCAAGGATAATGTAATATAGTATTTGTTTAAATACAGGGCATAATAAAAGGTACTTGGGTTAAAACCATTCTAACGTATTTAAATTTGTAGTAAAGTGTTATATGAAAGCTAAAAACGTGGAGCAGGTGTTAAAATAACATTTCTATTTTTAAACGTAAAATCCAACACGTTTAAAAAGAACAAAACAACTAGGGGAGATATTATTTCTCGGTAAGCTTGGCAACAAACAAACTTTAATGGGTTATTGGAAAAGAACAGCCGTTAGGATTAATGTAAACGCGGTTTGGTGGTTAAAAAATTGATTTCAATCTTGAAGATAGTATAGTAAAGAGCCAAGAAAAGACCAAGACAGAATAAAAATGTATTGAGTGCAAGAGGAATGCGTATATTTAATTCAGGAGACAGTATAGTTGGGAGACCTAAATAAAATCGATAATTTCAAGGATATTTAGAAACAAACACGCGTCTGTTAAAAAGTGGGAGAATGGAGCCAAGCAAGGTGATTGGTGTGATTTGTACAAGAAGGGCAGAGATCCAGCTGGTGGAAGCATATGTGTGAGATAAAGCGAAAGATACAAGGCAGATGAGAGATGTTTACTCAAGTTGGAGGCGTAGACAAACGAAAATGTAGAAGCTAAATTAGAACGGCGGATTGACAGTTTAAAGCGATTTACCGAGTATTGTTATGTTCGTTATAAAAATTCACAAGAATCCGAGGTTCGTAAGGGGTTTTTCGCTAAAACAACAAGCGGTTTGAAAAGATTTTCAGGAATTATATGAAAGGGCGTACAAGCGTACGTGCCAATTTAAAACAGGGGGGGGGCAAATTTTACTTATATAATCACTGACAGAGAGGGGTCTCGCTCTCTTTCGCTTTCGTTTCATCCATCATTGGTAATAAAAGTTACTTTCAAGTGAACTAGTGCAATTTAATAAAAATTTATGTAGAAGCTAATAAAACATCTTTGTGTTAAAACGTTAAAGTGGTATGTAAGTACAAAGCTTATTAAGTTGATATTGGAATTCACGCAAGTATTATAATTTGAAATTGTTTGGATGATGAAAAAAGCGATGTTTGAATAATAAAAGTTAAGTTTGGAGATTGGAATTTTTGGGTTGGAAATTGTAAACAGCGGCGTGCATGGCAGATAAGGTACTTAGGCCAGGGAGTTAGCGGATGGACTGCGTATCTACTAGACGGCAGCATCTCCAAGGAGCTAGGTGATGGAGCACACTTAGAAGATACAAACCAGGTAGGCGATAGAATAGAACATTGAGTGGTGAATATTTTTATGGTGTTTGTGATTATTTGGATTTGAGTTTGATGTGTTTTTATTATTATTTGATATTTTATGAACATACATTTATGGGACTTTAAAAGAAAATTGATTTTTGTAAATAATTAATGAATTTACAGATAACCAAATGTTGTAAAGAAGTATAGAGGGCTTATTGATATTTGGTAGTGCAGGAAATTTATAAGCAAAGTTGTAGAGTTTTATTATGAGCTCATGCTAAGATAAAAAGGGTAACGTAAGGTATGATAAACGCCCTCTTACTTTGATAAAAATATATGTGTTTAAAAGGTTATCAATTTGCATGATTATTGTTCTAAAATTTATTGACCTCTATGGATGTACCTAAAGAAATGGTGTTTTAAAATGTACTATGGATCTAATTTAAATAGAATGTGATATATTTGGTCAATTGAGTTATTTCTGAGTGTGCAATTGGTGTGAATTTCCATTTAGGTTTCAGCATGAGGATATTGAGAGGAAGTTTTTGGATGTAACAGGTAGGTGTCAATAATTAATTTAGGAAATTTGAACTAATATAAGTTATTGGGAGCAGCCGAGGGCATAAATCATCGAGCAAGCTACACAATAATAACTTTGTTTGACATTTACAAAAAACCTACCGATTCTGGTAGGTATATAAATTTTCATTCAAGTCATTCTTTCAAACACAAGCTTAACACTATTATGTGCTTAAAACAACGTATTCAAAAAATTTGTGAACCAGAATTTCTTAATAAAAATTTAAAAGAATTAGAATTCACCCTAATTAATAACGCATACCCTAATTTTCTCGTAAAAATCACTTATTATTAGATTAGTTTATGTGAATCTTTTTACGTCATAGTAAATATGTAAGTCAAACAGCTACACTGTTTCAGGTTTGTATACTAACATTTGCTAAATTTTAGTCTGTGAAGAAGGCATAATTGTTCATGCCGAAACGTTGAATATAGTTACAAATTGACGCTGTAGTTTTTATTTGTACGAACGAGTGTATCCCAAGATTCTATACAACTTTATTTCATTATATATTTATATATATATATTGCTGTGATATTCCCCTTTGAATGCGGGAACTGGGTCCTTTCAACAAAAAAATTCTAGTCCCACAGATTGGGCGTCATAAACGGCTGTGGTCCTCTTTTCGCCTCGGCTGCTCACCTAATGTTATAAACCTCCTCATTCATAAAAAAACAACACATTCCTACCAAAACATCAACGTTAACTCTATTTACATCAATATTCAGAATACATTAAAATTTCAAAATTAAAACTCAGCATAAATTTCAGTTTTAAAAAGAATTTCAAGATTAATTTTATTATCATTTTAATGTGCATCCAAAATTAAAGTCCTTGTTGGATGCCTAGTAATTAATATAACAATATAAGCAGACCGGAGTCTGAGTATAAAGGAGCATCTACCACCCTTTACGTTAATTAACCAGGTTCGTCTAATTGAGCTCAAAGACATACCCAAATTTTCATCATATTACCGAACATCAAACTAAATACCCTTTCTACTTCAACAAGCAAATTTCATCTTAAAATTAAACTTTTATGGTTAGTACAATTTCACTAATGTCCATTTAAAGTAAATCAATTATAAAGTCATTCAATACACACAAAATGTCAAACAAAATAGTATAATTTACCTGAAGGTTACTGTCCTCGTAGCTTCAAAGTATCGTTTCTTTAGTTAATCACACCATTCAACAGGATTATATTTACGGCTTCTGATTCTCTACGCTTTTAAAATTTTCTCCATCATCATTTATTTAAAGTTGTTTCTGGGCTTTTCCGGAACTCATCTGTGTTTATCTGACCCTTGTTTCATGGATCCAGACACGTATTTGAACCATTTAATTATTAACACCCCCGAAAAATAGCAAAGAAATTCATGCGTCTGTCACCAATATACGCCAAAACTGCCTACTTTTGTGTATACATTTGTCGTTGTAAATTTTGCTAATTGGTACAGTGAAACTAAATTTTATTACCTTGTATCTAAGTGCACTGAAGTACATTCATGTTAGCACGTAAATAACAAACTATTTTGAATCACAAAATATACAAGCAAACTTTAAATTATTTAATCAAACTAAAATGCACTGTTTAACATCTTCAATCAAGTCGCGTATGTACGAGCTTTTAACGCATCGAATCGTCAAAAGTCTAAGAGGGCTTGTTTATATTCATCTCGGTATATATAGCAAAAGCCTGTCTGTCGGTCTGTTCCCCAAAACGGGTAGTTCTAAAGAATTCCTCATTCTATGTTCCCAGTCCGTTGCTCGCGCGTCGATTTTTACGAATTTTCACTCGCCCCATTTAAATCTCAGAAAATTTCCACACGGCACGAAAGCGTGTCCGAGAAAAACTAATTAATTTTGTACAGAAATTGTTGTTCTACCTCTGATATTTGCATCCTATTTTCAACCAATTGTGACCCTCGTGACGTTGCTTAAATCCCGCCTTTTACAATATGTGTCTTTGCTTGACGCATTTTCTCTTTCCTTCTCTAACCTGTTCGTATTGGTGCAAATTGATATTCTTTATTATCGATTATTTTAGTCCACATGGGTGTGAAATAACCCAGCTTTAGCAA